>CM076574.1:496622990-497222990 GCA_034641835.2 Pinus albicaulis
CAACACTGAAGAATAAGAGAATATAAGGCTGAATCATGACTGATATGATGTAGATACCTCAAGGGCTTCCTCCCATGAAAATAATGGACCTTTCAATCACAAGGAAACTCAACAACAGAGCCACCAAACCATGCAATGAACACTGCCTCCAGAATAACGCATTCCCTAGCAGAAAAAATGTTGGGAATGTATGGGAAATGTGTGGTATGATACCAAATATCTGAAATAAGCTCTGTATCTCTCCAAATAGATCTCTCAAGTGAAGGAAACCTTCCTCCAATGAGAAACTAGCTCAGAAGCCGGGATTCCAATCCCTTCCACTGCTACACCTAGCAACACTGCACAATATCTGGAAAATTTGTGCTGATGAAGATGGATGAAGCTTGGCCTGAAAACATGATGTGGAATGATTAATAAAAACTCTCCCAATGAGGCTCCTCAAAGGAAAGAGTTGGGATTCCCGCCTGGGAACACCCAGTGCTAAACAACACTGCAGATTTGCTAAGCAGCAAAGAAGCAACAAGTCTTGGTAGACAAGAATAATAAACTAAGACATGTAGAATAATGCTGCCATCCTCTTCCTTATATAAGACATGAGTTTTCTTGCCCTTGGCCCCACTCAATTAGGTTACTTCTAACCCAAGTTACATATCCCTCCAAATTGCGTTATTCATCCTTGGATTTCTCCTCCACTAAAACTGCGTTGTTGACTTAGTCAAAGCAGCTTGAATTTAACCCTGTTCACACATGGAGGTGTCTTATTGAGCTAGAAAGAGTGTCCCCTTTCACATTTGGATTATTTTATTCCTCCTTAGGAGACTTATGGGATTTTCTTCCCATTTATTCACCGACTAGAGTTGTTTCTAACTCTAATGTTCAATTTAGCTTAGAGGCTAAAATTTTGGAACATTACAGTCCTCCCCTCCAAAATAGTTGCTTGTCCTCAAGAAAATGCATAAGGAGAACAAAATATCTCCCCTCCTCCTCATGTATCCTCCATAAATAGCCTCCATCACTACATCAAGAGAATCTGCAAATATACTGTCATCCAATGCTTCCTCCCAAGTGTGCAAAACCAAAGTGTCTGCATCAATCAAAGGTGGAAAGTGTGAATAGAAACCTGCTAGCTGTCCCATGGCCTCCACAAAATAGGAGTGATGATCATCATGGAGAATGAGTGCCTCCCTCACCCATGCTATCATCTAAATGAGGTGAGCCCCCCTCCAACATGGTAACTCATGGAAAGTCTCCTCCACCTTGTACTCCTGAAATGTAGGTGGGCTGAATGAATGTATAGGATAGGCAAGAGGGCCTATCCCATGTTGTCATCCTCTCCACTCATGATAAGTGTAGATGGCATGCTGATATTTTGCTGAAACATGATGGCCCTCCAATGGCAAGAAGAAGATTGAGCCTCCAAGGACTCTTCCTCCAAAATCATGAGACATGCCAACCCAAACCATTACATTCAAGATGAATGGAACATCATCACTACATGGCATCCAAATCAGAAAATGGTTGAAGGTTATGTGCAAGTTTGGATGATACATATGGTCTCTCTGGTGGATACAACGTAGTTCTTTCAACTGCTGATGTAGAGCATCAAGTGGCAAGTTGTCCTCCCAATAATTTGCAGCTATGCATGTTAGCTCATCTACTATGAAGTAGTAAGCTACAATATATAATAGTTGTACACAATCAAATCAATACAACACTTGCCCAAATTCATATAAATATGGGTCATCAACATCAGAAGATTTGGCCCCAAAGTGACCATGAAACCCATAAATAATCTTTCTCTCATATGGAGCAATGCACTGTTTACATATGGTGAGAAAGTACAAATACTCAATGGAGTAATCAACAAGCACATAAATTTATTTCTTACCATGCATGGTAAGTGAGCTAAAATTGAGGTTCATGTATAAGTTACCCCATGAGGATCTTCTCATAAAAATCTGTAAGAAGAAGGGATACATATACTCCTTGGAACACTCCATCAATAAGAACACACTCCCATGTGACAACGATGTAGGCCTTAGAAATAAGGCTCCATGACTCCTCTCTTTGACATTCCATGTGCCAAAGCCATCCACCATCATGCTACTATATGAGAGGATCTCCTTCCTATATGGAAGTCTCTCAGGATCCTTCAAAACCGAAGGGTAGCCTCCTTGCACCATGAATGTGCCTTCCTTCTTTCCAGAAATATCATGAAAAGTATGGGAAGATTTTTTCCCATACTCTCCCAAGTGAAACCATAGCAACAACAAATTTTGTTGCTGCCTCATCTCTCCCTCATACAAGCCATAGAGTAATATCATGAGGGTCAAATTGTATGATTTCCCAACAAACAAATCAGCCATGAAGTGCCTTCTCAAGTTTTCCAAGTGGTTGCTTCCATAAGAAGAGAAAAAGTGTGATATGGAAATCATGATTTTCCTATGGTTCCTCCAGAAATCTACAACATATAATGTGGGGAGAATCATGCTCCCAATGGGCATCTCCAATCTCAAGTCCACTCTCCAAACAAAGCTCCCCATGAACATATACATATCAACAACATATGGAAGCAAGGTACAATGAGAACAAGTTGCAAAATGACAACCGAAGAGTGAATTATAGTTCCACTCATGGAACTAGCGTAGTGCATCCTTTTCCTGCATCAAAATAAGAAATAACAAGTGCTTTACCAACCACTTGTTTTCTACCACAGTCATATCATAAGAAGAAAACATGAAGTTACAATATGGTGTCAATGGTGCACACCAAGAAACATGTGGCTTCCCCCAAAGCTCATCAAAAGGATAGGCAAAGTCAAAGCCATAAGTAGCTACAAGTACATCATCATACAATATGAAAGAAGAAGCAATTCTTCTTGATACATCACGTTGCTCAAATAAGGAAAGGAAGTATAATACAAAATGTAAAAGTATACCTCCTCCACCATGTACTTGAGGTCCTGAGATGAAATGGCTCAACTAAAACTCTCCCTTACTCCCAATGAGTAGGAAGGTAGCTGTGACACCCTATCCATCACCATCCAGGCTATGCATCTCTCCATATGATGAAATATGTCACGCTGAATGCCCTCCCAAGTGAACTCCTCTGCCAAGGAAAGATATGCATCAAAATGAATGGAAGAGAAATCCTCATGTGCTGCATGTAGAAATTTCTCCTTGAGACTAGAAGCTCTAGTCAAGAATACTTTGTCATGTAAATAGATGACCAAATCATCCACCATGTAACTGTCATCTCCATCCGTGTCATCAATAATCATGCATGCACCAAGATCCTTGGAGTACTCTACCAAAAGCTGAGATCTCCAATGAGGATCAATCCTCCTCAGTGACAATGCTGGTGATCTAGCATATGAAGATCTACTCATGCTGCTACCTGCTACTTTGACATCCCCCATGCCAAAGTTCTCCTCCAAACTCTTCACCTCTCCAAAATCCAAAAGTGGTGAACCCAAAGACAAGATATCTCTCATCAACTAAAGATCAGGTGGCCTCCCAGGTGGAATGCCTCCATGTAGTGAGACATCAATGTCAAGAGTATATTGCTCATGTGGTTGGGAAACCTTGCTCTTGCTCTCACAGTGCAATACAATTTGCCTCTTATTTGCACTAGCTTTCTGAAATAGAGAAGGGTGTGTGCTTCTCATCAACTGATGTTTCTTTTCTTCCCTACCTCCTCCATCCAGCTGCAATGCTGCACAATCATGCTTCTCGTTGATTATGCTTGGACCTCTATGTATGAGATCGTGGGGAACTTCTTGTAAGGATAAAAGAATCCCTCCTATTGGATCATGTGCTCCTCCCTCCTCTGCATGAGGCACTGGATGTGCTCTAGATGTGACAGCGTTGTTGCCGTCTTATTCATCAATGTGTGTAGGCAACTTCTCAACAAATGGATCCCTTTGTGAAAAAGTGATCCTCATGCCCTTTTGTTCAAGAATATGAACTGGAGGTTTTGCTTCCAGCAATGTGTAATGAAAGACATCAGCTCCTCCCATGGTTTTCTGAAATGGAGTTCCCTCCATCACATGCGAGGGGTTTGTTTTCTCAAGTTTTCCTTGATCATGTGTCTTAGGAAGTTTTTCACCAAACCTCTCCATCAATGTTTTTATTAATCTTGCATAAGAGAAAGTGTTGGAATTATTTAAAGAATACGATTCAAAAATCTACCATGCATGAGCCTTACCTCTGAAATGTAGCGCTACAACTCCGATGGCTTCATCTTCGGAAACGTGGTGCAGCTGCAAATAGGAATCTAACTCCTTCACCCAAGCTCTAGCTGAACATGTAGGTGATCCAGAAAAAGTAGATAGATGAAATCTATCTGCATCCTGCTACTTTCTCTTCTCTACCTAGATCTTGCAAAAGTCTTGGAAATCAGTATGATCTCTAAACCTCTTAGTTTGATATTCATACGCATGCAACAATTCACTAAGAGTTCTCCTCTTATGCATTTTTCCTCCTCCCATCCATCTCAAGATAGCTCAGGGCACTTTAATGCACTGTGAATCATGGAGTGTAGCTGCATGCTCATAGTCACCATGTGAAAATCTAGATTCAGCTCTAGATTCAACCTCCTTTGGAGATCCCACCTCCAATCTCATTTTCTTCAACTCTCCTTGAAAGATTTGCATAGATTTTGGAAGAAGATTTGTGAGCTTTGTTACACTAAAAAATGTTACCTTGACATTCTGCTGACTGTATGAGCTCATTAAACACTCATACATGCCTCCTCTGTAAGTCTTACAACCTTTGTTCCTCATTCCAAGCCTTAAAACTGGAAAAAAACCCTAAAAAGCTCAAAAACTTTGAGTACGCAGTTAATATGAGACTTACCTGCGTTCCCGGCTAGGGTACACAGGTAATGTGAAGAGGAACTGTGTTCTAGAACACAATTTTCCATTGTTATGCCTGCGGACTTCCTGTAAAGTCAAAAAAGTGCGAAATCAAAGTGAAAAAGTTGATTTTTGGTCAATTCTGGAAAGTTCTAGATGAGATTTTTTGGGGATGAGTATGCTTTAGTAAGGTGCATGTATCCCACACCTTAAGGAACTAATCCCTTGATGTGAGGAGCCTATCCCTTTGAAGGAGGATTCTATCCCTTTAAAGGTGGAATCCTAACCTCCTCATCTGCTCTATAAAAGGAGGCATTGGGTAGCCTCAAAGAGGGAAGTTAAGAAAAATAATGGAGGATTGAAGAGTTCAAGCTTAAGAAGATTTGAGGTTAAGTGCTGTTGAGATTTAGACTTAGTTGACTAAGACTTTTTGTGAGGAGAGATTACATACCTCTATTTGTCTTGGTTGGAAGAGTGCAAGACTTATCAAAGTAGAGGAGATTCCTGCTTCGGACCCTGGGAAGGCCTTTCGAACATCAAGGCTAAGGTTGTAAGGTTCTTCTGTATATTTTAATATTAATACAATCAAGTTCTGTTTTTCTCAATAAATTTTCGTTCGATTGTTTATTTCAATAAGCTGTTGTTTGATCATTTATTTCATAGATTCCTTGATCACTATGATGGGTATGTTTTATAATTATTTGTTATACAGGTGCTATTGATATTTTCTTGTTTGTGATTGCAGATTGACGAAAGATGATACTTTATTGCGACAAAAGAGCTCTTGTTGTGACGAAGGATTATTGATGCGACAGAAGTACTACGACCACAAATAAACATTTGGATATAAGGTAGGATCGACATCTTCATAGCATTTATTTGTAAAATGAATATATCTAGAGAAAGACAAACTTAGTTGTTCATTTGTTGCTAGATTATCTTCTGACACTAGGGAGATTGGTCTTGTCCGCAAGAACGATTTATCCGGCCAACAAATTGGCGACTCCGCTGGGGAAAGAACTCGATGTTTTTGGTTCTCTTTTATTTTGATTTGAGGAAAAAATTTTCGTGGTTTTTTATTGATAGACATCTGCCTAGGTAGCTTAGGTTTTCTTTCTTTTTGAAAATTTTGAAATCTTGTATGTTTTTCTCTAGTTTTTCTGGGGACCGCACTTTTCCTTCTTTGGACAGTGCGGACAGTTTCGCATGTTTTCTTTAGTAAACAGTGCGGGACCGCACCTGTTACTTCTGGGAGCTTGCGGACCCAGTTAAAATTTTCAAAAAACTCCAGATTTATTTTTTCTAGTTTAGTTTAGATTTAATTTAGGATTCTTAGCATCTACCCAGATCTATATTTTTCTGTCAAAAATCTCTTATTTCTCAGTTTCTTTCAACAATTCTTCATCTCATCAATCTCCATTAAGTTAATTGGGTGTTTTGAGTCTCTTTTTTGAGAAATTATTAATTTGATTTCCTTTGGTCATTACTTGGAGGTTTGTCTTAGTATTTTCACAATTTTACATCTTTTTGCTTTTGTTTTTGCCTTAATCGCCTTTGAGTGTTTTTTTATCTTTGGAACTCTCACCCGATTTTCTTGACTTCCACTTGATTGGTTCTTAGATTACATTAGAATCATCTTGTGTTTCAGAATTATCTTGCATAGATTACATTTGCATAATTAGAATTCTCATTTTCAGAATATGAATGAAAAATGTGCATAGATTACATTTGCATACTTTTCATGTGAATTGTGCATAGATTACAATTGCATAGTTTACATTCTGAAAAATCAATCTTAGATTTAGATTAGTTTTATTTGATTTGAATTTAGATTGTTTTTATGCTTGTTTTAAAAATATAAAAAAAAAATTGTTTTGGGATTGATTTGCATTAGTTTTTCTTGATGAAATTTGTGCATTAGAGAATTTGTTATATTTTCTCTTAGTGATCAATTTTTGCATTGTTGGAAGTATATGGAAACTCTCTCCTTACTTTAGTTAGGATTCATCGAATTGAAAATATTACATTATCATATTTGATTGCATTCAGTTTTGTTTCGGGTCATAACACCATTGGTTTGATATCCATTTACCCTTTTGAGTAATAACAGCCTAAATAACACAACGCTTAATAAAATTCATTTAGTAATTTTTACATTTCTAGGGCTCTTATCACCAACATAGCTTAGGCTAGTATCTTGGAGTAGGGAGTAATTAACTCTCCAAGATAGTAAAAACAAACAAGTAGATAAATCTTGCAGTAGGAAATAAATCCAATTGTAATTGGTACAATTTGGGAAGCTTCTCTTAAAGAAGTCAATCATGAGATCATGTCCGAACCTTTGAGACAATAAATTCTGTTTCATTGGGGAAGATAGAAGATTTTACGCGCATTACAAACGGTAAACCTCGGATTAACCATTGTCGAGGAGCCTGGGGTCACTTGTCGGTAAACCTCAGATTATGTCGAGGAGCCTTCAAGGGGATTGAGCTTTGTTACTTTGCCCTTGCGCGTGGGATCGGATCGTAGACTATTCCCCCAGTTGTATTTGTTATTGTTGGTAACCTTAGTGTCCATAAGCTTAAGATTATTTCCTAAGGTGACGGTGAAGGAAAGATCTCACTGTACCTGGAGCAGATGTCAACTAGACTCACTTGGACTCTCTGGGGGGTTCTCTTCACACGAGATGGTTTTGTGAAGAAAATTGCGCCAGTCTGTTTCATTAAGCAGGTTGTCGGGGTAATTTTTCCAACCGCCCTTTCTGTATTAAATTCTACGATGTTGGATTTCATCACCATCTAGTGTTTTTAGTACGGGAAGTTACTTTTTGTGTGTGGTTTGAATCCTAGATTTGATAGCGCGTGTTAATTTGTTTGTTTTTACTTTTAGAGACCATAGGTGTGAATTGTGAATTTTAATTATTAGGTGTGAATTTTTAATTGTTAATTTTAGTTTTAATAAAATTCACTATAGTTGAATATAATGGCAACTGTTCCGGAATTTACCAACCAAGGAACCCCTCTTAACGAGAATCCTAGTACTTTTCCTTGCTTTGGAAATGTTGGTCCTCCTTATATGGCTACTTTGTCATTACCTGGATTTACAATAGGTTTACCGATATGGTTATTTTCAACTTCATTGGCCCCGAATACTCCATTTGTTCCACCTCAACCAGATGCTTCACCTGAACAGAGTTCACCAACTCAACATCACCAACCTTCTATTGACCCTTTACCTTCTTCGCCTAATATTTCTTCCTCCATTTCTTCCTCTTCGTTTGGTAAAAGCCTTGACGCTAGTAACCAGGTGGCTAAGAAGTAGAAGAAAGGGAAGAAGAAGAGGAAGAAGAAGCAAGATAAGAAAGAAGTCAACCAACCAACCATGGCTGTAAATGTTAGTTGTGTTGAGGAAACTTCCAACATGCATCGTAAACCCAAATACCCTTGCAGACTTTGTAAGGGTGACCACTTCCTTATCAATTGTCCTGGTATTCCAAAGGTATTGGAAGTATGGTCAGAAAAATCTCATCAACTTTCCATTGATCCATCAACCAGTGATAGTCAGGTTCTTGGGAAAAAGGGTAAAGTTAGGTTTCCTTGTTATTTATGCAAAGGGAGTCATCAAACTCACATTTTCCCTCACATGGATGAAGCCTCAAAATTGTTGGAAAACCTTAATGTTCCACAGCAAGAATTTCCAACTGGTTACCATGAACTTTCTCCCAACCTGCCGTCAATTGACGGAGTGATTGATCTAATTTCAAGTACAGTCGATCCCACTCTTCCATTGGAGAGTGAAACTCATATCACTCAGGTTGATGATCCATTAGTTGATCAAGTGGTCGATTTGATTTCACATCCGGTCGATCCCAGTCTCTTTTTAGAGAGTGAACTTCATATCGCTCAGGTTCTTCTTGTTACATCAGATTCTTCTACGCCGGGGGGAATTTTTCCTGTTCCTACAGAAACCCCCTCCAAGTATTGAGGTCTTTTCCTTTGATTGGAATAGACTGACAAAACCTCTTCTTCCTTCCTCCATCCCTTTCCAAATCATTTTGAAGTTTTGTGGTAGGGACATACACCGTACACAGGTAGATGAAGGTGCTTCTGTTAATATTTTATCCTCAACTTCTTGGAAAGCTTTGGGTTCTCCTCAGCTTGTGCCTATTACGCAGGATCTGAAAGATTTTAACAGAACAATTAGTGAACTTTTAGGGATCCTTCCTAAGTTTTCTATTACTTTGGAAGGTAAAACTGTCTGTATTGATCTTATGGTAGTTAGAGGTCCCTTGGATTTCAATTTACTCATTGGGCGAGACTATGTTTATGCAATGAAAGCTGTCGTATCGACACTCTTTCACATGATGTCTTTCCCTCACAATGGTAATATTGTGACTGTAGACCAGCTTTCATCCCCTAGTCTTGATTCGACTACCAATAATATGACACCCCTAAATGTTCCTATTTCTAAAGTGGTATCTACCCCGCCACGGGTTAATTATGTGGCAACTAGTCCCATGTTTTCAGTTACCGATGTAAGCGAGCCTCTCAATGTTTGCTCGTCTTCCTTTGACTTAGATCCGGTAATTGACATGGAAAACTCTATGGGATTATTTGAACGTGATGTTCTTATCCCTTTTGAGTCCCTTGACATGTCTTCCTCCAGAGAACTATTCTTCCTTCTGATGAAGACCTCTTGGAAGCCATGATCAAGGTGTGTCCATTGACATGTGTTTCTTCCAGTTGGAAGCCATGATCAGTGGCTAGTGAGGAGAGTTCCTTTTACTGTGTCAACCTCGTTAAAAAATGAATCAGTCAGTATGAGGAAATTTCCTTTTACTGTGTCAACCTCGTTAAAAAATGAATCAGTGAGTATGATGAAAGTTCCTTTTACTGTGTCAACCTCGTTAAAAAATGAATCAGTGAGTTTGAGGATAGTTCCTTTTACTGTGTCAACCTCGTTAAAAAATGAATCAGTCAGTTGCTGAGGACAGTTCTTTTCCTGTGTCAACCTCGTTAAAAAATGAATCAGTTGATCAGAGGATTGTTCCTATTACTGATTCAACCTCGTTAAAAAATGAATTAGGTATGAGGACAGTTCTTTTCCTGTGTCAACCTCATTAAAAAATGAATCAGTAGGATATAGGTAGATTGTAGAAAGTAGATACGAGGATAGTTTCTTTTACGGTGTCAACCTCGTTAAAAAATGAAACATGTAGTTGAGGATAGTTCCTTTTACTGTGTCAACCTCGTTAAAAAATGAAACATGTAGTTGAGGATAGTTCCTTTTACTGTGTCAACCTCGTTAAAAAATGAAACACGTTGCCATGAGCATAGTTCTTTTCCTGTGTCGAGCTCGTTAAAAAATGAAACAAATCCTCCCCTAATTGAGTCGAGTCTTTGAATAGACCTCGTAAATGTTAAGTCATATATTTAGGTTAGTTTTTAGGTCGGGTCTTTCATATGATCTCGTAAATGAACCTTCATTCCATCCAGCTATTAATTACCAGCAGTGTACTTAGTTGAATGAAATGAAGCTGGGGGGGCATGCGCTCTAGCAGTTACGCTTAGGGAGCATCAAGCACAGTTTTCTCTTTGTTTCAAGCTTGTATAAAAATGAAACCACTCTGAAGCATAGTTTTTCTCTGTTTCAAGCTTTAGTAAAAATGAAACCTATCTTGAGTCAATTTCGGTTATTTTCAAGACTCATTAAACTCATGAAAATCCCGAGATTATTTTGCTATCTTTCATTCTCGTAAAACACATGAAAATGCCGAATTCTTTCCATCTTTTCCTGCTCGTAAATTAAATTGAAAGTCGGCCACATGAGTACATTTTTATCCCTTTTTCAAACTCGTTAAAACTTACGAAAAAGTGAAAACCATGAGTACATTTTTATCCCTTTTTCGAACTCGTTAAAACTTACGAAAAACTGAAAACCATGAGTACATTTTTATCCCTTTTTCAAACTCGTTTAAAACTTACAGAAAAAGCGAAACCATGGAGTTCTCTTTTAAGCCCTTTTTAGACTCTCTAAACATGAAAAGATTGCCGAGTACTTGATTGTTCGAACTCGTTAAAGTAAATGAATAATCGTCCCTTCGGTATAAGTTTACCTCTTTTACGGACTGAAAAGGACTATTTTCGAAAAAGGTATACGTTGACTAATTACGGTCAATAGAGTTCTCTCCCGCATTATTTTATCCTTTTTCGGGCTCGAGAGACTGAATTTACGAAAAAGTACACCCATGGAGTTTTCTTAAGTTTTTTCTTCTGACTCCCTAAAATTGAAAAACACCGAGTTTCTCCTATACTAGACTCGTTAAAACTTAATAGTAAAGGACCTGTTCAATTTTAAAAACAGGAACGAACCACTCCTTCTTAGGGTCTGAATTTTAAACTAAGTTGAACTCATCCGAAGGATGAGCTTATAAACAAGCAAATGTTATCCTCCTCAAGCTTGTCAAAAATAAAGAGGTACTTGCCAGAAATGGTGGGGGAAACGAGAGAAAAACGAACCTGTTTGTTATATTTTGATTATTCGGAAAACCGTTAACCACTCTTGAACACGACACTTTTTGTTCACCTGGGTTGGGAAATACTTTGTCCAATAGTTAATCAAACCATATTGAAAGTCTTCAGCCGGTTTCTGGGTATTAGCTTTGGGTCAATTGTCACCAAGCCATCTGTAGTGTCGTTATGTGTTCAAGAGGACAGTTCAAATAAACCATTCATTTGCAAAATATCTGTCATCCATTTTGACCATCCTTGAGTCAGTCCTTGCCAATATATTTTCAAAACTTGATCTATGATTTCGTGTTGTGGGCTTGCCTATGACGGATCACTTTCTATCGACAACAACTCATTATCTAGGAAGTTGATCCAGAAATCGTCAGTACCTTGAAATATGCATGCCTCAATGGCAGGTTTCTCGCCTTCGACGACAGGTTACATCATTGACCTTCAATCGAATGATTCCGTGACATGTTCGACTTCAGCTCATTCATTCACATTTCATGGATTGTACTGAGTACTTTGAGAGCCATTGATATTACTGGTGGTTTCTCTCACACTTGTTAACAGTTCACATCATTGACTGGTAATCAAGTGGTTTCTACCATGTTCGACTTCAACACATTTATTCACATGGATAGAATCGTACTAGTTCGAGATGCGGAAATCAAGACCCTGGATATAGTTTCTACCATCCAGGCTGCGAGGAATTTTGTTATCATTCATACAGTAGACTATTTATAAACAGATGGCTGCGTCCATACTGTGTCTACACATGTCTATACTGTGATGTATTCAAAATCATTCCTGTATCAGAACAATTTAGAGTTAGTTTCTAGTTAGTTTTGATCTAAGTATGGGAATGCCTACCTCAACGATGATATGTATACATATATATTTTGCATTGAATGTTTTTACAGGTTCCGACTGGGGTGTCCACAGGATGATCCTTGAAATGATAAAGTACTTCACTCTTCATATATGACAGACTTCATCTTCATCTATTTCAGACTTCGCACTTTAGGGGGCAATATGTTACACTAAAAAATGTTACCTTGACATTTTGCTGACTGTATGAGCTCATTAAACACTCATACATGCCTCCTTTGCAAGTCTTACAACCTTTGTTCCTCATTCCAAGCCCTAAAACTGGAGAAAAAAACCCTAAAAAGCTCAAAAACTTTGAGTACACAGTTAATATGAGACTTACCTGCATTCCTGGCTAGGGTACACAGGTAATGTGAAGAGGAACTGCGTTCTAGAATGCAATTTTCCAGTGTTATGCCTGCGGACTTCCTGTAAAGTAAAAAAAGCGAGAAATCAAAGTGAAAAAGTTGATTTTTGGTCAATTCTGGAAGGTTCTAGATGAGATTTTTTGGGGATGAGTACGCTTTAGTAAGGTGCATGTATCCCACACCTTAAGGAACTAATCCCTTGATGTGAGGAGCCTATCCCTTTGAAGGAGGATTCTATCCCTTTAAAGGTGGAATCCTAACCTCCTCATCTGCTCTATAAAAGGAGGCATTGAGTAGCCTCAAGGGGTTAAGTTAAAAAGAAAACAAATGAAGGATTGAAGATGTCAAGCTTAAGAATATTTGAGGTTAAAAGCTGTTAAGATTTAGACTTCTTTCTGCTGAGTTTTTGAGAGGAAAGATCACATACCTCTTTGTGCTCCTGGAGGAAGAGTGCAAGACTTATCAAAGTAGAGGAGACTCCTGCTTCGGACCCCGGGAAGGCCTTTCGAACATCAAGGCTAAGGTTGTAAGATTCTTCTGTATATTTTAATATTAATACAATCAAGTTCTGTTTTTCTCAATAAATTGTCGTTCGATTGTTTATTTCAATAAGCTGTCATTTGATTGTTTATTTCATAGATTCCTTGATCACTATGATAGGTATGTTTTATGATTATTTGTTATACAGGTGCTATTTAATATTTGCTTGTTTGTGATTGCAGGTCGATGAAGATCTCTTGTTGCGAAGGAAGGATTTTGATGCGATGGAAGCACTACGACTGCAAATAAGCATTTGGATCTAAGGTAGGATCGACACCTTTATAACATTTATTTGTAAAACAAATATATTTAGAGAAAGACAAACTTAGTTGTTCGTTTGTTGCTAGATTGTCTTCTGACACTAGGGAGATCGGTCTTGTCTGCAAGAACGATTTATCCAGCCAACAGTTAGCCCAAATTGAATAGATAAGGTGATTGTCCCAGTTCTTCTTATGGTCTTCTAGAGTCTTTTTAATTACCTTAACCACACTCTTGTTTGGAGATTCTGCAAGACCATTTCCTTGTGGATAGTAAGGAGTAGAATGATGTAGTAAAATTTGATACTTCTAACAGAACTCAATCATTTTTACACTACTAAATTTTGTTGCATTATCAATTACTATCTTTTGAGGACATCTAAATCTGGACAAAATGGTTTCTTTAATGAATTTAATCACTACTGTATCTGTGGCATTTCTGACTGGAATTGCCTCCACCCAATTGGTGAAGTATTCTGTGGCAGTTAAAATCCATCTGTGTTAATTACTTGAGGCTGGGTGAATCTCTCCTATAAAATCTAATCCCCATTGTAAGAATGGCACTAAAACTAACACTGGGACTAGTGGAAGGGTTGCAAGTTTTTTCTTTCCAGCAAACATCTTACATGGAATGCAACTTCTAACCTTTTCTCCTAGTTGTGAAAAAAAAGTAGGCCAATAGAATCCTTCCCTTTGTATTTTGTATGTTGTGGCTCTCCAGGCATAATGTCCTCCACATATCCCTGCATGAAACTGCCCAATGATTCCTTTTGTCTAGCTTTCTATTAAGAAAAGTAACATAATTTTGAGAGGATGTTTTGAGTATAAGTTAGCATTTATGATACAATACTTCACATATTTCAACTTAAGTGTCTTGCATTTATTTCTTGAAAATTTACTAGGACACTCAAAGTTGATGAGAAAATGCACAATGTTTGAATACCAATATGATAGTAGAAACTTTTCATCAATATGAACACAGACTTTTTGGTTTGAAGGTGAAGGTTCTTGTGTGTTCTTTCCTTTGGAATCCTTGGAAGGTTCTTGTAGATTCTCCCCTTCTGCATTCAAGGAAGGTTCTTGTGTATTCTCCCCTTAAGATTTGGATGAAGGTCCTTGTGTATTCTTCTCCGAGACTTCAAAAACATAATTTATTCCTAGTACCTTGCAATTGGATTCAACTAACAATTTGGTTAAAACTTGACATTTTACTAGCTTATTGGTTTTGATACTGAGATCAAACTCAAGAATTTGGGTGATCCATATTCCTCTTCTCTCATCAGTGTTTGGTTGGGTAAGAACAATTTTTACAGCACTGTTAGGAACATAAGCAGTAATGGTTGAGTGAAGGAAATGCATTCTGAAAGATTTTAAGGCTTGTACTAAAGAGTAGGATTGCTTTTCAATAGTGTCATACTTGAGTTCTATATCTCGCATGACTTTACTGAAAAATGATATGGGTTGATCATCACCATCTTCATTTTTATGTAAAAGGACAACATCTAAAGTGGTTTCAGAGGCAAAGGAAAATATACTAAATGGCTCAGAATAATTGTGGCTAGCTAAAGTTGGTGCTTCAGAGATGACCTTTTTAATATGATCAAAAGCATATCTAGCAGAAATATTCCATTTAACTTCATGATTCTTTTTAAGCATATCAATTATGTCTTTAACTATTTCAACATATTTAGGAATGAATCTCCTCAAGAAGTTAATTTTTCCAACGAAAGCTTGGATTTATTTCTTATTCCTTGGCAATGAAAGTGATTGGATTGCTGATACTCTTTTAGGATAAACCGCCACTCCTTCATTTGAAATGATGTGACCAAGAAAATTTCCTTCTTTGATAGCAAACAAAGACTTCTTAGGGTTGAGAGATATCCCGAATTCTCTACACCTATCAAAAAATTTCATCACGTGTTTTAAATGTTTCTGATCTAAGTTAGAAAAAAGAGTGAGATCATCAAGATATATAAAAAAAACTTATTTGTCTTACCCACAAAAGCTAAGTACATATCTCTTTTAAATGTTGCTCCAGAATTTGATAACCCGAAGGGCATTCTATCATACATGAATGTGCCATAGGGAGTGGTAAAAGGAGTCCTCTCTTTGTCTTTTGGATTCACCATTATCTGGTTATACCCAGAAAAACCATCAAGCATAGAAATTCTATTAGAACCTGAAACATTTTAGAGAAACTGGTTCATCTTGGGTAATGGATAGTTATCATGATTTATTTAGGTTTTTGAAGTCAACACAAAGTATGATTTCCCCATTCTTCTTCCTAACATGAACTAAATTAGATACCTAGTCTGAGTATCTTAAGGGAACAATTATTTGGGCATCAAGAAGATTCTTAAATTCCTTCTCTATAGTGGGAATAAAAAATGGAGTTATTATTCTTAGTTTTTGTTTGTAAAGTTTTGCTTCAGGTTTCAATGGAATTTTATGCTCTATCAAAGATGTGTCATAAGTTTTCAATTCAGCATAAGACTAAGAAAAAACATATTTATAATCTTTAAGAAGTTTTATATATTCAGTTTTAACTTCAGGAGGTAGGGATGCATAAATTTTAATGTTCCTAATGTCTTCATATGTTCAAATTCTAGGCTCTTCTATATCATCTTTTGGTGAAATTGACAATGGGTTTCTAGGGACATCATTTTGATCGTATAGCTTTTCTAAAGGGACAAGGCCTTTAGGAATGAAATTTTTTGATAGTTGGATAATATTATGATCAGCCATGTTTTAATTTAAATCATATTTTTCATTTTATTTAGCAAGTTCATTCATATCTGATTGATCTTCTTCAATTTGTAAAACAGAGAATTCATAAATGACTTGAAGAAAAGATTTAAGTTGTTCATCATCTTCAAATATTTGCCAATATTTTTAAATTATATGGAATGAATGGCCTATATTTGACTTGGATTTGGTATTGTACTTGCATTTGGTCTGGAATTTTGAAAGAGCTTGCAGAAACAGCTAAGGAGTCTACATGAATATTTTCATTTCTAGGGATGGCTGTGATATTGAATGCATGAAAGAAATTTTCCACTGAATCCCAAACTTCATTTCTGTAAGACCTAAGCCTAGGATGCTTTGTTTGAAAAATATTCCTAACCTGACTAACTAAGAGTTCAAAATCACTAAAAACACTTAAATTTTTCACTTTGAGACTTCTGACTAATTCTAAACCTAGAAGGGAAGCTTCATACTCTGCAACATTATTAGTGACATCAAAATCTAGCTTGAAAGATTGGGTTATGTTCTCTTTTTCTGGTGAAATTAAAACAACACCAAATCCAACTCCATCTTTAGAACAAGATCCATCAAATTAAAGTTTCCAAATATCAGTTTGAACAGATTTGGGAGTTTCAACCACATCTTCAATTTTAAGTTGAGAATTTTGTGAAATATTTGAAGATAATTGGAAACAACCAAAAACTTGGTCAACAACATAAATGGGATGATTTATAGCCTATATTTCTTTACAAACAGCATGTATAAATTTGACCTGTCTATACAACCTAAGATTTTCTCCCCAATATACAAGAATTGTAGCAAAAGACATATCAATATGAAGACTCCTTCCTAGTTTGGCACAAGAAGCATTCCAAACTTGGGAGGATTATCAATGCATAAAATATCTAGGACTACACTTTTCACTGGTATTTGGGCTAGGGTTACCACTAAGTCCTTTACAAGTCCTAAACATGGTACTCCTTCAGAGTCAAAGGTGTATAGATCATGATAAGATCGAGTAATTTCCAGATTTATTTAATCCATAATAACCTTAGGCATAAGGTTATGTGAAGCTCCAGAATCTAACATAAAATTATATAGAAATGACTCATGTGCTTTCAAAGTTACATAAAATGGTGGTATTTTTTCATCTATCATGTCAAAACTTGGACTAAAAACCACTAAAGGTTTTTCATCTTGAAGGTTTATAACACCCCCTTCAAC
The DNA here is from genome assembly GCA_034641835.2 of Pinus albicaulis. NCBI lineage: Eukaryota > Viridiplantae > Streptophyta > Pinopsida > Pinales > Pinaceae > Pinus > Pinus albicaulis. The sequence goes on from CM076574.1 coordinate 496,640,359, forward strand.
ATCTACACCTGAGTTTTGGATCAATTTTGTGACTTGATTCTTATATCCAGGATTCTTTGAGAGTTTTGACAGTGGAATGGGAATTTTAACTCTTTCTAACTCTCTTTCAACATTTAAAGCAGTCAAAACTCTCAATTTGAGCAGTATCATTTGGCTGATTCAAAGGTTGAATAGTAGTAGTTTGAGTTTCAACAGATTTCACTTGTGGTACAATTATGACAGGATCTTTAGGACGTCTTCCAGGACCTGCCCTTGGTCTTAAATCATTCCTTATGTTAAGTCCAACAACTAAAAATTCATAGAAGGCTTGATATTTACAGAATTGAGAATTTTCTTGATCCTCTTGGGCCATTTGATTTTGAGGGATAGGGACAATAGAAGTTTGAATAGATATATTGTCAAGGTTGTTAATTTCTTCCGTGATTAACATATTATTATCTTTAGGCTGTTGACCATCAATCAGGAGGGGTGGTGGTGGTGGTGGTATTTGTTGATCCTTATTAGGACTTTGGAGGATTTTCAACTGAGGAGCTTTCTTGAATTGACCTTGAGTTTGTGTTTGAGGTCTAGCAACAGTTTGCTGGATTTCTCTATGTTGTGTTTCAATTTTAGAAATCCTATTTGAAAGGTTTCTAAGTAATGATATAATTTCATCTATTTTTTTTATCTTCATTTTTGGATTTAGAAGAAGAAGCGGCTTCCTGGTTTTCTTATAATTTTCTTTGGCCTTTTTCAGCTTTGGCTTTTAGCTCAGTGGAAGTAGACCTATTTTCTTCAACCTCAATAGCGTTTGTTTGCATGTCTTCTAAGGTATTATTTGTTCTTTCCCTTAACATGACTGCAAAATCATATTCAAAGGCTTTGGAGAACCTAACCTTTGCTGCTGCTACTGGTGGTTTACAGTCAGGAGGCATCTTATGATAAAGTTTGTTAAATATTTTGATGAAATCAGACTGTGGTTCACCATAATTTCTCTTTAATTCTTCAAATTCTGTCAAGAAATAGACAGGATTCTTTTTCACACCCCACTGATTCTTAAAAATAGTTGTTAATTATTCCCAAGATCTAATGGAATTTAACAGTAATTATTTAAAACAGATCCTAATTTTTTATTCTAAATATTTCACAAACAATCTCATATATACATTTTCATGTTCTATGTTCATGTTATCAACAAAATATAGAGATGCTGCTAGATGGTCTTCAGCTGACAAACCAATTTCCCCATTGAATCTTGGAATATGTTTCAAATATCCAGGAGGAAAATCATTAAGTATGTTTGGAAGTAATAGGGTAGCATATCTTGCTTGAACAATGGGCCTAAAACCAACCATAACTTGTGATGAAGTAGATTCAGTGGTGGTGCTTGAAGAAGTAGAAGACAAAGTAGAGGAACAAGGAGGTGAAGATGGAGGGGTAAAAGAAGGTGGAGGACGAAGTGAATTTGAAGATATTTTTACAGATATCAAAGGTGTTTGAATGACCAAATTTTGGACCTCTTCTTATCCTTCTTTGTGTTCAAATAAATGGTTTGAATAGAGGGAAAAGAGATCTTCTAGTTGTGCAGAAGTGGATGGAAAATAATATGAGATAGGAGATATGAAATCAGTTGGTTATGAATTCAGGTATATGTAAATCTAATTCCTGTTGTGATGTAGGGGATTCAGAATGTACCTGATGTAGTTGATAAGACTCCAATGAATGAACTAAAAAAGCAGATAGGAAATCAACCCCTATGGATACTAATTCATGAATTCTTGGAGGTAGATCTTCTGAAATTAGGGGAATAGGTCTAGATATAAATGGATCGGGAATTGTAGTGGTTTCCTATTGAGGAATAGAATAACAGGTTTGATGTCTTATTCTAGAAGAGGCTTGTCTCACTATCTCTCTGGATCTGATAGAGGTAAGAAAATCTCAGAAATAGAATGAGACTTGGTATGTCTTGAAGGAGCCATCTTGGGTTCAGTGAAGTCGCTAGGTGAAATATTTTGGCCTAACTAGACCTTTATGCACCTTTAAAGGAATAGGAATATCCTTCTCCCAGGGAAAAACAAATCAATTTTGTATCCCCAGCAACTGCGCCAGTCTGATGTTGTCCTCTGAGATAATTGAGGTCAATTAATTATGCCAGAGAATCTATAGTATTTTTCTTGTTTTAAGTTGGGGTTTTTGGATGACCAATGTATAAAGAAATTTGCATACAGTTGTGCTTAAATTTTAGATAATATTAATCAATAAGGAAAGGGTTGTTGATTAAGAACATAAGAACTTATGATTGATTAAGTATTCAAATTGAATGTTTAATAATCATAAGTGTGAAGGACTGTCAAACAATGTTTAATAACTTAACAAAACATATTTAATATTAAGAAGATGCTGATAATTAATTGATGTAGAGGGAATTATATAAATATACAACTCAATAAGTAATTCTCTAATATAGATAATAACCTCAGGGGATTTAAGATAGACTGAAACACATTTTTTTCTTACCTAGTTATCTTCATAAACATTAAACATATGCAGAAAAAAAATGTAATGAAAACTGGAAAACTTACAAAATAAAAATTGATTGAAACAAATGTAGAATCCTTTATTATCATCAATGATCAAAGCTTATACACTTCTGCTTACAAAATTCTATTCCAAGGGTGCAACCCTTAATAACTCAAATTAAGAGTTATTTATACTAGCTTCTATGACTTAGAAAAAATCTAAAACTAATTACAATAAAAGTATCAAATAATAGGAAAACAAAACTGTTGAGTGATGTGTCACTGTTTTAGAGGAAACAATTAATGATTTGGCCCAAAAAATGTTGTTTTCTTGTCATGCTGTTGGAGTAAGAAATTACTCGATTGTTTCACATAGTATATCCCATCTTTCTTCACTTGGAATCTCCAAATTTACCACCTTTTTGAATACTTCATCCACCTATGTATACCTTTCGAAAGTTGGCTTGTTGAGAAACAAATGTTTGATTACATGTTTTATAATCAAATCAAACTCCAAAGCTTCTAGAAAGACTTTTCCTATTATATGTCCCTTAATCCCTGCAAAACTTGCCTTGTCTATTGCAATGGTATACAAATTTTTACAATATTCCTCCATATTAACCATCTTTTCATTTGGAGATACCAATTGAGGTAGTCCCTTATGGTTCAACACATTTAACTTTGAATGAAACCTCGGGACAACAATGTCCAATTTTTGACATTTTGTCTCCAACTGATTAAGAGAATTCTTCTTCTGTAGAACCTTTTTGATCTCCAAGATGGTGGTTATTCTGTCTGCAATATTTATCTGTTCTAATTCTGCTATGCTTTTTGAATTAAGCACATTTATCATATTAAAGGATTCTGTTGGTTTAGTTTTGAGTGCTTCTTTCTCCTTTTATATGACTGCTCTGCATCTGGTAATCAACCCTTACTGTTCAAAAATGATCTATATGGATGGACATACATCTGTCATTGATTGACTAATCTCTGTCCAAATATTTTCCTTGATTTTGTCCAAGGTGTCTTCCATTAACAATTCACTTTCTAAATTCATAATCTTAAGTCCCAATCTGTGAGACTTTTACATTTCCTACATATAAAAAGTGTCATTTTTAATATTTTTTGTTTCTAAGTTCTTAAACTTTTCTAGAAGCTTCTCATTCTCCTATTTTTTTATGGCCAATTCTTGTGTTATCCTTGCTGGATCACCTGCTATTGATGTAGACTCAGTGGTTTTTGATGATGAACTAGGTTCAATACCTACAACTACTATAGTATCTGTTGTGACTGGGATCATGGCAAGTTGAACTGATTCTTTCTCATTAAGAAATCCTTCAATCTGATCCTCCATCTTCTTAATCTCGATATTTTTCTCAATGATTAACTTGAGCATTTCTTCTCTATTCTGCTCACTTTATTCAATCTCCTTGGTCTATGGGTGTTTTGTAGAAGGCATCTTTAACTGTTTTCGCAGAGTTGCAATGTCTGCATTTTTATTTTTAAGTATTTGTTCTACAACTTTATAATCCTTTGGATCATATCCAATTTTAACTAAGAGGTCTTCTAAATACTTTAGTTTGTTGTACTTAGCTAGAGAATAACTTTTCTCAATCTTGAGTTGAGATTGCACATTAGATAAAGATGTTCTAAGCTTATACATAGACATGGCTGTAGTAGCCATGGTGGAGAACAACATCTCACCAAACCGTCTGTACATATCCATTTGATCTACTAGATGTATCAAATGAAAATATGGTATTCTTGTAGTCTGATGGAGACTTTGGAAAGGGAACCAGAGCTTGTAAGAAAGCCATTTTCATTTTGTCTTTCTCACTGTCAAAAGAAGAGAGAAGTCTTTGTTGTGAAGTAGAGGTCTACTTCCAGAATTGGCTATAAACATTTGACTTCAGTGTCTCATTCTTCTACTTTATCTCCAGGAACTTTGAAAATATATTTTGATCATCAAGTGAGCTAAGTCCAGTAGTCTGAATAATTTCTAGAGGCTCTTGATAAAGTGAATATGATGTAGGAGTATTAGGAACAATCCCTCTTGCTGATGTGGACACCTTTGGATCTCCAAGATCAATGACTTGTGGTTGCTTTTGATTTTACTCCGTAGAAACTAATATATCGATATTTTTCTTCTTCTGTTGAATCATGAATTCCTTGATCAACTCCATAGTGGATGAAGTTTTTTCCCTTACCCTTTTCTGTTGTTTACTTTGAGCAACTGGAGTCTGCAAGGTAGAAGTTGACGTGATATTTTCTTCTACTTCTTGAAGTATATTCTCTGCCCATTGCCCCTGTTTCATAAATTTCTCTATCTCTGGCCTTGTAGTATGATTGCAAGGAGTTGTTTTTTAATTCAACCCTTAGAATTGAAATGATAACAAAGGGGTCATATGATCAGGTGAAACTGGGCTAAAAATTCATGTTCTTTAAAAGTGCATCTGCCTCAATACCAGATGATCCGGTGTTGCAGATGAATGAGCCAATTGTAGACTTAATCTTAAATTGCGACTTTCTCTTTCCTCAAAAAAATGAAGGTCATCCATGTTGATCATTTTCCTAATATATTCGAAAGAGAAAATTCTCATTGGAACATACTTTGGCAGCTTATATGGTGCAAGCTCACAACCATATATCCTTATTTCAGTATAATTCTAGTTTTAAATACCAGTCACTAGTATTAAGTTGATCACTTAAATGCAAAATCCTTCTTATATCTTCACTAATTCTAGGCTCTGCCTGGTTGCTGAGAAGTTGTGCTACTAGATGTATGAATGTGTCAATGAAGTTTGAGAAGGTATATTTATCTGAAACAACTCTGACCATCTCTGTCCAATGGATGATTGATTGATTGATTCCTTGTTCATCTTGTTTTCTGAGTGTAATTGACAGTGAATCTCTCTAATGAAATAAAAACATGTGAACAAGTACATAGGTGTACTTGAACATCCCTTGTGGAGTAAAATTCATAAACTTCTCATGTATATTATCAACCAAAAATTGACTATAATTATACATGAAAGAAAGTTGCTGATCCTTAGAAAAGATAGAAATGAACCCAAGGATGGACTCATCAACTGTTTTATCATCTGGATAACCTAAGAGATAGGACAGTAAGGAGATTATGTGTCTAGTGGCTTCAGGGAACATAGAATATGGATAAGGTGGATTTTTCTTGGGAAAGTCAGCATGATCTGGTAGGAATGTCTCACAAATATGAGCTCTTTGGGGAAAGGTCAACATATGGTACAGTTCCATAAGGGTTTCTTGAGAAAATAGGCTCAAGGAATTTGATTGGGGAATTTGAAGCACGTTGTTGATGGTTTCGAAAATAATGGAAATCAGGATGTCACCATTATGAGCCACTACTGCTCTTTTAACATGATCATATATGGTTTGGCACCAGATAACCAGGTTTGGAAAATCATAGGTTTTGGGAAAACAAAAGAGGGGCAGAAGGGGTTCCCATAGATTAATTTCATCTTTCTTATCCAGATAATTCTGCTCCAACCACAGGTGGAGTTCATGAAATTCGAACTCAAAATTTGTGTCAACAATCTTAAAATATGAATTTTCAAGTGGAATACGGTCGAGGTCGACCGGGGTGGTAGTGGAAAGGTTTTATTCTGAAGCCGGTTTTTTGGTCTTTCCTTTGGGAGCCATGATGATAGAAAAAGGAAAAGAAAGAGGAGAAGAGTGACAAAGGGAAGAATGAATATCCTCTGTGATAGAAATAACATTTGCTCGAAAACATAACACAATGGAAAATGTATACCTACAACAAACAGTAAAACGATTAAAAGTGATAATCTGGCAGACTCGGGTTTATTTATAGCTGAGAAGGATATGGTAACCGTTTGAATAATGACTATAGGAGTTAATGACATAGGAGCGTAGTGAGGAAACAAGCGATAAACAGGCTTGGAGTGGAATCACAACGAAAAAATAGGGATAACGGTAGGGACATAGTGGCAACGAGAAGATCAGGTGGCAACATATGGTTGGACGTTGGAAAACGGTCAAAGCGCGAGAGTCACTTAGCTGTTGGCGGGAACAAAACCTTGAACAAAGGATAAGTGGATTTAGGGGGGGGGTCAGGTAGTGAATGGTTTGTGGTTTTGCACAGGGGGTGCAAAGTGATGTGAGGGAGACACATATGGAGGGTCCGCCATCCATTCATACCACTTTTCAGACCCCCCCGCACGTTAACAGGAAATGGATGAGGGGGGGTGTGAAAAGCTTTCCTGCCATTGATCTGGACATGGAAGAGATCTGTCGTCGACCGATGTTACAAATGAAAAAATAATTTTGTCCTCTAGCGACCATTAATAAAATAATGCACTGATATTACAATAATATTCATGTTGATTATAAAAACAAGGATTAATGCTTAATTAAGCATATTGAGCACAAATTAATAATAATTAACATTTGTGTGGTGCATTTAAATAGGCAGCCTTTGAAAATTTATTTTTTTAAAGGTAAAGCATCCTTTTTTTATTGCTTTCCTAACATTTTTATTTTAGCTTCATTTTCTAGGGAAATCTACTTCTAACATTTTATTGATATGAATAATCAAATAACCATAGTCCTAACATTTTTTGATATTTCTCTTTTTCTATTCATATCCTAACTTAACATTTTAGTTTTTTATTTTTTCTAATGTTCTAACTTATCAAAACGAAACAATGTTACAACAGGTTCACGGATGGGTGTGTCATTTTTTTAAACAGGTATGTGGCTTTATACGGGATATATATATCTATATATATATATATATATATATATATATATATATATATATATATCTCTCTTCTTATATATTTATATATTTTTATTTATATATATTTTTAAATGATTTATTTTTATTGTTGTAAATTGTAGAAAATTTAAATATTAATATATATATTTATAATAAAAAATATAATATATCTATATATATATATATATATATCTATATATATATATATATATATATATATATATATATATATATATATATATATATATATATATATATATATATATATCTATTATATTTTTTATTATAATATATATTAATATTTAAATTCTACAATTTACAACAATAAAAATAAATCATTTAAAGGTTTATACATGAATATTTATTTTGAAATTTCAAATTTGATAATTGATATCAAGTGGAAATTGAAATTTGCATATTGATGTGAATCATGATAATAGAATCATTAGTATATGTTCATTGTCATACTACATTAAAAAATTTCCTTAAAGAATTTTCAAACATGAAATATAAATTTTCAAAAAAACAAAGAAAGTGAAACTGAACATTGAACAAGATTAGGCTTCCTCACGCCATGTCATCAGTATCCATGTCATCACCATCACTAAGCTCTTCAGTGAACATGTTCTCTAGGGAGGGATCAATCTCATCAGTATCCTCTTTCTCATCCATAGTAACTGGAGGTAGCTCAATAATACCATTTGGATATATCTCCTCGTCCATACATGTAGCAACATCTATGTATTGGTCCCATCCCTTGAAAGAGCCCTCCTTGTACCCTTGGTCATTACACGATATGAGACGAAGTGTGTTATGAATGTAGACTAAGTTCTTAGCCTTCCTTGATCTTTTCAATGAATGGATGAAAACATATGTGCTTCATTTCCTTTCACAAGCTAAGGAACTAGCTAGCTTCCAAAGTAATTGTATCAAAAAACGTTAATGGAAAATTGTTAGGAGAAGAGTCAAGAAAATTTTAAGTGTGAAAATTTAAGAAAGTAATTAATACAAGGAAACTTTTAAGGATGGAAAATCATCTTGAAGTTTCAAAACATTGGCGAATCCCATTAGACCCTAATAGGCAAACTCTAAAATGTTTATTCATGTATTTGTAGAATTATTAAAATTTATAATGATTTCATATATACTATATATATAATGTTAGCGACTTTTAAGGTAAAATGATTTTATATTGTAAAATTTGGGTGAATCATTTTTATAAAAAAAATGGAAATTGGCGAATATTTTTTTATAGAAAAATCATGGGAAATTAGCCCACCTGCGAATATTAGCCCCTAAAATTTTCCATGGTTAATAAAAAAACAAGATGAGAAACTAGCTACCTTTCCATGTAATCGTATAAAAAATTGTTGCAACTTAGGAGCATCAACACCATGAAGCCACCACCAATCCATCGGATCATTCTTATTTTACCTATCAGTCAAAGAATAATGTGAACAAAAGACGCCTCGACCACGTAAAAACTAGGAAAATTGAGTTCATATCTCAGAGGCCTCTTTTGTAGAACCATAAATTATTTTAATAACAGTCTTAAATCTGTTAGCTCCCTGTAATCAACAAGATTGACAAAGTCTGACAGCAAGGAGAAACATCATTTCAACCACTTTGGGATTCTAGGATCTAACCCTCCTGAATTTGGAGAGGGATATCTCCAATAAGTGCAAAGTTGGATTTGTCTTTGAAGTTTGGGTAATGATATTAGGCTAGTTATGAAGGCCGAGGGTTTTTGTTTGTTTTGGATGGTTGAGCATGATTATTATTTGAGGTGGAAAATTCCAAATGCGAAGAGTTTCAAAGGTGAGAAGTTGCAAGTAAATAGAACAAGATTGAGCCAAAAAGATGGATAATTGCAGGTTTTAGTCCATTGGGCTATGAAGTCATAATAGGGTTTAATTGAAACAAAAGGTTCAAGAGTGGTCCATGGGGCAAGTCATCTATGTCTAAGGATCTCTTTAAAGTTTGATTTATGGAATGAAATGATACAAAAAGAAGGGGAATTCAAACAAATGAAGACCAAAGAGCACCCAGGATTTGGTAAGTACTTTGAAAATAGCCAGCCTTTGACAAACACTTAAGTATAACATAAAGTCAATCCAAGATCTGGCAAGTACTTCGAAACTAGCCAGCCTTTGATATAATTTCAATAGAAAACATTTAAAAGACAAAGGGAAAACACAAATGATAACAAAGAATGGCCTAAGATCTGGTAAGTACTTCGAAACTAGCCAGCTTTCAACACATTCCGAGGGAAACTTTCAGTCAGTCTTTTGGGATAACACTAGGACCAGGGCTCACCATATCTTCCTTAGTTCATCTCTACTTAACATGGAATGAAAATAACTTTCAAGAATAACAATTAGCTAAACAGGAGGACGAGGGAACGTCAACATTCCTACTGCTTGAATTGAATTAAATCATTCCTAAATAACACAAATTGGAAGAAAACATTAAGATAAAGCTTATCAGTTAGAGAAGGGTACTGATATATAGTAAATCTTAACTCTATGCTTGTTGTTCTTTATCAGAGAAAATGGAAAAAGTGGAAATAGAAATAAAATAACGATTTACAATCAGAAATAACATCACCGTAGACATAGACCAGGATCCCATAAATCAGCTTGTATTGATGCTTCAAACCAGTTACAGATTTAAGTCCAGTGTTTCAGGTTAGCAATCATCTTCACTACTTAGCCTAACTATTCTATCACAAGCAGAGCTTCAAGAGCCTTTGAACACTATTTACAATCAGAAGTTTTGAGCATAAGTATATTTCAAAGTTCTACAACCAACATTTTCTCATCTTCTACAGAAGTATTTATAGAAGAATGAGGAGGTGGGATCTGATAAAAGATCTCCCAAGGAAATTAATACAGACTAATGACTTCTCGGCCTTCGAGGGGCTCAATGGAGAAGTTTAGAGATATTCTCACTATATTAATTGATTTACATTTAAAGATTAATCTCGGTGGGAGCTTTTGTTGACTTTTAAGGCTCTGTTTTAGGATGTAATAACTCTATTGATATTTTACATTAAGTTCATCTTGTAGAATTAATTCTTTGGATGTGTTGAGGCAAATATCTGATTTTCTAATCAATAACTTCAGCCTCTGTTGAATGCTTGTGGCTACAGGTGGCACTATGGTAGCTGAGAGGAATCAATTGGCCTCTGTTGTGGCGGTGGAGGCCTTTCTGTCTGATAAACACTTATGATTTTCTTTTAATTATGTTTCAATTTGGAGGATTAGGCTTTTGATAATTAGTCTTAGTCGTAATCCCCACAAAATTGTCTTCAATCTTTTGTCCTGGTGTGTTTTGCCTTCAACACTGATACTCTTTTAATTATTTTATTCTCTGTGTCTTGTTGATGTGCAGGGCTGCACAGGGCTCGTATGGCATCAATGCCCATGAAGCATTGATGAAACGTGGAATTTGAACCCGTAAATAGCTTCCCTTTGATGAATCAAAGGTGTGGGAATCGTCATTCCCAGCCTTTTGCTTTTCTTTCAATATAGTGGAAAACCATTAATCCCTGCAAAATACAAACAATATTTATAAAATCCTGCGTTTTTTGGGAAAAAATTCTTAAGAGGGTGTGGGGAGGAGCATGGCCGTTGGATGGCATCATCCAATGGTGTAGATATGTAAGAAGAGGTCAAAAAGAGAGTAGAGGGAGAAAGTATGTCAGAATCATTGATCACACGGAGATCAACGGTGGGGATTGGTTTTGATTTAATAGTGTGAAGGAGCCACACTGTTTGGAAAATAAGAGAAATGAGAAGAAATGGGGTAAAAAACCTTTATTTCGGAAGAAATATGACAAAAAAGGAGTTTGGGGTTCGGGATGATCGTGGGCCGTCGGATGAGAGCGGCCCATGAGATCAACAACGGATATTATATGTTAAAAACCTTCGATGAGGGTGGAGGGTGATATGTAAAGGCCAGATTAGATCTGGGCCGTTGATCTGCAGAGATCAACGACAGAAGGCACGCGTGAAATCACGCAAAGGAAAGAGGGAAAGCGGTTTCAGGGGTGAAAACAATGGTTTTCACGTGGCACAAGGGTGGCGAGGCCATTTTGCCTTTTTTAACGTGATATGCGTCCCCGCCCGACACGTGGCATCAGAAAACCACCCATTTCACGTGGCCTTTCGGAAATTAAACATCGCACTAAAAGTTATGCGACTTGTGATGTGGGCCATTAGATCTCGGACCTCAGATCTAACGATTGGAAAACGAGCACGATATGAGACATATGTGCGGGTTATAAGAGGAAGGGTGGCTTTAATCCGAGTCGTAGGATCTGAGATCTAGACGGCTAAGATTAGATCTGGGGCTAACATGAAATAATATACAAGCGGAGGAAGGATGAAGGAGGACCGTTGATCTGCAGAGATCAAAGGCTATAATTGGCCGAAAAACATTATGAGCGGGGCCGCATAAATTTAACCAAAGTCGGGAGATGCGATCTGGACCATTTGATCTGGACACGTGGATGGCCCAAATGCAATCGGAGATCGGTGATCGGCGGGGTGGAGAACTTGTAACGCGCCGATGCGATTAAGCGCGGATCGTCGATCTGCAGATCAGATCGACGGCGGAGAACTCATCGGAGGTTGATCAATCGGGGGTGGAATTATGTTAATGCGCTTGACAAAAAAGTTGCGATGCGATCATGGACGGGCCATTTGATCGGCTTTAGATCAACGACGGAGATGGTTTTACATCATACACAGCGGAAAGCTTTTAATATTTATGAAAACCCGAAACTTTATGATATACAAAGGTTTTTATGGTTTGGGGTGGGTTTACATATATGAAAATGGATAGGCACCCGATTGCGGGGCCTTGGTCTATATGAAATGATAATAGGCTCGGGGCTTTATATATGAAAAGGGCCTATCGCAATCAGAAGGTCGGGCCTTCGGGCTTTTCAATCTAACCATTCAAATTTTGCGATGTGATTAAGTGCTTTGGTACTTTTAACCTTTGGTCCCGGGCATAAGTTATATGAATAAAGTGGGGGGGCGGAGTTTCAACATATGGACTCAATCGCATCAGAAGTTTTGATGCGGGTCTTTCAATCTACCCATTTATATATAAAAACATGATATGGGTGCGCTTTAGACCAAACTTAGGAAAAAGTGGGTTTTTTGATTTACAAAGGAAAATATCAATCAGAATTGGATTATTACAATGCTTTAGCGCCCGATTGCGGGCACTAGGGTTACATGAGGTGATAATAGGATTGGGGGTTATGAACAAAGGGCTAATCGCATCGGAACTTTTAAACTTAACCAAAAGACTTGTGCACTCGGACTTTTGCGATGTGATAAGCGCCGAAAGTGGTTAGCGCTTGGTTCCAGAACCAAGGCGTATGGAGGGGAAGTGGTTTAAGACTTAGCCCAAGGGGGCTTAAGTCTGTAATACAAAAAGTATATTTTTTTATGAAATTTTTTCAAGTTTTTAATGGATTTGAGGGTTTCAACAGAGTTCAAAAAGAAGTTTTAAACTCTGTAAGGGGATTTTATGGAGGATAAAGGAGGATGGATGAAAAATAGAGGAAAATGATGGGAAAAAAGGGAATAAAATGAAGGTTAGTTTTGAGGTGGGGGAAGGGGAAAAATGGTGTTTGCAGTAGTCTTATCTTCATGGAAAACAACAGAATTTATGATTTCTAAATGGAAACAGCAGTGAAGATATGGACAGAGGGCATGATGTCTTCATGAGTCTTCAAGAGATAACATTTTTTACAATAAAAATTGTTCCTTGAAGGCTCCAAAACTGTTTTAGCCACCATTTGATATGACAAATTTTATTGGTGGCTAACAGTGGCTCCACTTGGGGATGGTGCCTTATTGAAGGCATCAAGAACTTTAGACTTGAATTCTCTAGGAGGCTGATTAGTGCCTCATCCATTTGGCTACCTTTCTGTACTTGGATGATCTTCTTTGTTATGAAAAAATGTCAGCAGCCATGGAAAACAATGGATCTTCATCAATACAAGCTTTCTACCTACCCAATCCCACTGATCTAACATTTTTTCTTCTTTAGAGTGCACTTGAATTGGCAAACTATTTTCACAACATTTTATTATTTTTAAAGCATAAAACTAATCTAATTCTACTCCTTATTTCTTCATGGACTCAGATTAAACAGTTGAGTCCATATTTTTCTCTACCTAATCTACCAATCTGCTAGGATTAAACAGTCTAACAAATTTTTATTCTCTAAATTCTACAACAGAAATTCAAAAGCATAGAAGTCAGGATTGAACATTCTAACTTGATTTTGATCTATGGCATAAAAAACAAGCTGCACATAGATCTTATTTTGCAGAAAATTTAAAACAAAATGGAAGGCTTAAGATCTGAAATTTCAAAGCACTTCCTTCATCTTTTTATAGCTCTGTTTTGACTCTTGTTTGAGCTATTCTTCTTTTGTTGACTGGTTTAGATTTTGAGCTGATTAGAACCAGTTATTCCTCTGTTTTTGACTCAGAAATTTGAATAGATTTGAGTCATTCATATTTTGGAAACATAGGTTCAGATTTTGAGCATGTTTGAACCTTTAATTTCTAGCCTAATCTACCTACTGATAAGCCAAGATTAAACAGTTTGGAAAATCGAATTCACTATCCTATCAGCAATAGATTTAAAACTAATTAGTCAAGATTAGGCTGTTTGACTAACTAGAAGTGTGTTTTTTAGGAGTGGCATTTAAGCTTGCACACTTTCAGATTTGTTTCTCTTTTTTGGTATGGGGCTGTACCGTTATTGTTTTTACAATCTGCCCTCTTTTCTATCTTTTATTGTTTTTGTATTTTGATTTTTCTAACTTTGAATGCAATGGTGGATGAAATATTTATAATTGAAAAAAGATAAAAAGGCTTTTCAGAACATAACATGGATCAAGAGAAGTAATGTTTAAGCATCCTGCCATTGACAGGACCCCGAAACAATTCTTCTCCATTCAACTCCTGCAAGAAAAAAAGGCATTATTACCAGCAGCTGAATGAATGAGATAAGGGCCAAGCCATAAGTTATCAAATTTTACATGCTTGCCCTTGTCTTCCCTCCTTGAGTCCCACTTTAAAACTTTGTCCCCAATATTGAAATTTCTAGCGTTTGTTCTTTTGTCAAAAAACTTTTTTATGCTTTCCTACTTTTGCAATGCTTTGTTATAAACCTCCTCTCTGGTTTCTTGAAGGTGAATAGTCTGATTTATCCTTCGGATCATGCCATTATATTTAGACAAAACCTCTGGAATTAACTTCATAACTAGCACACCAAGGCTGGTAGGAAAGATTGCTTCAGTGCCATACACAAGCTGGTATGGTGACATAACAATAGATTTCTTCAAAGTCAATCTGTTAGCCCAAAGTGCATGTACAAGCTTTGTGTGCCAAGACTTTTTGTTGTCTTCCAACAACTTCTTGATTATGTTCACTAAACTCTTGTTTGAGGATTCTACGGGTCCATTACCTTGAGGGTAATAGGCTGTGGAATGCCCCAATGTTATTTGATATTTGTGACATAACTCAACCATCTTCTTTGATCCAAATGCTGCTGCATTATCAGTGATGATGTTGGTAGGGCAGCCAAATCTAGAGAGAATATTATTCTCCATGAATTTTATAATAACAGAATAATTGGCTTGCCTACAAGGGATGGCTTCTATCCATTTAGTGAAGTAGTCTGTGGCAGTGAGAATCCATCTATGCTGAGCTAAAGATGATGGATGGATTTCACCTATGAAGTCAAGTCCCCATTGTTGAAAAGGGACTTCAACAGTGATTGGATGCAGAGGCAGAGGTAGCAGCTTCCTTTTGCCTTCAAAAAGTTGACATTTATGACAGGCAATTATCATCTTATGTATATCAAGAAAAAGAGTAGGCCAATAGTAACCAGCCCTCAAGATTTTGTTGGCTTTTGTCTTCCAGTATAAATGGCCTCCACACTCTCCTTCATGGAACTCATGCTTAACCTTCTCTGCATCAAACTCAGGAAAACATTTAAGAAATATACCACTTGCATTCTTCCAATAAAGACACCTATCTATAATGCAATAGTTTACAGCTTTCAATTTCAAAAACCTTGCCTTTGTTTTTGTCAAACCAGGAGGTGTATTCAAATTAAGCAAAACATAAAGAATATCAGTATACCAAGAGGAATTCATGAAATGGTCTTCAACAATGGGAGTTGAGATTTCCTCTTGTTCATCCAAAGCATTAATCATATTAATATCAAGAACTTCAAAATTGGATTCAGCCATCAATCTAGCTAGACCTTGGCCTTTGATGAGTTTAGTGGGCTTTATCTCTAAATCATATTGAAGAATAACAACAATCCACTTACCTCTCTTACCATCTGGGTCTTGTGTTAGAATGTCTTTCACGACTGAATTTGGGATGAAGGAAATGATGTGTGAGTGTAAGATGTATACTCTGAAGTCTTTTAAAGCTTTAACCAAAGCAAAAGCTTGCTTCTCCATGATGTTATACTTCAAAGGAGCATCCCTCAAATCCTTGCTAAAGAATGCAATAGGCTGCTTTTGTCCTTGTGGATTTTTCTGTAAAAGGACAACAACTATTGTATGTTCTGATGCAAATGAAAAAATATAAAAATATTTTGAAAAATCAGGACTTATTAGAACCAGTGTTTTGGTTAACGCTTGTTTCACCAGCTCAAAGGACTTCTTTGTTTCCAAGGTCCATTTTACCCCCTGCTTCTTCTTCAACATGTTTGTTATATTCCTAAGGAGCTCAGCCAAGTTGGGGATGAACCTTCTCAAAAAGTTAATCTTTCCAATGAAAGATTGCAACTCCTTGATGTTTCGAGGATGAGAGATCTGCAATATGGCCTCAATCCTCTTTGGATCTATCTTAATACCCTCTTCTGAAATAATGTGCCCAAGAATATTACCTTCTTGGAGACCGAAAATTGTTTTCTTAGGATTCAAAGATATCCCAAACTTTCAGCATCTCTCGAAGACTGTTCTTAAATCTGCTAAGTGCTCTTCATCTGTTTTTGAAAAAATAGTAACATCATCAAGGTATATAATGATGAAGTAGCCTAGTTCTTTGGAGAATGCTATGTCCATGGCTCTCTGAAAAGTTGCTCCAACATTCATTAGACCAAAGGGCATTTTCACATACATGAAAGTGCCCCACGGTGTAGTAAACACCATCTTTAATTGATCATCAGGGTGGACTAAAATTTGATTATACCCTGAATAGCCATCTAGCAAATAAATTCTTCTAGACCCCACCACCCTTTGTAAAATATGATCCATCTTAGGTAAAGGGTAATTGTCTTTCAATGAAGCTTTTTTTAAGTCTCTAAAGTCTATATAAATCCTGATCTCTCCTGTTTTTTTCCTAACCGACACCAGATTAGACACCCACTCAGAAAATCTAATAGGGACAAGAATACCAGCTTCATACATTTTCTTGATTTCCTTCTCAACCAAAGGCAGCTGAACAAGGTTAATTTTGCGCAAATTTTATTTGAATGGTTTTTGGTTTTCTTTGAGAGGGATTTTATGCTGTATTATTTTAGTGTCATAGGATTTAAGATCTTCGTAACTCCACACAAAAACATCAGAAAATTATTTAAACAACTCTAAGTATTTGAGTTTAATGTGAGCTGGTAAAGTCTTAGACAGTTTGATCATCATTGGTTTTAGTTCTCTGCCTATATTTCACTCTTCCACTTTAGTCTCTACAGGCTCTAGTTTTGGCTTCTTGGCCACATCGTTAAAATCCAAAAACTCTTCTAAAGGGGTTAGACCCTTAGGCAAACTCTGATCTTTGGACTGCAGGGTTTCTAACTCCTATGTTTTTAACTCTGTACTCATCTCTGTTTTATTTTCAGGTTTTCTAGATAGAAGATTTATATTGGAAACCTCAGGAGACGGTTCTTCTTCACCAAGAAAATTTTCTTCACTGTCGCAATCTATATCATAATCTGAATCCGAACTATGTAGTTTGAATTGCATGAAGTCTTCTATTTTTTTGTCTCCGTTGAACACTTGCCAATATTTTTCATTATTAGGAACGGTTGGTCTGAATTTTATTTGAGTTGTGCAGTCTTTGGTTTCATATGGCATTAAGTATGTTCTAGCTGCAAAGGCTAAGCTATGGGCCACGATATTTCTTTTTCTTGGGACAAAAATTATCTGGTACTCCTAAAAAATTTTTAAAAGATCCATGACATCGTTTCGATAGGCCCTAAGTCTTGGGTGATTTGTGTTGTATTCCCCGTTGACTTGCCTAATGATTAACTCGGAATCCCCATATGATTATATCTACAGGAAATGCTTTACGTAGCGATTGTTCTCAGTGTTGCAAATTCAGACACCTGCACCAGCATTAGTTCTAGTTCATGACCCGTCGAAATTCATACTCCGTAGAGGACTACATTCGGTTTCATCTTGGTTACTGTCCTCTCCAACTAACGTGCTTTCGGGTTGTTGTGGAAAATCAGCACTTAGTTGTATTTGTTTCAACTCCTCAGGTTTTTTTCTGTGTTGAGGGTTGCTTTCTTGACTATCAAGGTTTAACAGTGAAGGACACATGACTTGAAGCTCAAGACCTGTGTTTGGTTTGCTAAAGTTTAAAGGTTCAGGAAATTGCTTTGAAACTTCCTTGTTGTGTTCTTCTCCCTCTCTATCGGTCATCAATTCTGTTAAAGTGAGTTGTTCACCCAAAGTTTCATCGTTAAACAAGATAAAAGAAACGAGGCTTGTATTTACAGAATACAGAGGAGAATTTTGTGGTCTGTCTTGACTTGTAACTGTGTATTGCATATGGGACTCCCTGTAAAGTCTTCTAGTCTAATTGAAAACAAGGATAGTCGCATAGGTCATGTCCATCTGCATAGTCCCTTGTAACTTAGCCCCCCAAGATCTTGATAATAACATTCCATACTTTGGGGGAACATCAGCCACAAAAATGTCCATTACTAAACATTTGGCTGGAATCTGGGCTAAGTTAACACAGAGGTATTTTATCAGTCCTAAACATTTTACTCTTCTTGAGTCAAAGGAGTAAAGGTCTTTATAAGGTCTGGTGATTTCTAGACCCAGGCTCTCGATCACAGCTTTAGGCATTAAATTATGAGAAGCCCCAGAATCATGCATAGTGTTGTGCAAAAATTTGTCATGAACGTTTAAACTCACGTAAAAGGGAGGAACAGGTCCCTCTTGATACTTACCTTCAATCTTTGGACCAAAAATAAGCTCTGGTTGGTCATCATTAAGATTGACTGTGTCACTATTCTCTTCAATGTTTAAAGCCTTCAAAATTTGGGTCCTATATACATTCTGGGCAGCTAACTCAGTCAAGGGAACAAAGATTTTAATTTTGGAAATTTCCTGCTCCAGGCTAAAAGGAATTTGACTCTGAGGTACTTGTCTCAACCTTATTAGCTACCACTCTATCAACAACATCTGCTTGTTGATTTTTTCTATTTACATTTGACAAAATGGTTTTAACAAGAGTACTAGCTGAAGTTTTAGTACTGCTAAGGTCTGCACTCTGTTTTGTAACGTTTTGAGTGCCTTTCTCTCTACCTTTATCAGAATTTACAACCACTGTTTTGTCCTTTTTTTTGACAAATTTAGGCTTGGTTGCAATGCTGTTTTGTGAAGATTTTCCAGAGGTTTTAGTGTTGGGAGTTTGTTGACTGGTTTTGCTTCTAAGGTCATATTCTCTTTGAGACTCTATGATGACATTTTCCATGTCCTGATAATAACTTTCACCATCATCTCTTTTGTCATCATAGGGTGTGTAAAGACCTTGTTTTCTATCATAATGAATCTCAAAGTCATCGTTATCTACTCCCAGTATGTTGATATCATCTTCCTCTATTGGTTCATATGTTTCCTCAACCTCACTCAAATAATTTTGATGAAAGGGAGGAGTGATCTGTTGATCATCTTCCCTAGGTCTGTTTGGAGGTTGGTTCCTTCTAAAATTCTGATTTTGGTTCTGGTTTCTGTTTTGAGGAGCAGTTTGATTTTGAATTTCTTGTGCTCTCTCAAGGATGCTCATTTTCTTCATCATCTCCTCCATCATTTTTTCCATCTTTGAGCTAGAAGTAGAAGGGGTAGATTCCTCTCTGAAGGACACTCTCTTCTCATTTTTCATTCTTGCTCTCTTCTCCATTAAATTAACTTCCACAACAAGAGCTCCTTTTTTCATATCTTCAAGAGTTGTAGGATCTCTCTCTCTATGCTGATAGGCCATTTCAGGTTCAAACCCTTCAGGAAACTTGTTTAGAGATGAGCCTTGTGGAGGCTTTAGATCTGGGGAAAGTGCATTATATACACTATTAAATCTGGTACAATAAGCTTGTACACTTTCCCCAGTGTTTCTATGGAGGTTCTTGTAATCAAAAAGGACTTGGAGAGGATTCTTCTTCACTTCCCATTTGTTTAAGAATGTCTGATGGAAGGCTTGGAGATCATTGATACTATGGGGGGTTAAGCCTTTAAACCATTTTATTACTTATCCCCCCAAACTCTGAGCAAATAGCCTAAGCTTGACATAATCATCACCAGTTTCATTTCTGTCAACGTAGTCATTCATCTTATCCACATGTTGAGATGCAGTAGTAGCATTACTAGCATCATATAATGGAATTTTGGACTGATAGTCTTGTGGAAGATTGACTAATGGTACAGGAAGGAATAAGGGAGCATACCATGTTGCCATGATATGTGATGGAGGTGGATTTACAAGAGGTGGATTAACAAAAGGTAAGGTGGGCTGAAGTGGAGTGGTTTGAAAAGTGGATGTAGGATGAAGAGATGTGGATGGACCAGGAATAGATTGTTGAGCTGATCTTGGATGAGAAACACGTAAATTGGAAAGGAAATGTATATCAGGTGGTGTTGTTTCTCTATTACCAGGATGTTCACTTGTTTCAGGGGATGAAAGTGAAGACTCAGAATCTAGCTGAATTATATCATCAAATGACCTAGTTCTAAAGGGATTTACTAAGTCAACTTGTGATTGTTGTAGAGATGAAATATTTTCAGGAACTGAATTAGCTCTCAAGGGTGATCTAAAAACAGTTGATAATATAATCCTAGGAGACTCCCTAAGGATACTTTTCGGGTTATCAACTATCCCAGGTGGATCTGGGTCAGGATATGCTCTAGTATGAATCTTTCTAGGAGCCACTATGCTGTGTTTTTCAGACCCTAGCAAACAAGAAGAGTTCAACCAAATATGATAGTCTTTAAGAGGTTAACTAATTTTTTTTACACAAATTTTAATCCTACAGTCCTCTAACTGAGTTTGAATGATATTACAATGATAAGGGTCCTTCCCAGTGGAGTCTTAAGGTCTGTTAAGGATTGTGGAGTCGCCAAGTGGAAATTTTTAGCTCTTTTGGAGGTAAAAGGTTTTATGGTCCACCACCATGTTTATTGAATTCCAATCTGAAAATATTTTTGGGTTTTCTGAGTTATTTTTCAGTTGTGTGCTTTCTAAGAGTGTCCTAAATCTGCTTCAAAGCTTAGCTACGGTTATGAGACAAAGAAAGTCTTCTCTTATGGCTAAGCCAACTAATCCTTCAAGGCGAGATAAAGTCTTATGAGAATCCTAGGGTTTGCCTAGTTTGTCACTGATTCAAACAAGTTTTTACCATGATTACCATTGGTTGGTAGTGCTTGAAAAGGCTGCTTTTTACTCACTAGGTTTAACAAAGTTTTTAAGGGAACCAGAGATTGAAAATTAGACTCATTCCCTAGCGGAGTCACCAGAAATGTTAGCTCCCTATAATCAGCAAGATTGGAAAAGTCCGACAGCAAGGAGAAACATCATTTCAACCACTTTGGGATTCTAGGATCTAACCCTCCTGAATTCGGAAAGGGATCTCTCCAATAAGTGCAAAGATGGATTTGTCTTTAAAGTTTGGGTAATGATATTAGGCTAGTTATGAAGGCCGAGGGTTTTTGTTTGTTTTGGATGGTTGAGCATGATTATTATTTGAGGTGGAAAATTCAAAATGCGAAGAGTTTCAAAGGTGAGAAGTTGCAAGCAAATAGAACAAGCTTCAGCCAAAAATATGGATAATTGCAGGTTTTAGTCCATTGGGCTATGGAGTCATAATAGGGTTTAATTGAAACAGCAGGTTCAAGAGTGGTCCATGGGGCAAGTCATCTATGTCTAAGGATCTCTTTAAAGTTTGATTTATGGAATGAAATGATACACAAAGAAGGGGAATTCAAACAAATGAAGAACAAAGAGTAGCCCAAGATCTGGTAAGTACTTTGAAACTAGCCAGCCTTTGAAAAACACTTAAGAATAACATAAAAGAAATCCAGGATCTGGAAATTACTTCAAAACTAGCCAGCCTTTGATATACTTTCAATAGAAAACATTTAAAAGACAAAGGGAAAACACAAATTATAACAAAGAATGGCCTAAGATCTGGTATGTACTTCGAAACTAGCTAGCTTTCAACACATTTCGAGGGAAAATTTCAGTCAGTATTTTGGGATAACACTAGGACCAGGGCTCACCATATCTTCCTTAGTTCATCTCTACTTAACATGAAATGAAAATAACTTTCAAGAATAACAATTAGCTAAACAGGAGGACGAGGGAACACCAATATTCCTACTGCTTGAACTGAATTAAATCATTCCTAAATAACACAAATTGGAAGAAAACATTAAGATAAAGCTTATCAGTCAGAGAAGGGTACTGATATATAGTAAATCCTAACTCTATGCTTGATGTTCTTTATTAGAGAAAATGGACAAAGTGGAAACAAAAATAAAATAACGATTTACAATAAGAAATAACATCACCGTAGACATAGACCAGGATCCCATAAATCAGCTTGTATTGATGCTTCAAACCAGTTACAGCTTTAAGTCCAGTGTTTCAGGTCAGCAATCATCTTCACTACTTAGCCTAACTATTCTATCACAAGCAGAGCTTCAAGAGCCTTTGAACACTATTTACAATCAGAAGTTTCAAGCACAAGTATATTTCAAAGTTCTACAACCAACATTTTCTCATCTTCTACAGAAGTACTTATAGAAGAATGAGGAGGTGTGATCTGATAAAATATCTCCCAGGGAAATTAATATAGACTAATGACTTCTCCACCTTTGAGGGGCTCAATGGAGAAGTTTATAGATATTCTCATTGTATTAATTGATTTACATTTAAAGATTAAGCTCGGTGGGAGCTTTTGTTGACTTTTAAGGCTCTGTTTTGAGGATGTAATAACACTGCTGATATTTTACATTAAGTTCATATGGCAGAATTAATTATTTGGTTGCGTTGAGGCAAATATATAATTTTCTAATTAATAACTTCGGCCTCTATTGAATGCTTGTGGCTACATGTGGCACTGTGGTAGCTGAGAGGAATCGATTGGCCTCTGTTGTGGCGGTGGAGGCCTTTCTGTCTGATAAACACTTATGATTTTCTTTTAACTGTGTTTCAATTTGGAGGATTAGGCTTTTGATAATCAGTCTTAGTCGTAATCCCCACAAAATTGTCTTCAATCTTCCGTCCTGGTGTGTTTTTTCTTCGACACTGATACTCTTTTAATTATTTTATTCTCTATGTCTTGTCGATGTGCAGGGCCGCACAGGGCTCGTATGGCATCAATGCCCATGAAGCATTGATGAAACGTGGAATTTGAATCCGTGAATAGATTCCCTTTGATGAATCAAAGGTGTGGGAATCGTCATTCCCAGCCTTTGGCTTTTCTTTCAATATAATGGAAAACCATTAATCCTTGCAAAATACAAACAATATTTATAAAATCCTGTGTTTTTTGGGAAAATCTGGTTAAGAGAGCGTGGGGAGGAGTGTGGCCGTTGGATGGCATCATCCAATGGTGTAGATCTGTAAGAAGAGGTCAAAAGGAGAGCAGAGGGAGAAAATATGTCAGAAACGTTGATCGCGCAGAGATCAACGGTGGGGATTGGTTTTGATTTAACAGTGTGAAGGAGCCACACTGTTTGGAAAATAAGAGAAATGAGAATAAATGGGGTAAAAAACCTTTATTTCGGAAGAAATATGACAAAAAAGGAGTTTGGGGTTTGGGATGATCGTGGGCTGTGGGATGAGAGTGGCCCATGAGATCAACGGCGGAGATTATATGTTAAAAACCTTCGGCGAGGGTGGAGGGTGATATTTAAAGGCCAGATTAGATCTGGGCTGTTGATCTGCAGAGATCAACGGTGGAAGGCGCGCGCGAAATCACACAAAGGAAAGAGGGAAAGCAGTTTCGGGGGTGAAAACAATGGTTTTCGCGTGGCACAAGGGTGGGGAGGCGGTTTTCACTTTTTAACGCGATATGCACCCCCGCCCGACACGTGGCATCTGGAAACCACCCATTTCACGTGGCCTTTGGAAAATTAAACATCGCGCTAAAAGTTACAGGACTTGTGATGTGGGCCATTAGATCTGGGACCTCAGATCTAACGGTTGGAAAACGAGCGTGATATGAGACATATGTGCGGGTTATAAGAGGAAGGGCAGCTTTAATCTGGGCCGTAGGATCTGAGATCTAGACGGCTAAGATTAGATCTAGGGCTAACATGAGATAATATACAGGTGGAGGAACGATGAAGGAGGACCGTTGATCTACAGAGATCAAAGGCTGTAATTGGCCGGAAAACATTATGAGTGGGGCCGCATAAGTTTAACCAAAGTCGGGAGATGCGATCTGGACCGTTTGATCTGGACACTTGGATGGCCCAGATGCAATCAGAGATCAGTGATCGGCGAGGCAGAGAACCTGTAATGCACCGATGCGATTAAGCGCGGACTGTCGATCTGCAGATCAGATCGACGGCGGAGAACTCATTGGAGGTTGATCAATCGGGGGTGGAATTATGTTAATGTGCTCGACAAAAAATTTGCGATGCGATCATGCACGGGATGTTTGATCGGCTTTAGATCAACGACGGAGATGGTTTTACATCATACAGGGTGGAAAACCTTTAATATTTATGAAAACCTGAAACTTTATGATATACAAAGGTTTTTATGGTTTGGGGCGGGTTTACATATATGAAAATGGATAGGTGCCCAATTGCGGGGCCTTGGTCTATATGAAATGATAATAGGCTCAGGGCTTTATATATGAAAAGGGCCTATCAAAATCGGAAGGTCGGGCCTTCGGGTTTTTCAATCTAACCATTCAAATTTTGCGATGCGATTAAGCGCTTTGGGACTTTTAACCTTTGGTCCCGGGTATAAGTTATATGAATAAAGTGGGGGGGCGGAGTTTCAACAAAGGGAATCAATCGCATCGGAAGTTTTGATGTGGGTCTTTCAATCTACCCATTTATATATAAAAACATGATATGGGCACGCTGTAGACCAAACTTAGGAAAAAGTGGGTTTTTTTGATTTACAAAGGAAAATATCAATTGGAATTGGATTATTACAATGCTTTAGCGCCCGATTGCGAGCACTAGGGTTACATGAGGTGATAATAGGATCGGGGGTTATGAACAAAGGGCTAATCGCATCAGAACTTTTAAAATTAACCAAAAGACTTGTGATCTCGGAATTTTGCGATGCGATAAGCACCCAAAGGGGTTAGCGCTTGGTCCCAACACCAAGGCGTATGGAGGGGAAGTGGTTTAAGACTTAGCCCAAGGGGGCTTAAGTCTGTAATACAAAAAATGTATTTTTTTATGAAATTTTTTCAAGTTTTTAATGGATTTGGGTGTTTCGGCAGAGTTCAAAAAGAAGTTTTAAACTTTGTAAGGGGATTTTATGAAGGATAAAGGAGGATGTATGAAAAATAGAGGAAAATGATGGGAAAAAAGGGAATAAAATGAATGTTAGTTTTGAGGTGGGGGAAGGGGAAAAATGGTGTTTGCAGCAGTCTTATCTTCATGGAAAACAAGAGAATTTCTGATTTCTAAATGGAAACAGCAGTGAAGATATGGACAGAGGGCATGATGTATTCATGACTCTTCAAGAGATAACATTTTTTACAATAAAACTTGTTCCTTGAAGGCTCCAAAACTGTTTTAGCCACCATTTGATATGACAAATTTTATTGGTGGCTAACAAAATCCTTTCACCACCTCTCTATCTTGGGATTAAGGCCCGCTTCCTATTGTGGGATCATACCATTTAGGATTAATTGCATAGGCTACCATGTAAATTGGGGTGTTTAGTTTATCCCACGGCCCATTTATAAATGATTTTAACTGTGGAAATAAATTAAGATATTTCCTATATGTAATGGATTTGATCCTCTCGCACATGGATTCAATGTTCTCATAAATATCACCTAAACATGGAAAATCTATGTCTGCATAGCGAAGCATAACAAAATTTGGCTTTATAAACTCCACAACAAATTTCATACTAGCCCAAATACGATCATCCAAAACCAACATCTTCAATTCTAGAGATTCATTTGAGGTAGATAGCCTCCACTGGTCCCACATTTCACTAATAATTATGGCAGCTAAAGCATTCGTTATCTCCACAAGTCATCTATGTAAAATCTAGTAAGTTGCAAATCTAGTATCTGCTAGTTTAAGAAGCTCAATTTTGGTATGTTTGCGGTAAAGGTCTTGTCAATGGTGATGTTTTCATATAAACATCTGAATTTTGAACCCATTATCAATTAACATCTGGATCCATTCGATTTTCTTGATGTATTTCAATGCATTAATAAAATAATGCACTTCACATGACACCCAAAAAACGTGCCTAGAGTATATCAAGAAATAAAAAAATAAAAAAATAAATTAGAATATTTTAATCATACATCTACAATGATTTATGACTCAATGAATATTGAATTATAAAAAGATTTAAACGGCGAACTTGTAATAAAAAAAAATAGTTTTTCTACTAACAATTACTCCTTTTTGACCATCATTCTTGTTGCTTTGCAAACTAGAGTTGCATAAATAATAACTTGAACAAAATTTGATGGCCCCACCTCAACAATGGCTTTACATACTTGGTTTTTCGAGAACAAGGTGTTATTTTCTTGATGAGAACAATCAATGGCCTTTATAACAATCAGTCAATAATATTTGTAGTGTACTTTTGAATATCTATAGTGTTTCTTTTATAGATTAGTTTAATTAAGGCCTCTCATATATGTAAAGAACTATCACTTCCACGATAAAGTATATTTGAAATTTTGCGGTGAACTTTGTATCTTCTATGGATTGGCCTGATTTATTTATCCCACAAACCTAAGTAGACCCTAACATGATGCTACGGTGGAGAAAATTTGATCTCAGTTTTGTTTTTATTTTCCAGAATAATCTTAGTAGTATTCACATATCAAATATTAAGATTTATCTGAAAAGTAGTTATCTTCTCTCTTTATCTTTTGTATTAAGTTGAGTAAGAAAAATGTCATGTGAACATGCGTTACGGTTTTTGGAGCATGTGGCATTAGTAATCCATGGTATTTTCCCATGATTTTGTAACAAGGCCTATTAACATGTTCAAAATCTCCATGGTAAAATGGGGTTGACTATCTAAGGATATGAATCTTTTTACACATTTTTTTAAATGTATATATATGTCTTAGTCATATATTAATTATTTTTATGTAATAACATAATAATAAAGTTATATAATATGTAATATCCCAAAATAGGGAAAATAAGCAGTATTGGGAATATCTTATAATATTCCAAATTTGGATTGCTCAGCAATGCATTCACTAAAAAACGCATTTCCAGAAATTTATGCCATAAGAATGTAAAACATCACTTGGACCCATTAGATCTATCAATATATCATATAAATCGAAGAGGATATCAAAAACAAAAGAAACTAGGTGAGGTAAACATACCTCCCACACCAAGTGCAGCTGAAAAACACCAAAACCCCAATACGCTGCTACACATAAATATTGCAAGAAAGGGATTGCGCAATTTATGAGGGTTTAAACTAAGAAATTAGGAGAATAAGTAGATCTACTCATATATTAGACAATCATTCTAAAAAATTGAGATCTAGTCTCCTTATTACAATTACAAGAAAACCCGGAAAGGGTTTCTTGTCATACACTCTGAATACAAATGTGATCTTCAGAAAATTACTGAATAATCACTGCAACACTGAAGAATAAGAATTTAAAAGGCTGAAAGATATCAGATCTGATGTAGATCCCTCAAAGGCTTCCTCCCATTAAAGGATGAACCTCTCAATCACAAGGAAACACTGCAAAGAAGCCACTAGATCATCCACTGAAGCTGCCTTGTAAAATAACGCATTCCCTTGCTGGAACAACGCTGGGAATGTTGGGAAATGTGTGGCTTGATGCCATATATCTGAAATGAGCTCAAGATCTCTCAACGGAAGGAAACCTCCCTCCAATGAGAAACTGACTCAGAAAGTGGAAATCCAATCCCCTCCACTGCTGCACCCTGCAACACAGCACAATAACCTACAGAAACTGCGCTAGTGAAGTAAGCTGAAGCTTGGCCTGAAAACCTGATGTGGAAATGAATGCCAAACTCTTCCAAGAGGCTTCTCAAGGAAAAAGGTGGGATTCACGCTCAGGAACACCCTGTGCTAAACAACACTGCAACCCTGCTAAACAACAAGAGGAGTAAAGTCTAAGCAGACCAATACAAAGATAATAATAAAAAACATGAGGAACAATGGCTGCCATCCTCTTCCTTAAACAGAATTTGAGTTTTCTTTTCCTTGTCCCCACCTAATTAGGTCATTTCCATCAAGAGATTCATCTCCCTTCAAAACTGCGTTATTCCTTCCTTGATCCCTACTCTTCCACATCTGCGTTGTTGACTTGGTAAAAGTAGACTGAATCAACATGATATTATCCTTGTTCATACATGGAGGTGTTTTATTGAGCTGAAAAGAGGGTCTCCTTTCACAATTAAAGTGTTTTTATTCCTTCTTAGGAGGCCTTCCTATCCATTTATTCACCAGCTAAAGCCACTGCTAACTCTAATGTTCCATTTAGCTTGGAGCTAAAATTTGGGAACATTACAGTCCCCCCCTCCAAAATTTTTTCTTGTCCTCAAGCAACTATATAGGGAGAGAAAAATTTCTCCCATCCTCCTATTGTGGACTCCCATCAATGGCCTCCATCACTGCATCAAAATAATCTGCAATAAAACTGCCATCCAATGTTTCCTCCCAAGTATGCAAAACCAAATGGCTCACATCAATCAAAGGTGGAAGGTGTGAGTGGAAACCTGCTTGCTGTTCCATGGCCTCCTCAAATTAGGAGTGATGAAAAACATGGGGAATCTCATTCCAAATGATTGACTCCCTCACCCATGCTATCATCCAAATGAAATGAGCCATTCTAGGTAGGTCATCAAAAGAATCATCAACTCCGATTTTATACAATGTATTGGGGCTGCATGGAGAGATTGGATTCTTCCATCCAAATGATTTATCTCTCCATTTATGGTAAACATGGGGCTATTTCTTTCCTTGGGCTAAAATAACATGGCCTCCAAGAATGGCCCAAGTTCCCCGATCAAACAATTTAGCCATGAAGTGCCTCCTCAAGTTCTTCAAGTGGTTCCTCCCACAAGAAGGAAAAAATTGTGATGTGGTAATCATGGTTTGCCCATGGTTTCTAATAAAATGTACAACATGTAAAGTGGGGAGAATCATGCTCCCAATGGGCATCTCTAACACCTCCAGCACTCTCCAAACAATGCTTCCCATGAATATAAAATTATCAGTAGTAAATGGAAGCAAAATGCAATAAGAACAAGCTTCCATATGACAACCAGAGAGTGGTTCATAGTTCCACAAATGGAACCAGCGCAGTGCATCCTTTTCCTACATCAAAACAAAAATTAACAAGTGCTTTCCCAGCCACTTTTTTTCCGCCACAGTCATCCCATAAGATGGAATCATGAATAGAGAAGTGTGTGTGCCTCTAATCAAGTGATGCTACCCTTCCTTCCTACCTTCTGCTTCCATCTGCAATGCTTCACAATCATGCTGCTCATTGATTGTGCTTTGACCTCCATGTATGAGATCTTGGGGAAATTCTTGCAAGGATACAAGAATCCCTCCTATTGGAGCATGTGCTCTTCATTCCTCTGCATGAGGTACTATATGTGCTCTAGATGTGACAACGTTGTTGCCCTCATCTTCATCAATGTGTATGGGCAACCCTCCAATGATTGGATTCTCTTGTAAAAAAGAGATCCCCATGCCCTCTTGTTTAGGAATATGAGATAGAGGTCTTGCCTCTAACAATGTATGATGCAATATGTCAAGTTATCCCATGGTTTTCTGAAGTGGAGTGAAGTTTATAGTTTCTTCCATCACATGCAAGGTTTTTTTCATCTCAAGTTTTTCTTGCTCCAATACGTGTGTCTCAGGAAGTTTCCCATCAAACCTTCCCACCAATGTTTTAATGAATATTGCATAAGAGGAAGTATTTTCATTTTTTAAAGAATATGATTCAAAAATCCACCATGCATAGGCCTTACCTATGAAATGTAGTACTGCAATTCTGATGGCTTCATCTTCAAAAATGTGGTGTTGCTGTAAATAGGAGTCTAGCTCCTTCACCCAACCTCTAGCTAAACATGTAGGTGAACCATCAAAAGTAGATAGAAGAAATCTATATATATCCTGCTACTTGCTTTTCTCCACCTGGATCTTGCAAAACTCCTGGAAAGTTGTATGATCTCTAAACCTCTTAACTTAAGATTCATACTCCTGCAAAAAATCACTAAGAGTTTTCCTCTTAGGCATTCTCCCTCCTTTCATCCATCTCATGATAGATTTGGGCATTTGATTGCGCTGTGAAGCATGGTGTGTAGCTGCGTGCTCACACTTACCATGTGAAAATCTAGATCTAGCTCTAGATCCAAAATCTTCCAGAGATTCCATATCCATCCTTATCTTCTTCAGATCTTCTTGAAAGCTCTGTATAGATCTTGGAAGAAGCTTTGCAAGCCTGTCTTCCTGTCTGTCCATATCTCCTTCTTCTATAGTATAATGGCCCAAGATCCACAGGCTGAGCCAAGATTGAAGCTCTGGTACCACTGTAATATCCCAAAATAGGGAAAATAAGCAGTATTGGGAATATCTTATAATATTCCAAATTTGGACTGCTCAGCAATGCATTCACTAAAAAACGCATTTCCAGAAATTTATGCCATAAAAATGTAAACCATCACTTGGATCCATTATATCTATCAATCCATAATATAAATCCAAGAAGAGATAAAAAAACAAAAGAAACTAGGTGAGGTAAACATACCTCCCACACCTAGTGCAGCTGAAAAACACCAAAACCCCAATACACTGCTACACAGAAATATTGCAGGAAAGGGACTGCACAGTATTATGATGATTTCAATTCAGAAATTAGGAGAACAAGTAGATCTACTCATATATTAGACAATCATGCTCAAAAACTGAGATCTAGTCTCCTTATTACAATTACAAGAAAACTCGGAAAGGGTTTCTTGTCATACACTCTGAATACAAATGTGATCTTCAGAAAATTACTGAATAATCACTACAACACTGAAGAATAAGAGTGTAAAAGGCTGAAAGATATCATATCTGATGTAGATCCCTCAAAGGTTTCCTCCCATGAAAGGATGAACCTCTCAATCACAAGGAAACACTGCAAAGAAGCCACTAGATCATCCACTGAAGATGCCTTGTAAAATAACACATTCCCTAGCTAGAATAGCGCTGGGAATGTTGGGAAATGTGTGGCCTGATGCCACAGATCTGAAATGAGCTCAAGATCTCTCAAGGGAAGGAAACCTCCCTCCAATGAGAAACTGACTCAGAAAGTGGGATTCCAATCCCCTCCACTGCTGCACCCTGCAACACAACATAATAACCTGTAGAAACTGTGCTAATGAATTAAGATGAAGCTTGGATTGAAAACCTGATGTGAAAATGAATGCCAAACTCTTCCAAGAGGCTCCTCAAGGAAAGAGGTGGGATTCCCGCTCGGGAACGCCCTGTGCTAAACAACACTGCAACCCTGCTAAACAACAAGAGGAGCAAAGTCTAAGCAGACCAATACAAATATAATAATAAAAAACATGAGGAACAATGGCTGCCATCCTCTTCCTTAAATATAATGTGAGTTTTATTGTCCTTGGCCCCACCTAATTAGGTCATTTCCATCAAGAGATTCATCTCCCTCCAAAACTGCGTTATTCCTTCCTTGATCCCTACTCCTCCACATCTACGCTGTTGACTTGGTCAAAGTGTACTGAATCAACATGATATTAGCCCTGTTCATACATGGAGGTGTTTTATTGAGCTGAAAATAGGGTCTCCTTTCACACTTGAAGTGTTTTTATTCCTTCTTAGGAGACTTATGGGCCTTCCTACCCATTTATTCACTGGCTAAAGACACTTCTAACTCTAATGTTCCATTTAGCTTGGAGCTAAAATTTGGGAACAATACATAATAACATAATAATAAACATATATAATTTAGATCATTTTCATGATTTTTTAAAACTTTGGGAATGATGTATTATGAGGTAGTGTTTTGATTACTATCGATTATTATTGGTTTTTTTTTTTTTTAATATTGTTGTGATAGTTGTTATATATTTCAGACATTCCAATATGTTGAATTCAATGCTAATACTAAAATCCCTCAAGGAGAGGCCTAGGAAAAATAACCCAAACTAAATTATATTCAAACATAAAATCATTTAGGAAAGGTAAAGAACGAAGAGAAGCCAAATTGCAAACAAAGTTGGAAGTAATGCTTGATAAATTTAGAAGCATAGAAGATAAAATTTAGACATATTGGACAAAATAAACAAGAAATGCAATTGATCCAAAAAACATTGTGAATACTTTTAAACAAAAATCTTCATATATAGGACCTTTTACTGGAACTTATATTTGTATGTGAATCATGAACAATACGTTATCTAAACAATACTTCAACAATCTATCAACATAAAAAATATAGCAAGTAACCATGAAGAAATCATAACACAACACATGGTAACGAAGTTCGTTTAGTGTGGACTACGTCTTCGGGCCCTGGGTCAAGAGTGCGGAGGTCGTTTCATTCATTTGTGCATTAAGATGAGTACATATAAAAAATATCTTTCAACACAAGGATGGAACTCTTATATCGAGTGGCATGTCTCTCTAAAGAGACGTTCTCCTACAAAGAACTCTCACTCACAAGATATTCTCCTTCAACATGACAAAGGAATTATCTCGCACAAAATTTGCATAAATGGACTCTCACACATAAGTGGCATAAAATAGTCCTCTCACACAAGGTGGCCTAAAATGGAACTCTCACATATAGTGGAACAAAACGGTCCTATTGAATCCACTAATTAGATTCAAATCATACTCATGTTCAACATAATCGTATCAGAAATCTAAGACCAATGGTTGTAAACATGACTACTTTCTAGCAAAGAGTCAACACAACCCTCTTTCATCATTGAACCATCTCTACTTTCTTTCCAAGGCTAAAGAGATGAATTTCCTGCAAAGAATCAGATCTCGTTGTCCTGCTACAACATACAAATATCACCATTACATACAACATACATCCATTATTTTGCTAAAATAGAAAACAAGCAGTGTCCAAATGCATTAATATACCTCCCAATCTGATGATGGCCTAAAAATTGGCTGCTTAAATTCCAAAATGGTTTGCACCATTGTGCTCCTTGCGAAAAATAATGAAAGTTGACCTCGTTCTGAAACTGTGAATTTGTGGCATCTAGGGAATTTAAAATATTCCTTTCCGATTCCTGCATCAAGGTTCCATATTAAAAAAATTTCCTCCAGAAAATTGTTGGCTCAGATCAGAAAACCATCTACACCATCAGATTCCTGTCAAAAATCTGAGAAATATAAGTATAAAGTTGACAGTTTTCTGACACTGTCAAAATTTAGGCCTCTAGGAATCTAAAAGATTCCTTAAATATTACAAATCATGGTTTCATCACCTAAAGGCGTCATCATTCCACTCTCAGGTTTCGTGTTTTTTTGTGTCCTGCTTCCACCCACGACTCCCATGGCCAACACAAATTAATTTTTTTTTTTTTTTTAAAGCACTTTGGCAGAGAGCACAAAGGAAGGCATGGGTTCCAACCTCATATCCTCCCAAATCTAACACATTATTTTAATTATTTTGGCAGTAATTTTAAATTTGGCATCCGTTTGGTTTTTGGGGCCACTGATTTGCAGACCGATCCCAAACAAATTGGGTTCAATACCCACCAGCCCCTGTTAATTGTGTGGTCGTTGGGTAGTGGGTAGGTTTCACAACCCCAACCCATTTTTATTTAATATATTATTATATATACAACGAATGGGAGTTGGGCGGGTTCGTGGTGCCCACCCCCAATATAAAATTTTATTATTATTTTTCTTCAAAATTCAAATCATCCACTGGATTTTTAAGGGGGCCAACACCAAAATTAAAGAAGTGACAAATTGACCAGTTTCAACTCTCGTTTAGTGCTAAATTTTCATTCGATTAGTTTCTTCCAAATTTAGTGCGTATGACTAGATTTAGTCAGGCTACCAAATTTAGCTAAGCTCCAAATTTAGTTGGCGAAAAAAGTCTTGATCCCTTCACCTGTGACTTTGACTGCCAATAACTTGTACATACAAAGTCATATTTAAGTGTCATCTACGCAGTTGGAATCAAGATGATGATGGTCTCTTAAATCTAGTCCTGCTGTTGATGAAAACTAAAGACTTCAAATTTTTAGCCTCTCGAGAGCCACATAGATCATTCTTCCCCTCTGTGGATCTTTTGGTTCTCCAAAAGAATGAGCATGACTACAATCGTGATCTGCATTAATATATGTCTCTAATAGGCAACCTTCCCTTTCCTTCACGTTTGCACTTCCTAACTCAGAATGATGAATATGCAAACTTGTAATTGATAATACATGTTTAATTGCAGGATCAAAATAAGACGCAAGAACACCCCATGCTTGCAAGAGTTTATAACACACTCATGGTCAAGTTTACATCAGAAACCAATACTCATGCCGTCCAGCCTAATGGCCAAAATATCACTATTTTTCTAACATAAGTGATGTTATACATTCATCAAATTTACAAATAACTAAAACATGTGATTTACAAAATGTGGCCATGCTCAACTACTTAAAATTCCTCATCTCTTACCCAAATAGGTTAATGGGTCTTCTTTTTGTAGCTGATTCTCTTGTTGAACAACTTCATTGACTGGTTCCTTCACAATTTATTTCTTGTACTTCTTTCTGGTCCTTATTTGGTCCACCCTTGTTGCAGTGACTGCAAAAATTCTTCTTCCTCCTGACTTTCCTAAGCTTCTTCCTACCCTGATGCGGAGAAGGATATTCATGTCATGGCCTCTTCCGATTTGCCATTATTTTTCAACACTTGGAAATAAAATGGTTATTCAAGCCACAAAAAGTACATGGTTTTCTATGCCACACATTTTTCTCATCATTATCAATCTGCTTGTAATCAAAAGGAACATTAAAATATTGAGGTATTTTATACCTTTCTTGATTGTCCCTGGTGAAAGCCTGGCGAGAAGTACTTTCCTTAGCTCTTCCTATGCAATTCTCACTAACATGAGAAGTTTGTGATGTTTTCTCAACATCCCCTTTCCTTGATGGTTTTGGAAATGGATTGGATTCCTTGTTTGAATATTCCCTTGCTTCTACTACCTTTGAACATTATCCTTCAATATACCCCAATCCTACAAATTGAGTCCTTCTTAAAACCTCAAATGGCTAAGTAATTTGTTCGTTATTAATACCAAACCCTCCTCATTTATACTCCATCTTGGTGAGGAGTCTCATGTCGGTCCCTGAAATGGGTATCTCAATGCTTCCAACATAAATAGCATAATGAGAAGGAGTCCCTTTTATCTTCAATCATGTCGATAATACTTGGTCATATTCTTTGGCCAACTCTCCTTTTGTTGTGGAACATTCTCCCATTTTCTCCTCCACAGCCTGCTCCAACATGAGTTTCAATTTTCATGTTTTTTCCTCTGGATCTTGTAGAATCCCTCAAGGCTCTTTATTATCTTATTGAATGAAATGGTTAATATCTTCCAACCCTTGAAGACTTGCTATGCTTCAATCCTTTTCCCATAATGAAATTCAAAGTCTCTAGCAAAATGGTCAGACTGCTCTGATACTACATATTCCAAATATTTTTGTGAATACTCTTAAACCAAAATCTTCATCTATTGGACCTTTTAGTGACACTTGTATTTGCATGTGAATCAAATGCAATACATTCTCTAGATAATACTTCAGTAATCTGTCAACATAAATAAGCAGAAAATAACCATGAAGCATTGATACCACAACACGTGATAACAAAGTTTGTCCAGTGTGGACTACCTGTCTGGACCTTGGGTAAAGAGTGGGGTGGTCACTTTATTAGTCTATGCAAGAAGACGAATACATGGAAAAAGTCTCTGCCAACACAAAGATGAAAAAATCTTATCTCAAGTGGTGTTGGGTGTTGGCATTGGTTTTGTGCATGGGTTTGCACATGGTTTTTGTCATGATTGGTTTCTGCCCATGGTATTTAGTAGATACGGTTAAGGGAAATATAGTTATGTTCTAATCCAGGGCTAATGGATTGTGGTTTACGAATGATTTGGCATGTATATATATGTGTTGTAATGTTGAAATGAAAATAATGAAAAATCAAGCTAGTAGTCCCGATTTGTGATCCAGAGGAAAATATCTATGTATACATGTTTTATGCTCTCGTTATTGTTTATTTTCTGTTTTTAAGAATTTTTTTGCAGATAATTTATGTACAGGGTTAAAAACTACAAGTGGAATGTCTCTCCAAAGAAATGTTCTCCTACAAAGAACTCTCACTCACAAGACATTCTCCATCAGCATGACAAAGGAATGATCTCTAACAAAAGTGGCATCAATGGACTATCACACATAAGTGGCATAAAAATTTCCTTTCATACAAAGTGGCATAAAATTGACCTCTCACATACAATGGCATAAAATGGTCCTCTTGAATCATCTAATTAGATTCAAATCATACTCACTATCAGCATAATCATCTCACAAATCGGAGACCAATGGTTGTAAACATGACCACTTTCTAGAAAAGTGTCAACATCTTCATCTTTCATCACTACACCATCTTGATTTTTGTGCAAAGTCTAAAGAGATGAATTTCCTACAAAGATTCAAATCTCATTGTCATACTGCAACATACATAGATTAACATAACCTACAACATACATCCACCCTTTCTCCAAAATAAAAAATAAGAAAAGTATCCAAATGCATTAATATACCTTGCAATCTGACGATGGCTTGAAAATCGGTTGCTCAAATTCCAAAACGGTCTATGCCATCACAATATGTGTGAAAAACTATGAAAATTGAGTATAAAGTTGACCAAATTCTGAAATTACTAATTCCAGGCCTCGAGGGAATATAAAATATTTCTTACATATTCTTATGTCAAGTTTCCATGATCAAAGTTCTGCCTCTGGAAAATAGGTTACATCGGTCATAAAAATGTCTGCACCATCAGATTCCTACCAAAATTATGAGCAATCTGAGTATAAATTTGACATTTTTTTGACATTATCAAAATTCGGGCCTTTAGGGAATCTAAAAGATTCCTCAAAGATTCCAAATCATGGATCTACCACCTGAGCATGTCATGGTTTTGCCCTAGTTCTGTGTGTCTGTTCTGTATCTTGGTTCTGCCTGCGGCTCCCATGGCCCACACAAACGAAAATAATTTGTGTTTTTAAAGCCCATCGGTAGGGAATACAAAGTCAAGCCCATTGGTTCAATGGTGGGTGCCTGAATTAGTTGGTGGAAGGATCGAGTTCCAACCCTGTGGCCTCCCCGATCTGGCACATTATTTTATTTATTTTTTCTATATTCTTAAATTTGAGTTTTGTTAGGATTTTGGGGTCGTCGGTTGGGAGGCAGTCTTGGACGGCGCAAGTTCAACTCTCGTCGGTCCCCATTAATGGTGTGGTTTTTGGACCGTGGGTAGGGTCCATGACCCCTACCATTTTTTTATTTAATATATTTTTATATATGCAATGATTGGGAGGGGTTGGGAAGGTTTGCCATGCGTGCTCCCAAATATATATATATTTAAAAAAAAAATTTATTTGAAACTTCAAACCATTCCCTGAATATTATAGGGGGTCACCAAAAAAAATAAACATGCAAAAAATTCACCAGTTATGACTAATTTTTAGTGCCAAATTTTTACTCGATCAGTTATCGCCAAATTTAGTGGGTACTGTCAGATTTATTTGAGCTACGAAATTTAGTTGAACTGCAAATTTCACTGGCGACAAAAGTCTTGCGCGTTTGAACTGAAACTTTGGCTGTCAATAATTTGCACATACAAATTTGGATTTGAGCTTTGTTTTCACAATTTCAATCAGGATGACGAGCTCGTCGATTTGGTCATGGTTTTGATGAAATCCAAATACTTCAATTTTTAAGCCTCTCTAGAGCCACCTGTAGGCATTATGATGTAAAATGTTGATATGTTGTCCTTGATGGCAACCTACTCAATGAGTTTCATTTTTATAGAAACTTATTTGTTAAAGATGTAAAAATGATGTATCTACAGGTCAGTTCAAAAGTGACAGAGAAAGGAATTCCAGTAAGAGCTAGAGAAATGAAAAAGGTAATATTTCATAATGTATATGCAGGTTTGATGAAGGCAACTAGCGTATACATGTAGGTTTGATGAAGGAAACCCGTGCATACATCCAAAATTAGTGTATATGCAGTTTTGGTGAAGAGAAGTCGCGTATACACGCGGGTAGGAAGAAGCCAAGTCACGTATGTACTTATGCACTCAATTTATGATACTAGGGGTCCATACCATGGTATTAGCCCACAGTATTGAGCACAACGATGAATAGTTGATCTCGTCCAAGAATACCACCGACATTTGTGTGGTTGTGGCTCATGGTGTTGGTAAAGGCCCAAATATATAAGAAGGTGAAGATCATAGTGTAAGGGGGTGCATGTGTATGGGTATTGAATGAATACTTCAATCTAAAGTATATTTGCATGAAATGGGTTACAATTTATTGATAGATCTGAAATAATGATGCTCCTATGGGTACAATGATGGATCAGGATCTCTAGACCAAAAATGACTATGCATTTTCTTGATCTGTTTATGAGATGTTTAGAACTATGATCTGGCGAATGTTTGTTGAAGTGAAGGGTATAATGTGAGTTGAATATTTGTTTTGAAGAGTTACGCACTCCTATAGTTTTTGCAGATCTATACGTAGGTTCGTCTTGGTAAAAATGCGTATATACACAGGTTCGTTTCAGAAAAAGCGCGTATGGTATCTGGGGTTTTGCTGTAGAATGTTGAAGGAAATTTTTGATCAGTTTTACTTTCTCTCTACTGCCTGTTAATGATGTCTTCATATAGATCTGGGTTGTTTGAATAATAACTATGCTGCTAGGTGATTGTGTATAAATATTAGTGATTGGTTGATTGTTGATGCTGCATAAAGGAAGGGCTTCTGCTTATATATTACTGATCAATCAGATCAGTGTTGCTGTATTTATGTTGTTTGTCAATGATGTCTTCATGTTGATATGGGTTTAGTAACAAGCTCTGAAGTTGAAATTGAGTGCATATTGATTAGTTGAAAAAGATACTTGATGATTTCTAATTGTATAAGGGTTCAAAGATCTATAACCTATCATAATATCTCATAATGTCTTTGTTCAAATCTGTGACTGATTCAGAGTAACAATTTTGAGAACTTAGTATATTAAGATCTACACGTAGGTTGTTCTACACAAAAGTGCGTGCACAAGCAGATTACCTTAAGTGAAGTAGAGTATACAATTTGTTTTATGAATGATCAAGGTTGCAGTTGATTCAATGTGTTGATACAATAGTCTGGGTTCATATATGATATTATGGTTACAGTGATCTCGCTATTCTGTATGAATTGAGTTGGTGGTTGGTTAAGTGAATGTTTTCTTCAATAGTTGGTGATTGGTGATTGTTTGGTTCAGTGGTTGTTTTCAGGAATTGGATGAATAGTTTGGGTACAGTAATCAGTTTTTGTTTTGATATTTGACTTATCTAACGTTAAAGGGTTCATCATGAATTATGTGATGAAAATAGGCCTACAAGTTGTGTTGTGTTGAAATTGTTGGATCCAATGTGAAAATTTATGAAACGTGGTCTGTAGTGGGTCTAAGGGTTGAAGTCTTCAGTATGGAAGTAGAAGCTTCCTGCCATTAGAAGCTGGTGTTCTGTTCAGGGGGTTGTAGCTCCCTTTGAGGAGTGGCTGGTAAACGAGAAGCAAGGGGTCATAGCTACCTTCCAGTGGTTGCTAGTAAATGATATCAGGGGGTCATAGCTCCCTTCCAGTAGTTGCTGGTAAATGAGATCATGGGGGTAGTAGCTCCCTTCCAATGGTTGTTGGTAAACGATATCAGGGGGTAGTAGCTCCCTTCTAGTGGTAGTTGGTCAACAAGATCAGGGGGTTGCAGCTCCCTTCCAGTAGAAGTTGGAGAACGAGAGAAGGTTGCAGCCTTATGCAGGTGGGTTCCTGCGTGTTGGTATGAGTCTGTGCCAGTACAACATTGTAAGAAGTTTTATTTATAATAAATATTGAAGACAAAGATGAAAAAAATGGTGGTTTTCTCCTGACTTGGGTTTCCACCTTAAATCCTGGAGTTCATGTGTGTTGCTTATGTGTGATGATTTATTATGTTCTTATTGCACATGCTTACTGCTTACTAAATGTCTGATGAATGAATGATACACCGATCTAAGTAAATATTTATCCGCATAATAATATCTCTGGACATACATAAGTTTCATTAAGGAGAGCCATGTGTATACTCTAGTTGGGTTAGTCAAAGTCGCGTATATAAATCAGTAAAGATTATTGTGAGTTTTAAATATTGATTCACCCCCCTCTCAGTATTTTTCCCAACACCACCTAGATACAAAATAGTCAATCCAAGAGGAAGAGGTCAATGAAAATCACAATATTAGGGACAAAATTAAACCTTTACAATAAAACATAGTTAAAAATTTGAACCTATATAGTTTAGAAGATAAATTGGATATCAAATCCATAAAAAAGGAAATGAATAAACTCATTGAGTTATATGATGACTGTAACAAAAGATCCTTGAACTTCACCATTTTCAGTATAAAATATTAGAAGCATGAGGTCATACTTATAGTAGTCAAGGACGAACTTAAAAATAGATCACAAACTACAGCGAATTACCGTTGGAAAATAATTAGATAAAATATATTTAAAGTATTTAAATTATTTTAAAATGGATTAAAGTAAGAAATAAAGTTTTTATAATTGAAATGTAATTATAATTTTTATAATTAATTTATTTAAATGATTTATTAAAAACAAGTTTAGTTTATGCACTTATTAATGCATTACTATCTATTTGAGATATGTGATGTTTATCTAAGATATGTGATGTTTAAGACACCTTTTGATTAATAATTTTTTCAGTGGAACTCAAAACCATGGCCTATTTGATATACACTCTCAAAGACATCATCATCAACGACATTACAAATTTGATTGCACAAACTCAACCATATAGAAATTATGGAATAGAGATATGATTTTCACAGCTATAAACCATTGCATACACCATGTTGGCAATACA
Organism: Pinus albicaulis; assembly: GCA_034641835.2. Classification (NCBI taxonomy): domain Eukaryota; kingdom Viridiplantae; phylum Streptophyta; class Pinopsida; order Pinales; family Pinaceae; genus Pinus; species Pinus albicaulis. The sequence goes on from CM076574.1 coordinate 496,681,321, forward strand.
AATGTGATATATAAAACATGATAGCAATCACTCTTCGTGATAACAACAATCTCCTCAATCAAATTATTTCATAAACCTGCATGAAACATTTGTTGAAGCATGCACATAAAAATCTACAATAAATTGGTCTCCTTCAACAATCTAGAAAATATATGTCTCTTCTCTCACCATTGGCTCTCAATGCTTCACAATATCATTTTCTCTCAAAAGAACCAACCTCTCTAAAAAAAACTTCCTCTTATAAATAAATTATCTTAAGTGATTAAACAATAATAACACTCAGATATGGAGCACCAAATACTCTTATTCACACTCAGGCATTTTTTCTCCTTGACTAGATCCTCCACTCTCTTCATTTAATAAGAGAGATATTTTGAAATTAATCATATTCTAGATGAAGGATAAACATCCTTGAGATTTTTGACCAAAAACCACGAGAAATTATCATATAAAATACCCCTCGAATTAATCGAGTATGTGCAGAATGTAGAAAAATCACTAAACAGATCATAATACACTTTATGGGCTGATACTTGCGTTACAATGCACTTAATAGACCAAAAATCATGTTATTCCAATAACAGACCACTAAAAAAAAGAGCTTGTAGGTAACACAGTTAATGCCTCAATAACTATGTTGGAAATTCACTTAATGCCTCCAAACCTATGTTACCTCATCAATGGCTCCTTTCTTCTAGCTAGTCAACTTTAGGACTGCTAGAACTTGTTCATCACCCTCTTCAAGAACCTATATAACCTTCCAAACACTTCAAAGTACTCTGCATCATAAAAAAAATCATCATAATGTCCAAACACCTCTATGACAAGCTAACATCATGAAGACCTAGTTGGCCAAACATCTTTGCATGAATCAACATCTCTCTATCAAACCATAACAAATCATGAGAGCTACCACCATCAGGTTGACATCAATGATAATATAGACAATACTGAGTGATCGTTAACATCAATGTAAATACTACAATGCTAACATGCTCCCCCTTTGGCATTGAAGTCAACCTCAACCTAATCTCCACAACTCTCAGGCTAAACTCAAAACTCTCTCCATAGTCCATTCACTATTCCATTTTTCGTTCTCTCTTTAAATTTCACATCAATGGAAAATTGAAATACTAACGTTGTAAAAACAATGCCAACACTATGAGGGGCTGAGAGAATTACTCCCCCTTGAATACTCAACACCATGCTGACCACAAGTAGAACATATTCCCCCTGAACATCTAATGGGGTTTCTACCATCTCTTAATGTTGTTGTACATGCTATCTGTTGCTTCCAATGCTTTCATGCCACATACAAGAGACTACTATGCATGGGCCAAGGACTATGATTCAATGATATGCAATTAAAGTGCAGGGCTTCATAGGCCTATTACATAGGTACAATAATGACAATACATGGTTGTATGATGACATTAATAAGCCCCTATATGGTTGAACTATGTCTCAAAACTCACCTTAATTCATGTTTGACACTAATACCAATGAACCAATTGTACCAAATAATGAAGGAAACAAGGTTACATGGTTTATACTAGGATGCATACATAGCTTAGATATATATATATATATATATATATATATATATATATATATATATATATATATATATATATATATATATATATATATATATATATATATATATATATATATATATATATATATATATATTCCTATGCATGCCTATCATCATGATCTCAAACGACTGTATTAGTTTTGCTATGCTAAGTGTCTTTTCAGTTACAAAACATGTACATATTTGTCTCCATTTGTTTGCTTAAGGATTGAGGAATTTAACCATGAAATATAGATGAATTTGTGAATTATAAGCATGAAAATAAGCCTAAATAACACTAAAAAATAGTGTATAACAAAGAAATAAAACCACACATAAGGTTTACACAACAGGAATGATGAAGCAGTTCACCCCTCCTAGGCTACATCTGCCGTTCCAACTCCCAATGGCATGTCCATCTTTCATTATGCTCAAAATTTTGCAAATACATGTGTTTACAAGCCTCCAATGGTTGTTTTCTCTACACCAATGGCTCAAGAATACTCAAATTAGTCTAGGTAGGCTCTTTTTTCACCCAAAATTGGTCAAAAATTGACCCTCCTAGCCTTTTTCTCAATGGCACCTAAAACTCCTCTACTAATTGTGGAGAACTTCACTTGTCTGCAGTTAAAAATAGCAATTTTCTGAAATTTAGTGGGCACACTAAATTCTTGCCAGCATAAACTATCAGATTTTAAATTTTAAGGTTAAGGGGGAGAGGGTGGCCACATGCCAACCACCGCAACCCCCACAGTTAGGCTAACCGTTGAGCAGAACTCTCGCGATACCGTGGTTCTATGGTAGTGAACTGAAGTTTGGGTCAGTGTTAATGCTTGACCGCGCATAGAGGTTTCAACAAACTATGACATGTGATCACATTCACCAGCGGATGTCATGATAACCTTCAAGTTTTATGTTGTGGTTTGTTAGCATGACATGTGACCACTCAATTAGGGCTCCCGATGGTCTCCCCCCACCATATGCATAGTTTGTAAAACATAAATAGTGCTGGCACCCTTAGAGGTTAAGACTCATGTGGTAGCCCAGATGGTGGAGAGCTTTCTGCGTGCACTGGAGGTTGTGGTGTCGAACCCCCCGGACCTAACAAAATTTTGATGAACCATACAGGGGACACATGGTAGCCTGAGGGCTGGCCACGTGTCAACCATCCATTGGCCCTAAAAATAAAACATTCAAACACATTAATGAATCAAAATGTGCCACTTGGCAAAATATCATTGGCTTTGAAAATGGAATATTCTTACGAATATTCCCATTTTTGCTGACTGTACCTCTGCATGCTGATTGGGCATCCCAGTCAAACCTGTCGCAATTTTATCTGTTTGGGAAATCGATCAGAATGCGATATCTCCCTCATACAACATCCGTTTTTCGAACCATTCATGACACCGGAATCAGGAAGACAAGACCTACCTGGTCGCTTAGGTTTGACACAGTTTCGAGCAATTTCAATTTTGAGAAAAAATTATGAACTCTTGATCACACCTCCCCATTGGGAAGCTTTTGGACCACAAAAGACTTGATTACCTGTTCAGTAGATGAGGGTACAACTCCCTCATATTTCCAACTTCCAACCACTTTGCCTTGCTTGGATTACTACCTTTGAGCCCAACTCGAAGGTAGTCAACACTTCCCCTCTTGGATGCTCTTATCCTCCTGTCAATAATTGTATCTTCCTTGAGCTCATCTAGAAATTCTAGCGAGAAATATTCAATAGAAGGCAGCTGAACATCATTTCCTTGATCATAGATCAGAGGTGGCTCATATAAACATAAGTTTTCAACATTAAAAACTGAATACATTTGCATATATGAAGGAAATTCAAGTTGAAATTCCTTGTTACCAACTTGCTTTATGATCTTGAATGGACCATAGCGAATGGGTTTGAGCTTTTTACCTTCTCCTTGCATCCTTTCTTTGCTTATGTGCAACCATACCTCATCTCCTTCTTGAAACTTGTGATCAACTCTATGTTTGTCATGCCTCTCCTTGTATTTTCTTTGAATCTTCTCAAGCTATTCTTGAACTTGTTGATGTATAATCTGAATTTTCTCAATGAAATTTTGAGCCTTGTCAATATCACTATGCCCACCAATTGCAACATCCTTCTCAAAGATGAATTATAGTGGTGATTTTGGAAAATACCCAAAGCATACTTCAAAAGGTGATGTATTTGTAGAAGAGTGCTTTGCCTGGTTGTAAGTGTGATTAATGTAATGTAGTTGCTCATCCCACAACTTAGGATGTTTGCTGCAATATCCTCTCAATATATGCACAACAATTCTGTTCACCACCTCGGGTGGGCCATCATTTTGCGGATGAAAAGAAGTACTCTTTTTCAACTTTGTGTCCATCATCTTCCAAAGGTTAGACTAAAAATTCCCAATGAACTTGGAAATCCTATCACTAAGAATAGAAGTTGGAAATCCATAATGAAGTCATACATGTTGAAAATAGAGTTTAGCAGTTTGTTCAGCAGTAATGGTTTTCTTACATGGCATAAGTATACACATTTTACTGAATCTATCCAAAACTACATAAAGATAATCATGTTATTTTCTTGACATAGGAAAACCTCCAACAAAGTCCATGGAGACACTCTCCCATGGCCTTGATGGTACCGGTAGTGGCGTGTACAATCCAAGCTTCCTATTTCTATGCTTGCTTGTTGCACACATGGAACAACCTCTTATACAACGCGACACACTATCTATCATGCGAGGCCAATATCAATACCTCTGTAGATGTGCCACTATTTTTCTTACCCCAAAGTGTCCAGTAGTAAGAGATGAATGAACCTCTCTAATGACCCTTAGCCTCTCTCCTTGTGGTATATACAGCTTGCCCAAATGAAACAACAAATTGTTATGCATGTGATAATCATTTTCCTCAACTTGATTCCCTTCAATCAAATAGCATACACATCTTGAAAATCAACATCATGTGCATATTGTTCTATGTAAATCTCATGTACAATAGAATCATTTTTGAGCAAAGTAGAAGCACTTATAATATGCCTTGAAAGTATATCAGCAAATTTATTGAAAATACCTTTCTTGTACATTATAGCTAAGTGAAACTGTTGAAGGAAACCCATCCACCTAAAATGTCGTGATTGTTGCAATTTTGTTTGTGATTGGAAGTACTATAATGGTTGGTGATTGGTATGTATAATCGTCTCTTTATCCATCAAGTAGTGTTTCCACTTCTTCACGCTTTGTATCAACGCGTACATCTCTTTGTCATATGTAGGATAATTAGTTACAACAACATTGAATGTTTTAGAATGAAAAGCGATAGGCTTACCATGCTACAAAAGAACTACGCCCATGGCATAATCACTAACATCAGTTTGTATCTCGAATGGTTGTCTCAAATTCAGTAATGCAAGAACCGGAGCTGAAATGATATTGTCTTTTAAAGCTTCGAAAGCTTGCTGCTGTTTGCCTCCCCATTGGAAGCCTTTCTTCACACTTGTCACTGCATGCATAGGAGATGCTATGGCAAATAATTTACAATAAAATTTCTCCAATACTGAGTTGCACCTAAGAAACTTCTTACCTTGGTTACTCTTTTGGGAGTGAGCCAATTCACAATGGCTTCCACTTTAGAAGGATTAATTCTCAACTCGCCTCCTCCTACAATGTGTCCCAAATAAACCAAAGAAATCTTTCCGAACTCACACTTTGACATCTTAAGAAACAATTTCTCTTTATTCAAAACATCAAGCACCCTATACACATGCAATACATGTTCTTCTCTTGTTTTGCTGAAAATCAGTATGTCATCTAAATACACAATCACAAAGTCATCAAGAAATGGATGCAAAACATTATCCATAACACGCATTAAAGTTGTCAGTGCATTACGCAAACCAAAGGGCATAACCAACCACTCAAAGAGTCCTTGTTTGGTTTTGAATGCAGACTTCCATATATCACTTTCTGAAATTCTTACTTGATGATATCCACTTTGTAAATCTAACTTAGTGAAAAAAATTTCTTCTTTCAGCTGAACAAGAAAATCATCTATCCTTGGGAGTGGATATCCATTCTTTACCGTAATCTTTTTCAATGCTCTGAAGTCTACACACATGCACCAAGTCCCATCTTTCTTCGAAATCAAGACTATGGGTGAACCACATGGTGAAATGCTTGGCCTTATGAGTCCCTTGTCAAAAATCTCCTTGATTTTCCTCTTTATTTCAACATTCTCCATTATCGACATGTGATACATGCTGATGTTTGGAAGAGGACAATCTTGCTGCAACTAAATCTCATGTTGAATCTCCCTTTTTGGAGGCAATCCTGTTGGCTCTTGAAACATCTCATGATGTGCATCAACAACATCATATAAATCTGATTTCAACTTAGGATCACAATCCTCAAATGATTCATGATTAACATCAGCTTTAGGCTTAATCATTAGAAGAACAAAATTCTTACTTGAATTCACCAGCCTCTTTACCTGTCCAACATTTACCATAGCAATATTTGTCTTCTTGCAATGTGCTCTAACAATGTACTCCTTTCCATCTTAGAATAAATGGTATTTGTTCTCATGGCGATGGAAGATCATTTTCCTATCATACAAGTAAGGACTAGCCAGCACAATACCTGTAATGTCAAGCGGAACGACATCTAATTCAACTCTGTCAACAAAATGTGCAGCTATTGAAAACCACAATATACACTTCTTTGAAACCTGTAAATTTGAATCCTTACAAATCCAACCAAGTGGATATGGTTTTGGATGTGGTATGGTCTCAAGATTAATTTTCTTGACCAGGTCTTCAGAGATTAAGTTTTCTTGTGACCCACTGTCAAACAATGTGTCAATCTTGATATGTTTGGATATGACCCTCACATGAAACAATTCAATTCTCTCTTCTTCATTTGGAGCTTGTATGTGACAGTTTGATGTACTGGTACTGGTTTTAGTTTCAATTTATTCCCCCTTAATTTTTTCCAATCCCATGGCTATTATTGTAGATTCATCACCTAAATCCTCTCCTAAATCATGTTGAGTTGTAGCTGCATATTTCTGCGTCCCTTTGTTGTTGTTATAGTTGGGTCTCTTTTCAGGATGTAATTTCCAACATTGATTTTCATTATGGCCTTCTCTTGACCAATGTCTACAAACCACTTTTTCTCCCTCTTTCTTGACATATGCATTCTTTTTGCCTTTACCTTTTGAGGTCTTCTCTTTGTTTTTCCACTTAAAAGGTTTGTTCCTACCCTCATCATAAATGTTTTTCCCTCTAGCTTCTAGATGTGTGGCCTGAACACATACCTCATCTAGACTTGTGGGGTTAAACATGAGAATAGTATGTATTAGGTAGCTATGTAAGCCTCCTATGTACTTGAGAAAAGTATCTTGGCTCTGAAAATCTACCCCTAATAAGAGAGCTCTTCTCCTAAATTCTTGGGTGTAAACTTGCACATTCTGTCCTTTCAATTGTCTAAAGTTTTGCTAGTTCATTATGGATTTCTGCATAAGAGATAATGGATAAAATTGTTGTTTTATTGCAGTAATGAAATAATTCCATGATAGGATAATCTTACCATGCTTCTTGATCTCCTCCTTTGTCTTGGATTTCCACCAAACAAGTGCTGCACCTTCCATTCTCAATGAAGCTAATTGGATTTTGGTATCATCATCTTGAAGGTTATGGATTCTAAAATAGACCTATAATTGCCTAATCCAATTACCAAGCTTTTCTGCATTGACTTCACCATTAAACATTGGCAATTCAAACTTAACATCAAGTTTTAGAAAAGGAATTTTACCAGTGTTCTTTAACTTGTGTGGCTGATGTACTGAAGATGAAGTAGAGGATGATGATGATGAGGGTGAACATGGTGACTTTCCACTGCCTCCATTTCCTCCATTGCCTTTCTTTGATTTATCTTCATCATTTTGACCTCTTGATGATCCCTGACCTTCCTTGTGAAGTTTGAATCCTTCTCCTTCTTGTTTCTCATTCCTTTATTGATAAAGGATTCTAACCATCTCAGTCATGTCAAGGAATGCTTTCTTGAACACTTTTTCTTCCTCTTTGGGATCCACTTCTTCATGGATTTCTCCTTCATCTGGAGGCATGCTTAATGCTACTTATGCTTCTTTAGGAGGTGAACTAGGTGGTGGAGAATGTGGAAATCTTGCCGTCCTTTGTTGTGGCTCACTTTCAGGCCCTCTTGCTTCCACCAATTTTCCTTCTCCTCTCTTGAGCTTGAGCCTAGTAAGCATGTGAAACTTGCAAATAGATAGACAAGTATTTGCACACAACAACACCAGAGAATAAAATCTAGCACTGATACCAACTTGATATGAAAGGACTGTATTAGTTTTGTTGTGCTAAGTGTCTTTTCAGTTACAAAACATGTACATATTTATCTCCATTTGTTTGCTTAAGGATTGAGGAATTTAACCATGAAACATAGATAAATTTGTGAATTATAAGCATGAAAATAAGCCTAAATAACAATGAACAATGGTGTATAACAAAGAAATAAAACCACACATGAGATTTACATAGAAGGCATGATGAAGTAGTTCACCCCTCCTGGGCTACATCTACTGGTCCAACTCGCAATGGCATGCCCATATTTCATTATGCTCAAAATTTGGCAAATAGATGTGTTTACAAGCCTCCAATGGATGTTTTCTCTGCACCAGTGGATCCAGAATGCTCAAATTAGTCTAGGTAGACTCTTGTTTCACCAAAACATTGGTTGAAAATTGACCCTCCTAGCCTTTTTCCCAATGACACCTAAAAATCCTCCACTAAATGTGGAGAACTGTACTTGTCTGCAGTTAAAAATAACAATTTTCCAAAATTTAGTGGGCGCACTAAATTCCCGCCGGCATAAACCATCGGATTTTAAATGTTAAGGTTAAGGGGGAGGGGGTGGCCACATGCCAACCCCCACAACCCCCACAGTTAGGCTTACTGCCGAGCGGAACTCCCGCGATACCATGGTTTCATGGTGGTGAACCATAGTTTGGGTTGGCGTTAACGCCTAACTGCGCGGAGAGGTTTCAACAAACTGGGACATGTGATCGCATTCACCGACAGATGTCACGATAACCTTCAAGTTTTATGTTGTGGTTTGTTAACGTGACATGTGGCCACTCAATCGGGGCCGCCAGTGGGTTGGAACCGTCGGCAGTCCCCCTCCCCCCGTCTCATATGCATAGTTTGTAAAACATAAATAGTATTAGCGCCCTTAGAGGTTAAGACTCATATGGTAGCCCAGACGGTGGAGAGATTTATGTGCGCGCTGGAGGTTGCAGGGTCAAACCCCCCGGACCTAACAAAATTTTGATGAACCGTACAGGGGACACGTGGCAGCCTTAGGGCTGGTCACATGTCACGCATCCATTAGCCCAAAAAATAAAACGTGCAACCACATTAACGAATCAAAATGTGCCACTTGGAGAAATATCATTGGCTTGGGAAATGGAATATTCTCAGAAATATTTCCATTTTTGATGACTATACCTCTGCATGCTGACTGGGCATCCCAGTCAAACCTGTCACAATTTTAGTTACATGGGAAATGGATCAAAACACGATATCTCCCTCATATGACATCAGTTTTTCGAACCGTTTATGGCGCCGAAATCAAGAAGTCACGATCTACCCGCTTGCTCAGGTTCGACACAGTTTCAAGCCTTTCAATTTTGAGCAAAATTTACAAACTCTTGATCACATCATGACTACTCACCAAGTCACAACCCAACAAAGATAATACATAGTTATAAAAATTACATTCTTGAATCACGTTTTTGTACATCCTAGGCACATTGTTAGAACACACTATTACTCTCGCACCAATGCATAACCAACTCGATGGAGACAGAACCAACGAAAATGATGAACATAAACAATTACATACAAGGCTGATTCACAACTTCTAATTCACGATGAAAAAAGGATATTTTATATAAGACAAATTAATGAAACTATGAGTGAAAGTGTAGCTCCCCCTGATAAAATTATACCTCCAATGTTCATGTTGTTCCTATGGACCTGTGTTATGAAACCAGCTCCAAAAATAGAAGAAAAGCGAGATCAACACCTTAGAAATCAACCACTTCGAGGGGGAAACCTCCAATACATTTTATAAATGAACAATTATTGGATGATAAAAATGTCAACACCTCCTTCTATCTATAGGAGTCCATGGGATCACAATATAATCCTAGACGACCTAACAATAATAATGTAAGGGCACAATAATAACAATATTGGGGTTACAGGGGTACAAAAATAATAATAAGGGGGTTACACTAACAAAAATAAGGGACTATACTAGTAATATAGGGACCTAACATGCCCCTCTCCTTCCAAAAAGTGTTTTACTCAATGCTTGAGTAACTCCAGATGATTCCGTATAAAATTCTCATCCTCCCATGTAGAATCTTCAGTGGGTAAGTTCTTCCACTTGATGAGATACTCTGAAATTGATCAATTTTGTAACTGTCGAGTTCTTATTTCCGTGACTGCTTCAGGCTCCAATATGATTTTTCCTTCCTCATCAAGTTCTGGAAATATTGTTTGAACTGGAATTTTTTTACCTATAACCTTCTTTAAGCATGAAACATGGAAAAATGGATGCACTCGCGAAGAAGCAGGAAGCTCCAATTTGTATGCCATAGTACCAATCTTTAGCAACACCTTGTAAGGACCATAGTACTTTGGCGATAATTTATTATCCTCCTTAGCTTGCTTGAGGGAAATTTGTTTGTATGGTTGTAGCCATAAAAATACCCAGTCTCCTACATCAAAACTTTTATTGCTGTGATGTTGATATGCCTGTTGTCTCATTCAATTTTGTGCGAAATTTAGGTTACCCTTTAAGAGTTGGAGAACTTCTTGTTGATTCTTGATGTGATCTTCCACTGCTTGAACCTTAGAATTTTCACTTAAATATGATGTGATGGATGGTGGATGATAACCATAAAGTTCCATAAATGGGGTCATTTTTAGTGCAGTATGGAAGGAAGTGGTATACCACCATTTAGCGAGAGGTAACCACTTGACCCATTATGTTTTCTTATCAGATAAAAAACAACAAAGATATACTTTGAAATATTTATTCACTATCTCAGTTTGACCATTGGATTGAGGATGATAAGATGAGCTATGATCTAGTTGAGTACACAAACAAGAAATTGATTCCGTCAAAAAATTTCTAGTAAAAATGGGATCTCTGTCAACTACAATAATCTTTGGGTTTCCATGTAGCTTTTGAATTGTTTCCATAAATGCAATAGCAACTGTACTTGCTTTAAATGGATGACATAATGCAAAAAGGTGTTCATACTTGGTAAGTCTATCAACTACCACCATGATGACACTCTTTCCTTCGGACTTAGGTAAACCCGTGATAAAATCCATTGAAATCTCCTCCCAATGTTGACTTGGAATGGATAAAGGTTGTAGACGACCCGGGGTCTTAATTGTCTCAACTTTATTTTTCTAGAAAACCAAACATTCCACCACAAACTTTTGAATATTAGATTTAAGGCCATACCAAAAAAATTCTTTCTTCACCCTGTGGTAAGGTTTTAAGAATCCTGAGTGTCCTCCTAAAGGAGAAGTGTGCAATTCCAAAAGAATCTTTTGTTTTAGTTGGGAATTCTTACAAATATATAAGCGATCTTTGTACCATAAGGAATCATTTTTCCAACTAAATGTATCAGATGTACTAGGATATTGCTGCAACTTTTGAATGAGTGTCCACACTTCTTCTTCCTTCTTCCATTCATCCCTTGCTTTAGTTATCCAATCTGGTTGGATAATAGAAATGGCACAAAGTAATGCTTCCACCTCTTCATCCTTTCTTGAGAGTGCATCTTCGAAAAAAATTAGCTTCCCTTTTTTGTAGATGACTTCAAATTCATAACCCAACATCTTTGTGACCCATTTTTTCTACTCTTCTGAAGATAGTTTTTGTTCCAAAAAGTGTTTAAGATTATAATGATCAATTTTTACCTTGAAGTGTCTTCCCATTAGGTAATGTCTCCATTTATTTAGTGCATGTAGTATTGCCAACATTTTCTTCTCATAAATAACTTTCTGTAAATACTTTCCTTTTATTGGATGACTTTCAAAAGAAATTGGTCTTCCTTCTTGCATTAAAACAACACCAATTCCATTTCCTGAGGCATCACATTCCACCATAAAGGTTTTTGTGAAGTCTAGCGTAGCTAAGATCGGTGCTAGGCACATTGCCTCTTTAAGATGTTCAAGGGCCTTAGTTGCTTCAGGAGTCCATGAAAATGCATCTTTATTCAATAATGTTGTTAGAGGTGTTGCTAATCTCCCATAATTATTAAAAAACTTGCGATAATACCCTGTTAACCCAAGAAATCCTCGAAACTGCTTTATGGTTGTGGGGACGTTCCATTCCTTAATGGCCTTAATCTTGTTAGGATCTACATTAACACCCTCATGAGATACAATATGACCTAGATATCCCACCTCTTGTACTCAAAAGAAACATTTGGATGTTTTTGTATATAATTTTTTCTCCTCCAACAGTTTGAGCACCCTGTCAGCATGTTGAACATGATCCTTCCAATACCTGTTGTAGATTAGTATATCATCAAAAAATACTAGCACAAATTTTATAAGGGTGGGTTTGAAAATGGAATTCATCAACCCTTGAAATGTAGAAGGTGCATTGGTAAGGCCAAAAGGCATGACCAAAAATTCATAATCACCCTCATGAGTTCGAAATGTTGTTTTTGGAATATCTTCCGTCTTCATTCTAATTTGATGATATCTTGAACAAAGATCCACCTTGGTAAAATAAATTGCTGCATGTAATTCATCCAATAATTCATCAATCACATGAATGGGAAATTTATCTTTAATAGTGAGCTTATTGAGCTCCCTATAATCTGGACACATGCGCCATGATCCATCCTTCTTGTGCACCAATACTACTGGAGTAGAGAAAGAACTTTGACTAGGTTGAATTATACCAGCCTCTAACATTTCTGAAATCATACGTTCACTTTCGCTCTTTTGGACATAAGGATTTCCGTAAGGCCTAATGTTTGGAGGAACACTTCCTAGAATCAAATAAATAGCATGATCATGATCACGAATAGGTGGGAGTACTTTGGGAGATTCAAACACCTTGGAATGATCGTCCAAGACTTTTTAGAGATCTGGAGAAATTGATGATTTTGATGTTGGAACTTCAAGTGAGCATACTTGTGAAATTACACCTCGTTGTTATTTCTTCAGATGATTTGTCATGACATTAGAGATTATTATCTTTCCCGACTTCCCTGCGATACCCCATAATTCAAATTATTTTCATTTTGAATCTTTTTTCAAGAAAATTTCTTGAAAATTAAAAGATATCGTCCCCAAATATTGTAACCATTGTACTCCCAGTACAAAATTAACACCTCCCATTGGAATGGAAAGCATTGGACTATTCAATACATATTCTCCCATGGTTATCTTGATATTATGACATTTTCCAGAGAATTTTATAGTTCCTCCATTTGTAACCATCACTTGACATTCTGGTGCTGGGTTTAGGAAACAATTCAATTCCTTGGCTACCTTACAATGAATAAAATTATGGGTACTACTTGAATCAATCAACGCTATTACCTTTTTATTCTTGATATGTCCTTCTATCTTGAGAGTTTGTTGAGTGGTAATACTTGCCAATGCCTTACATGATATGGTCAGACTCATTTTTTCTTCTTCTAGGGTTGGTTCCTGGTGTATATCCCGTTCTTTTAAAGTTTCTTGTTCATTTTCTTCCTCCTCTTCAAAATCTATGTAAAATAATTTCTTCTCAGCACACTTATGACCTTTAGTGTATTTTCTATCACAATTGTAGCAAATTCCTTTTGCTCTTTTTTCTTCCAATTGTTGTGGTGTCAACCTTGTAGGTTGTGGAAGTCTAGGAGTAACAATACTTCCATCTTTATAGATTTGAGTGGTAGGCTTCCTTGTCACCGTAATTTTACATTCAATTTTTCTTGCTGATATGAACACCTTCTCCAATGAATCAGGTTCCCAAATGCGAAATTCATGTTGAATGTTATCCTTTAAAGTCCCTATGAATACATCAATCTTGTGTTCCTTTGGAATATCATTTATCCTTATATTCAATTTTTGGAAGTCCTCAATGTGCTCCACCATTGAACCCTTTTGTTTGAGATTTATCAATTGGATAAATAAGGTGTTGCTTTTTGTATCCTCATAATTTGCTATCATTTCCTCCATAAAAATTTACCAAGTGACAATTTTTTTTACGGGAGAAAAGCCATCGATACCATACAAATGTATTTTGTTCTAAATGTAAAGTTGCAATGCACACCTTTTGTGTGTTTTGCACATTATTGAGATCAAAATATTGCTCCATCTGTAGTATCCATGTTACGGGATCATTTCCATCAAACTTCCTCATATCCATATTTGGAATATGGTGGGTCTTCCAGCCAACATTAGATTTTATGAAATAATGATTAACATTTATTTTTTTCTCATCATTAGTTTCCTCTACTATCTTTTCGCCATTAGGAAACATTTCTTGTATCAACTTTGTCAACCCTTCCATGTATGTTTTTAGATCATTATTCATATTTTCCATTTTTTCTTCCATGTCATCCATCTTAGATTCTGTTGGGGTCTTGTGATTTAGCAGATTGGCATACTAAATGACAAGGCAACATCAGAACCACTTTGGAATCCTAGGATCTAGCCCTCCTGGATTCAGAGAGGGATCTCTCTATATGTGTTTTCAAAGGATATGTCTTTAAGGCTTATGATATGATATTAGGCTAGTTATGAGGCACAAGGGGTTTGTTTTTTTGTTGGTTGGGGATCATTAAATGAGAAGGTCATGTGAGGTGAAGGAGGAAATAAGTGGAAGGATGTTTCAGCATGGGGAGATAGGCCAAAAAGCAATGCTAAACCATTGGGCTATGGAGTCATAAAAGGGTTTACTTGCAATACAGCTATTCAAGGGTTTTCAATGGGCAAGTCATCTATATCAGAAGATCTTTTAAGTTGAGTTGGTGGTATGAAACATTAAGCAATGGGGTGAAAGGAGCCAACATGTAAGAAAACAAAGGGCAGCCTAACATCAGGTAAGGACTTTTAACCTATCCTGCTTTTGACATGCACCCAAGGGAAACATTTAAGATAAACATAAAAAGTGACCTAAGATCAGGTAAGGACTTTTAACCTAGCCTGCTTTTGGCTCACTCTTAAGGGAAATCTTCAAAACAACTGTTTAAGACTAAACAAGGGACAGGGATAGCCATAGACTTCCTTGATTAAGACTGTACTTAGGATGCAGTGAAGAGATCATTCAAGAACAAAATCTTGAGTTCTACTCAGCAAGATATGGGCTCACCAACATTCATTGACTGGTCATACTCTATTGAAATCATTCCCAAACACACAATTAGAAGAAAACATAAAGATAAAGATTTATCAGTGAGAGTTAGGGTACTTTGCAGTAAGTCCTACTCTATATTTTCTGTTTTTTATCAGAGAAAATGGACAGTATGAAAAACATAAAGAAAATAACAATTACAGTGATAATAACATCACCAATGATTTAGATCAGGATCCAGTGAGTTTTCTTGTCTATTGATGTGCAAAACCAGTTACATAATTTGATTCCAATAGTTTTTTTACAGTCCAATTCTTTCTTCCCAACCTACTATATTACAACTAATCAGAAGCTCTTACTCAATAAAAATTCAAAAATTAACAATTTCCGAACCTTTTACAATGAATTTTCTGTGAATACTTATAGGTAAATGAGGAAGAGTGCTACAGAAATGGTAATAAATATTAATTAAGACAGAGTGGGAGAGGTATTTGAATGCCCATTCTGCTTAATAATCATAGCAATAACTGATGGTACCATTCTGGTAGTTTTTCCTATTTTGATGCATAACTGGTAGGCTAGCAATAACTCTGAATTTTGGTCTTTGAAGCTAACCGTGGCCTGAAGTACTCTGCTTGGCCTCTATGACAAGTAAACTGTCATTTTTTGGGTTTTGTAGCCCCATGACTGTGTAATAAATATTCTAACAGTTTAAAGAGTTTTTGACATCAGGATGGCTGTCACGGTGTCTTTGAGAGGAAAAGTAGACTACAGGTGCCCTTTTAGTCCTTTGGAGAAATAAATACTTCAATGATCTGACATTCTGAAGTCATCTCTCGCTGATTTGTCTTTGACTTTATCACTTTAAAAACTGATATTTAGCTTTAAATTGTGTTTTTTTCTTTATCCTTAACATGTTGGTTAAGCCTTTGATCTTCGGATTTATGCTTTAACCTTTAACTTTCACTGATCTTATTTGTTTTCCTTTGTGTACAGGTGGCTGTGCCGGAGGGTTTGATTGAAAGCTGATATCATGATTTATCGACTAAAACATGGAGATCACCTTTCTTTGTCCCTTTTCTGCATTTAGTTAGGCCACAGAGGATCATCACCCTCGGCCCTGCAACTGGATTTATACTGTGGGATGGCTTTATAACTTAACCACCATTAAACCTGCAACACAAACAAACTAGTTATAAAATCCTACATTTTTTGGGTTTCACTGCTTTAGAACGCTCGGCGAGGGGTTATGGAGCAGTGAGGAGGCAGGTGAATGCAGCGGGGAAGGGTTTCATGGTGCAAAACCACGAAAACCAGGGTCAAAACTGAGTCTGGTGCGACGAACTGGAAAAGTGGTTTTGGGGAATACCGGAGGTGGTATTCGCACGGGGTCAGAGCGGTAAGTGGTATTGGGCCAAATGAACACGATACATGCCAATGGTTGAAACGTATGCTCCTGAAAATCGTCCATTTCACGTTCAAAACAAGCGATCAATTTTATCTATGAAATGAAAGTGAAAATGGTTTTAGACCGTTCGATTTGGGGGGGGGGGGGCAGATCTACGGCCGTAAGCGAGCGCAAAAAATAGAAGATATGTGCGGAGGAAACATATGGTGGGGCTGGGGTGACGTGGGGTAATTTTTCGCGTAGCGGGGAGGCTTTCGGTTGGGTAACCAATGTGCACCATTAGTTTACAGTGATAAAGGGTTATAATCCATGTATGGGCGAATATATAAAGGAAAAAAAAGGTGGAAGTGGGAGGGAGTGAAAAAGCTTCTGGTTCGTTGGATCTTTGGGGGGGGGGGGGGGAACAGATCAATAGTGGAGATTACGGGAAAACACAATGAAATGCCCCAGCATGGTTGGGTGGGACCAGTGGGATTACATGGAGAAATGAAAGAAAACATGCATAGCGAGGGCACTTGAGGTACAGATAGGTTTGTGGGTCGGGTGCCCCCGTAATGAATGTGGGCCTTAGGATGAAGATTTCCCATATCCTGAGGAGTCAACTACGGGGGCACTCATATGGTTGACCTTTGTGCTGAAGAGTGCCCACGGGTGAAGAAAGAGGTGAATCAATGCGGGCCGTCGGATCCGTGAGATGGACGACGAAGAAAGCATCGCTGGATCGGCAATCGGCTAGGGTCCGGGAATGAAGAACTTAGGAGTTGCGATATGCCGATGCAACGGTGGAACAATGGATGCGATGAAGTGATGAATGCGATGACCGTCAGATCTTTGAGGAAATGGATGGGTGCTATCATATCGGAAGATCGACCATTGGCGGGGTAAAGGGTCAGGGCACCGAGAAATTAGGATCGCCGATGCGCCAATGTGTGATGGCCGATTTTCTAAGGGCCGTTGGATCAGAAGTGAGATCAATGGCGGGGATTTAACATGGGAGAGCGCATCAGCATTTCGCTTATCAGCAGAAAAAAGGAAAAGGGAACGAAGAAATGAAAATGCCGATGGCCGATAGGCATAGTGCTTTGGTCGTAGGGTGCGGTCACAAGGTGGAGAAAAGGGGCTAGGGGCTTAAGAAAAAAGCACCTAAGGCCCAAAGTTTGAAAATAGGCCAAAAGGGCTTTTTCAAGGTTTTTTAGGGTTCTGGTATGGTTAAAAAGGTGTTTTTAAACCCAAAAAAAGGATTTTCAAGGTTTAAAAGGGGACTTTGAGGAAGTAAAGGGTAAAATGAGGAAAGTCGGGGGATTTTTGTAGAGGGATTCATCCAAAGGAAAAATGATGAAAAATTGGTCTGAAGAAACAGTTTCTTTTATAACAGCAAGGTTTCTTTGAAATATTTTGAGTGAAGGTTATCAATGAGATGGATTTCCTGAGGATAAAGAACGCAGCAAGGCTTTAAGAAGTCATAGATTTGCTTCAAATTTGTTTCTTGAAGACTAAAAGACCTGTTTTAGCCATCATAGTGTATGAAAAATTTATAGATGGCTAACAGCGGCTCCCCTTGGGGATGGAAGCTCCTTGGAGGTGTCAAGAACCTCAGCAATTTTGTCTTTGGAATGTAGATCAATGTCCTACACTTTGACAATCCTCTTTCTTCTTTGATCATGTTGCTTGAGAAGATGGTCAATCATTATATTATAACAAATCAATTTCCCCCCCAAACAACTACCTACACAACCTACTTTCCTAACATTGTTTCTTCATAAGGTGCACTTGGACTTGCAAACCTTTAGACATCAACATTTTATTTTGAAAATAGGAAAAACCAATCTAAATCTACCCTTATTTGTCCATGAGCCCAGATTAAACAGTTGAACTCATTGCTTCTCTACCTAATCTACTATTTGCCAGGATTAAACTGTTCAACAGATTTCATTCTCTATTTTCTAAAACAGAAATTGAAACCACAGCCAAACCAGGATTAAACTGTTTGATTTGCTGTAAGACTATGGCATAGAACAAGCTGCACATAGACCTTTATTTGCAGAAAAGTAAGACAAAACTTGGAAGGCTTAAGATTCGAAAACAACAAGAGTCCTTCTTTCTTCTTATGACTCATATTTTGATCTGTTTAGAGTCATCCATCTTTCTTTCTTTCAGCTCTAATTTTGATCTCTTTGAGTTGTCTTCTTCTTCTTCACCTGGTTCCAGTTTTTAGCATGTTAGAACCAGTCTTTTTGTACCTTTGGCTCAGGTTTTGATCTGATTAGAGCCATTCTTTCTTTTTGATTCTTTGGTTCAGATTTTAAGCATGTTTGAACCATTTTTTTTCTATCCTAATCTAATCTACTGATAAGCCAAGATTAAGTAGTTTGGCAAATATTCTTCACTAACCTATCAACAGTAAATTGAAATCTATCTAGTCATGATTAGGTTGTATGACCAAATATCAGTGCTCTTTCAAGTCATTTAGGCTTGCACACTTTCAAATTTTTCTTTCTTTTTTGGTGTGGGGCTGTACCTTTCTTCTTTTAATCTGCCCTCTTTTCCTTTTTATGTTTTTTTTGTATTTTTCTTTTTTCAAAATAAAACAAAGAAATGATATTTACAATGAAGAATGAAAACTTTAAATAGAGGTTTCAGTAGAAATAAGGTTTGAGCATCCTGCCATTGACAAGACCCCCAAACAGGTTTGTACCATCCATATTTTGTAGAAAAAATGCATTATGACCAATGGCATATTGAATGATATAAGGGCCTTGCCATAAATTGTTAAACTTGCCTTGTTTCCCCTTATCTTCTCTCCTAGAATCCCATTTGAGTACTTTGTCACCAATTTTGAAATCACTTGCCTTTGTCCTCTTATCAAATAGCTTTTTGATATTCTCTTGTACTTTCTCTGATCTATTATAGACTTCTTCCCTTGTTTGCTGAAGATGTATGGTCTGATTTATGCTTCTCATCATGCTATCTTCCTCTGATTGTATTTCTTGGACCAACTTCATCACTGGAACTCCTAAACTGGTAGGAAAAACTGCATCTACTCCATAAACCAGCTGATAGGGAGACATTCGAATTGATTTCTTTGTTGTCAATCTATCTTCCCATAAGGCATGTACCAGTTTTTTGTGCCATGACCTCTGATTTTCTTCCATCATCTTCTTTATTATGTTTACTAGGCTCTTTTTGGAAGATTCTTCCAACCCATTACCTTGAGGGTAATAATATATTGAATGACCAAGAACAATCTAATATCTGTGACAGAAATCCACCATCTTTTTAGAACCAAATGCAACAGCATTGTCAGTGATGATTTTCCTAGGACAGCCAAATTTGGATAGGATATGATCTTCAAGGAATTTTATGATAACTGAGTCTGTGGCATTCCTAGAAGGGATGGCTTCTACCAATTTGGTGAAATAGTCGGTGGCATTCCTAGAAGGGATGGCTTCTATCCATTTGGTGAAATAGTTGGTAGCTGTGAGTATCCATCTATGTTGGTCAGATGAGGCAGGATGGATTTCCCCAATGAAGTCTAGGCCCCACTCTTGAAAAGGGGCTTCAACAGTGATTGGTTGCAATGGTAAGAGAAGTAGTTTTCTCTTGCCTTGAAAGATTTGACATTTGTGGCAGACAACTATCATTTTGTGGACATCTTGAAAGAGGGCAGGCCAGTAATAACCATCTCTAAGGATTTTATTAGCAGTGGTTTTCCAATTGAGGTGGCCTCCACATTCTCCTTCATGAAACTCATGCTTGATCCTATTTTCATCAACCTCAGGCAAACATTTAAGCAATAAACCACTGGCATTTGTCCAATATAGACATTTATCTAAAATGCAGTAATTTACAGCCTTTAACTTTAAAAATATTGCCTTTGTTTTAGAAAAACCAAGAGGGGTTGTGAGATTAGTAAGCACATAAAAAATATCAACATACCAATATGAATTGAGGAAATTATCTTCAATAAGTGGAGGTTCCAACTCTTCCTATTCATCTAATGCATCTATCATGTTTATATCAAGTGCTTGCAATTTAGATTCAACCATTAATTGTGCTAGGCCTTGACCCTTGATGAGTTTAGTGGGTTTAATTTCCAAATCATATTCCAGTATCACAACAATCCACTTTCCTCTTTTGCCATCGGGGTCTTGTGACAAAATGTCTTTTACCACTATATGAGGCACAAATGCAATAATGTGAGAGTGTAAGATACAAACTCTAAAATCCTTCAAGGCTTTGAACAAAGCATAGGCCTGTTTTTCCATGATATTATATTTCAGAGGTGCATCTCTTAATGCCTTGTTTAAAAATGCAATTGGCTGCTCTTGTCCTTCTGGATTTTTTTGTAATAGGATAACAACCATAGTATGTTTTGATGCAAAGGAAAATATGAGGAAGTCCCTAGTGAAATCAGGACTGATAAGGACTGGTGCTTGGGTGAGTGCATGTTTGACCAGTTCAAAGGATTTCTTTGCTTCTAAGGTCCATTTGACTCCTATTTTTCCTTTAACATGTTTGTCATGTTCCTAAGGAGTTCTGCTAGGTTGGGTATGAACCTTCTTAAGAAATTAATCTTTCCAATGAAAGATTGCAGTTCTTTGATGTTTCTGGGGTGACTGATCTGTAGTATACCTTCAACCCTTTTTGGGTCTATTTTGATCTCTTTTTCAGATATGATATGACCAAGAAGTTTACCTTCTTGGAGACCAAACAATGTCTTATTGGGATTTAAAGATAGCCCAAATTTTCTACATTTCTCAAAGACCTTTCTTAAGTGTACTAGGTGTTCTTCATATGTTTTGGAATAGACTGTAATGTCATCTAAATAAATCACAATGAAGTGGCCTATTTCTTCTGAGAAAGCAATATCCATGGCTCTTTGAAAGGTGGCACCTGCATTCATTAATCCAAAAGGCATTTTCACATACATGAAAGTGCCCCAAGGAGTAGTGAAGGTTGTTTTTAGTTGGTCTTCAGGGAGTACCAGTATCTGATTATATCTTGAAAGGCCATATAGCAAAGCAATCCTCTGGAATCAACTACCCTTTGTAAGATGTGCTCCATTTTAGGCAAGGGATAGTTGTCTTTTAATGAGGCTCTGTTCAAGTTCCTAAAGTCAATACAGAGCCTTATTTCTCCTGTTTTCTTCCTTGTAGCTACAAGATTAGATACCCACTCTGAGTATCTCATAGGGACAATAATTCCAGCATCATACATTTTCCTAATTTCTTTCTCAACCAGAGGTAACTGCACAAGGTTTATTCTGCGTAATTTTTGTCTAAATGGTTTCTGGTTTTATTTAAGTGGTATCTTGTGCTGAATGGTCTCTGTGTCATATGCCTTTAAATCCTCATAACTCCAAGAAAATACATCAGAAAACTCTTTAAACAACTCAACATATTTAATTTTCATGTGAGCTAGCAATGTTTTAGATAACTTGATCATTTTATGCTTGTCTTTACTGCCTATATTGCATTCCTCAATATCAGATTCAGTGGGTTCTATTGTTGGTTTCTTGGCAATGTCATTAAAATCAAACAAGTCTTCAAGAGGTGCTAGTTCTTTGGGTAAACCTTTGTCTTTAGACTGTAATACCTCTATGTCTTCTTTTCCTGAGTTTATGTACTCTTCTGTTTGATTTTCAAACTCTCTGGTTAGTAGATTAATTTCTGCAATGGGAGAAGGTTCTTTTTCAACGGGTTGTCCCTCATTAAGACAATATTTATCATATTTTGAGTCTGAATTTGGCAATTCAAACTCATTTCTGAACTGAAGAAAGTCTTCTATCTGTTTATCTCCCTCAAAGACCTGCTAATAATTTTCATTTTCTGGGACAACTGGTCTATTCTTTACTTGGACTGTGAATTGTTTGTTGTCATAGGGTCTTTGGCATGAACTGGCAGCACAAGCTAATCCATTGGCAAGGATGTTTTGGTCTCTAGGGACAAAAACAAGTTCATATTCCTCAAAAGTTTTCAGAAGGTCCATAGCATCATTTCTATAGGCTCTTAGTCTTGGATGTTTGGTAGTGTACTCTCCATTTATTTGTCTAATGATCAGTTCAAAATCTCCATGAAAAGCTATCCTCCTGGCTCCTAATTTATTTAGTAAATGTAGTCCTAAGAGGAGTGCTTCATACTCTGCTATGTTATTTGTGCATTGGAAGTTTAACTTGTATGAATGGCTTTCAGCGTGATTATTCTCTGTGTTGTGAAGCCACACACCTACTCCTGCACCAGTTCTATTACAAGACCCATCAAAACTCATACTCCAAAGAGGGCTAGTTTTGGACTTGTTGTTGTTTTCACTCCTGTCCCCTTTGTCCTGTGTGTTTTGACTGTCATTATGCAGTTTTATAGGTTCTGTAGCATGTTTGTGTTGGTCTTGTTCCTTAAATTTTTCATGGAGTTGAGGCCCTTCTTCTTGAATCTCATGCCTTGCGCTAAGCTGGTGGACAGTGGGCTATTCATACTCTCTGTTTTGTTTGCTGTAATTTTCAGATTCAGCAAACTGTTTGAGAGCCTCTCCCTCCCTATTTCCTCCTTCCATATTTTCTATTGTGTTGGGTGATTGCTCATCTTCCAACTCTAGTTCACCAAAGCTTTCATCATTGCAGAGAATGAACAAGTCTAGGTCTGTATGGACATAATAAAGAGGGGAATTTTCTGATTTTTCTTGACTACCCACCATAAATTTCATGTGTGATTCCCTATAAAGTCTTCTAAGTTGACTGAAGACAGGGATGGTGGCATATGTCATGTCCATTTGCATGGTTCCTTGAAGCTTAGCACTCCATGGTCTTGAAATAAGCATTCCATATTTGGGGGGCACATCAGCCACTACCACATCCATTACCATGCATTTGGCTGGGATTTGGGTCAAGTTTACACAAAGATCCTTTATCAAGCCTAAGCATTTTACTCTACTGGAGTCAAAATAATATAAATATTTATATGGTCTAGTTATCTCAAGGACTAATCTCTCCATGATTACTTTGGGCATGAGGTTATGAGAAGCCCCTGAATCATGCATAGCATTGTGTAAGATCTTATCATGGATATTAAAACTGACATAGAAAGGAGGGACCACTCCTTCTTGGAATTTTCTTTTAATTTTAGGACCAAATAAAAGGGCTAGCTGATCATCATTTAAGTTGACAGAGTCATTATTTTCTTCTATGTTCAAAGCCTTTAACACCTGACATTTATACACATCTTGAGTGACTAACTCTGTGAGGGGGATAGAGATCTTGATTTTAGCAATTTCACTTTCCAAATTGAAAGGGAAATGATTCTTCGAAAGGCTCAAATATGTCTTGTTAGTCACTAACTTATCAACAAAATCATCTTGCTGGTTTTTACTATGTACATCAGTTAAAACTGTTTTTACAGTGGTACTAGCTGAAGTTCTAGTGCTGCTAGGGTCCACACTCTATTTTTCAGTTGTTTGAGTGCTTTTCCCCTTGTTTCTAGCAGAACTTTCAATTGTTGTTTTGTTGTTTTCAGTAGCCTTTCTAATCACTTTTTTCAGATCTGTTTTTAGCAGTAGTCTCAGAGGTCTTTGTTTTGGGAGTTTCTTGGTTATTTTTGCACCTGAAGTCATATTGTTTATGGACCTCCATGATGGCATTCTCAGAGCCTTGCCTATAGTCTTTAGATTCTAGGCCTTCATTATCATAATATGTATATGTAGTATGGTCATCCTCTGTGAAGAAGGCAGGGTCTTCATTACTTCCTCCCAACATGTTTATAATTGTTCCCTCTGGCTCTTCTATCATTCCCTCTTCTTCATCAACATAATTTTCTTGAAATGGAGGTCTGATTTGTTGAACAGTCTCTCTTTGTCTATTCTGAGGGGGGTTTCTCCTAAAGTTCTGGTTCTGATTTTGAGGCTGGTTCCTATTCTGAGCATTTGTTTGGACAACTAACCTCTCCATCATCTTTTCTAACCTATCCATGTTTTGGCTAGATGGTCTAATTTTGAGTCAGATGTGGATGGTATAGTGTCTTCCCTATATGTTACTTTCTTTTCAGTCCTCATCCTAGCTCTCTTCTCAATCATATTTGCTTCCACACCAAGAGCTCCCTTTTGCATGTCTTCTAAGGTCAAGGGATCCCTTTCTTTTAGCTGAGAGGCTAGTTCGGGATCAAATCCTTCAGGGAATTTGGCCAAAGCTGAGCCTTGTGGAGGTTTCAAATCTGGGGGTAGTGCATTATAAACACTATTGAACCTAGTGCAATAACTTTGAACACTCTCCCCAGCGTTTCTCTTGAGGTTGTTGTAATCTGAAAGTATTTGGAGAGGGTTCTTCCTCATTTCCCATTTTTTTATGAATTTTTGATGTAAAGAAGGGAGATCATTTATACTATTAGGAGTTAAACCCTTAAACCATTTATTGGCTTCTCATCCTAAAATTTGGGCAAATATTCTCATCTTAATGGTCTCATCTTCTATTTCCATATAATCAAAAGCATCATTCATCTTATCTACATGCTGTTGATCAGTAGTGGATTCATTTCCAGTGAAATAGGGAATTTTGGACTGATATTCATTTGGTAAAGGAACCAGAGGTTGTGGTAACACTAGGGGGGCATACCATGCTGCCATGATGGGATTTTGTGGGAGGAATGGAGTGGCTTGAATATTGGGTATATGGATGACAGAGGTGCTTGGACCAGCAAGAGATTGTTGAGCAGATTTGGGGTGAGAGAAACCAAAATTATGAATGAAATGAAGATCAGGAGGTGTGGATGGAGGGGTTTCTCTGCCGCTAATATGTTGGCCACTATGTTGTGGTGAACTTGGAGGCTCAAAGTATGGCTGATCTATACCACTAAGTGACTTAGTTCTTGGTAAATTACTTGGAAAATCTAAGTCAACTTGGATTCTCTTGGAGATCTGAAAGGTTTTTAGGGGTAGAATTAGCTCTGTGAATTGAATTGATAATAGTTGGATCTCTAGATGCATGGGACTTCCTAAGAATTCTTTCTGGATTATCAACTATTTCAGGAGGATTTGGGTCAGGATAAGCTCTGGTATGAATTCTTCTTGAAGCCAGTATGTTAAGATTCAGACCCAAAGAGGAGAAAGTTAGCCAGATATGACAATCTTTAGAGGCGAACTGGTTTTTAACAAAGAAAACTTAATCCTCAAATTTTCCTAACCATGGGTGTACAAGATGTTTTAATGGTAGCGTGGACTGCCTCAGTGGAGTCTTTGTGAAACCAGGAGTAATTAGCAGGCCTACTGATCACCAGTGGAGTCTTTTGGTCTTTTAAGAGTTGTGGAGTCGCCAGGTGGATGATTTCAAATGTTTTAAGATGAGTTGCTGTCCACCATCAGTAATTAACTACCAATTTAAGGATGTTGTGGGTCTTCTGAGGTCTTAATGATGTTTAAGATTGCAATTTACTTAGAAGTTCCCTAGTGGAGTCGCCATTATGTTGGGGTCCTGTGATTTAGCAGATCGGAATACTAAATGAAAAGGAAACATTAGAACCACTTTGGAATCCTAGGATCTAGCCCTCCTGGATTCAGAGAGGGATCTCTCTATATGTGTTTTCAAGGGATATGTCTTTAAGGCTTACGATATGATATTAGGCTAGTTATGAGGCACAAGGGGTTTTTTTGTTTGTTGGTTGGGGATCATTAAATGAGAAGATCATGTGAGGTGAAGGAGGAAATAAGTGGAAGGATGTTTCAGCATGGGAATATAGGCCAAAAAACAGTGCTAAACCATTGGGCTATGGAGTCATAAAAGGGATTACTTGCACAACAACTATTCAAGGGTTTTCAATGGGCGAATCATCTATATCAGAAGATCTTTTAAGTTGAGTTGGTGGTATGAAACATTAAGAAATGGGGTGAAAGGGGCCAACATGTAAGAAAAAAAGGGCAACCTAAGATCAGGTAAGGACTTTTAACCTATCTTGCTTTTGACATGCACCCAAGTAAAACATTTAAGATAAACATAAAAAGTGACCTAAGATCAGGTAAGGACTTTTAACCTAGCCTGCTTTTGGCTCACTCTTAAGGGAAATCTTCAAAACATTTTTTTAAGACAAAACAAGGGATAGGGATAACCATAGACTTCCTTGATTAAGACTCTACTTAGCATGCAGTGAAAATATCATTCAAGAACAACATCTCAAGTTCTACTCAGCAAGATATGGGCTCACCAACATTCATTGACTAGTTATACTCTATTGAAATCATTCCCAAACACACATTTAGAAGAAAACATAAAGATAAAGATTTATCAGTGAGAGTTAGGGTACTTTGCAGTAAGTCCTACTCTATATTTTCGGTTCTTTATCAGAGAAAATGGATAGTATGTAAAACATAAAGAAAATAAAAATTACAGTGAGAATAACATCACCAACGATTTAGATCAGGATCCAGTGAATCTCCTTGTCTATTGATGTGCAAAACCAGTTACATACTTTGAGTCCAATAGATTTTTTACAGTCCAATTCTTTCTTCCCAGCCTACTATATTACAACTACTCAAAA
This sequence comes from Pinus albicaulis, assembly GCA_034641835.2. Lineage (NCBI taxonomy): Eukaryota > Viridiplantae > Streptophyta > Pinopsida > Pinales > Pinaceae > Pinus > Pinus albicaulis. The sequence goes on from CM076574.1 coordinate 496,708,222, forward strand.
GCTCTTACTCAATAACAATTCAACAATTAGCAATTTCCCAACCTTTTACAATGAATTTTCTATGAATACTTTTAGGTAAATGAGGAAGAGTGCTACAGAAATGGTAATAAATATTAATTAAGACAGAGTGGGAGAGGTATTCAAATGCCCATTATGCTTAATAATCATAGCAATAACTGATGGTACCATTTTGGTAGTTTTTCCTATTTTGATGCATATCTGGTAGGATGGAAATAACTCTAAAGTGTGTTCTTTGAAGCTAACCATGGCTTGAAGTACTCTGCTTGGCCTCTATGACAAGTAAATTGTCATTTTTTGGGTTTTGTAGCCCCATGGCTGTGTAATAACTGTTATGATAGTTTAAAGAGTTTCTGCCATCAGGATGGCTGTCACGGTGTCTTTGAGAGGAAAATTAGACTACAGGTGTCCTTTTGGTACTTTGGAGAAATAAATACTTCAATGATCTGGCATTCTGAAGTCATCTCTCACTGATTTGTGTTTGACTTTATCTCTTTAAACATTGATATTTAGCTTTAAATTGTGTTTTTGTCTTTATCCTTAACTTGTTGGTTAAGCCTTTGAAATTTTGATTTATGCTTTAACCTTTAACTTTCACTGATATTCTTTGTTTTCCTTTGTGTACAGGTGGCTGCGCCAGAGGGTTTGATTGAAAGCCGATATCATGATTTATCGACTAAAACATGGAAATCACCTTCCTTTGTCCCTTTTATGCATTTAGTTAGGCCACAGAGGATCGTCACCCTCGGCCCTACAACTGGATTTATGCTGTGGGATGGCTTTATAACTCAACCGCCATTAAACCTGCAACACAAACACACTATTTATAAAATCCCGTGTTTTTTGGGTTTAACTGCTTTAGAAGGCTCGACGAGGGGTTATGGAGCAGTGAGGAGGCATGTGAATACAATGGGGAAGGGTTTCATGGTGCAAAACCACGAAAACCAGGGTCAAAACTGAGTCTGGTGCGACGAACTAGAAAATCGGTTTTGGGGAATACCAGAGGTGGTATTCACGCGAGTTTAGAGCGGTAAGTGGTATTGGGCCAAATGAACGCATTACATGCCAATGGTTGACATGTATGCTTTTGAAAACCGCCCATTTCACGTTCAAAATGGGCGATCAATTTTATTTTTGAAATGAACGCGAAAACGGTTTTAGACTGTTCGATCTGTGGGGGGCCAGATCTATGGCAGTAAGCGAGCACGAAAAATAAAAGAGATGTGCGAAGGAAACATATGGTGGGGCTAGGGTGACGTGGGGTAATTTTTCGCATAGCGGGGAGGCTTGCGGTTGGGTAACCAATGTGCATCATTGGTTTACAGTGATAAAGGGTTATAATCCATGTATGGGCGAATATATAAAGGAAAAAAAAGCTGGAAGTGGGAGGGAGTGAAAATGCTTCTGGTCCATTGGATCTTGAGGGGGGGGGGGACAGATCAACGGTGGAGATTATGGGAAAACAAAATGAAAGGCCCTAGCATGGTCATGTGTGACCAGCAAGATTACATGGAGAAATGAAAGAAAACACGCATAGCGAGGGCACTTGAGGTACGGACAGGTTTTCGGGTCGGGTGCCCCCATAATGAATATGGGCTGTCGGATGAAGATTTCCCATATCTCGAGGAGTCAACTGCGGGGGCACTCATATGGTTGACCTTTGTGTTGAAGAGTGCCCGCGGGTGAAGAAAGAGGTGAATCAATGCGGGCTGTTGGATCTGTGAGATGGACGGTGGAGAAAGCATCGCTGAATCGGCAATCGGCTGAGCAGAGGGTCTGGGAAGGAAGAACTTAGGAGTTGCGATATGCCGATGCAGCGATGGAGAGATGGATGCGATGAAGCGATGAATGTGATGACCGTTGTATCTTTGAGGAAATGGATAGGTGCGATCATATCGGAAGATCGGCCATCGGCAGGGTAAAGGGTCAGGGCGCCGAGAAATTAGGATCGCCAATGCGTCGATGTGCGATGGCCGATTTTCCGAGGGCCGTTGGATCAAAATTGAGATCAATGGTAGGGATTTAAAGCATGAGAGCACATCATCATTTCACTTATTGGCAAAAAAAAGGAAAAGGGAATGAATAAATGAAAACGCCGATGGCTGATAGGCATAGCGCTTTGGTCGCAGGGCGCGGTCACAAGGCGGAGAAAAGGGGCTAGGGGCTTAAGCAAAAAGTGCCTAAGGCCCAAATTTGGAAAATAGGCCGAAAAAGGCTTTTTCAAGGCTTTTTAGGGGTTCCGGTATGGTTAGAAAGGTGTTTTTAAACCAAAAAAAAGGATTTTCAAGGTTTAAAAGGGGACTTTGAGGAAGTAAAGGGTAAAACGAGGAAAGTGGGTGGATTTTTGGAGAGGGATTCATCCAAAGGAAAAATGATGAAAAATGGGTCTAAAGAAATAATTTCTTTTATAACAGCAGGGTTTCTTTGAAAGATTTTGAGTGAAGGTTATGAATGAGATGGATTTCCTAAGGATAAAGAACATAGCAAGGCTTCAAGAAGTCACAGATTTGCTCCAAATTTGTTTCTTGAAGACTAAGAGACCGATTTTAGCCATCATAGTGTATGAAAAATTTATAGATGGCTAACAGATTCCATGCCAGCTTCCATGCCATTCTTCAAAACATCAATTCCTTTCTTCAAACCATCCATATTATCTTCCACGCCTCTCTTCAAAACTTCCATTTCATTTTTTTTTCTCTTTGCGAGAGCGAAATTTGGTGCACTTGCTCTTGTAATTTTAATATGTCATGTTGCACTTCTTCATCCTCATGAGTCATAGTAGAGACTTCTGAAGGATTAATGGGTGTTGTATTATTTTTACGAGGCATTTTAAAACCCAATATTGATATATGTTCTATAATATGCCCTTGGAATCAATTCAAACTGATTCTTCAAACAAGACTTATGCAATTTGAAAAAAAAATACACACCATTTTCTTGATTTTGAGGAGCTCCATATGAAAACTGAATTATCTCTATGATTTAGAATATACAATATTTGAAATTCGGTCCTAAATTATCCCTCTAAATCTTCTTTCGAATGCCACAGGTCTGACCTAATTTGGATTCTTCAAGGAAAAGTTATGCCCAATCTCCCACAATGACATAATTATGGAATAATTTAGTAGAGAAATATTTTACAACATGCCACGTGTCACTGTTTCCTCCATTGGCTTTGAAATTGATACACAGGACACTACAGTCTATGCAATTCTGGCACTTTTTACAAAATTCCAATATGATGCTCATAGAGAGAGTTATGACGATTTTCCCATGATCACCTATTTGAGATGAAATTCGGGATCCTGAAAAACCCTAACTTCCACATATCATATCGCCAAAAATATTGCGAACCAAGATCTGAAATTTGTATTGGAAGTTCCTCAGATTTCAGCTTCACTCTGTAAAAATGTCAGCTTCTGACCCTTCGTAGAAATTTTTTTATAGAGAAAATTCCACATTGACCTGTTTTAGGTGAAATTTGGGAGCTTGAAAAAACCCTAACTTCCACAGATCATATCTTCGAAGATATTGCGAACCAAGATATGAAATGTTTACACAATGTTCCTCTAGATTTTGTCTTCACTCTGTAAAAATTTTGGATTCTAAACCTTCATAGAAGATACGTTATGGTGAAAATTCCATAATGACCTATTTGGAGCAGCGAAACCCTAGAATCTAAAGCTCTAATACCAAATGTTATGAAACCAGATCCAAAAATAGAATAAAAGAGAGATCAACGCCTTAGAAATCAGCCACTTCAATGGTGAAACCTCCAATACATTACATAAATGAAAAATTCTTGGATGATACAAATGACAAAAACTCCTGCTATATATAGAAGTCCATGGGATCACAATATAATCCTAGACGACCTCACAATAATAATGTAAAGGCACAATAATAACAATATTGGGTTTATAGCGATACAAAAATAACAATAAGGGGGTTACACTAACAATAATAAGGGACTATACTAGTAATATAGGGACCTAACAACCTGAATGTGCAAGTAAGCTCACATTTAAACATGTTGCCACTAATACAACTCATACACATACCATGCTTCCATACTCTACCATGTGCTCTACCTATGGATATGAAGGCCTCACATGCATATTTGTAGTTTAGGAGATCTATCATGCAAGAAAAAACTACAATAAGGGGTTGATCTATCCTACTCAGAATCTGAGGAGGATGAGTTCCTCTTTGAACTCTTCTTTATGTGTAATATTCCTAATTAGCTTTCAGCTAGTTGGAATATTAAATTTTCTTTTGTCATTTAGATAGATGAATAAGAGGGTAGGGAAACCCATAAATCTCCTTAGTAGGGATAAAAACACTTCTAATGTGAATTTGGATAATCTTATCAGCTGGATAAAGCACTCTTAGGTGTGAATATAAGTTGAATAATGTGGATGGGGTCAAATTTGACCAAATCAACAGTGCTGGTATGGAGGTAGCCGAGAGTTATTGAGGGACAACACAGTGTTAGTGGGAGGGAGTAGCCATGAGAGTAGCATCTTTAATGTGTGGGACCAAGGGTGAGGAGGCTCACAAAGCATATAAGTAAGGGGATGTCATCCATAAAATGCATTATGATTATTGTTTATGTCTTGGTCTTCTTTGAATTTTTTCACGCTTTAGCTGTTTAATGGAGTTTGTTGTGCTGTTTAGCACAAGGGTGTTTCCGAGAGGAAACCCCACCCTCATCCTTGGGGGACCTCGAGTTCCTACTCAGGAGAGGTTCATTGAGATATATTTCCATTATCTGGCATCAGACCAAGCTTCATGCATTATTCACAACGCAGTCTCCTTCATGATTGTGTTGTTTTGCAGGGCAAGAACAGTGGAGGGTTGAGAAACCCAGTTTCTGAGCTTATTTTCCAGTGAGGGGAGCAACCCTTCATCCAAGAGGCTAGCAAGGAATATCCTTGAGAACTATTTCACCATCTGGCATCAAGCCAAGCAACGAACATCACCTACAGCGCAGTCTCCTTCAAAAACTGCATTATTTTGCAGGGCAATTGCAGTGGAGTGTCAACTACCCAAGTTCTTGACCTTGTTTTCCAGTGAGGTAGCAACCCTTCATCCGGGAAGTTAGTGAGAAGGGGTATCAGCCATTTCTATATTAGATTAGCCACCTCCCAACCATTTATCCAGTTGTAGAGCGTTATTCAGCCCTAGAGCTACATTTTGGAATTTTTGCATTTTGTGTATTTCCAGAAACCCTTTCTGGGTTGTCTTGGAATTGTGCTAGAAGGCATAGATCTCCGATCCCGAAATTTCCTAAGCACTATATTAGCAGATCCATGTACTTTCATTTACAGTAGAAGTTATCCCCAGCAAAAAGTGTGTTGTCTTACCCTCCGACATTCATATATAGCAATTTTTATTCATGTTTCATGTACTCAGTTCGTAAAGGCTTCTTTTGCCTAGCTTGAGTGTCTTTTTACTCAAGATTTTGTACACCTTTTTTGTTATAATGTCTAATATAATGGCTTCATGATCTGCTCTCATTTGATGTGTTGATATTTCACTGCAATTTCCAGCTATATGTTCTATATTCCTGTATTTCCTAATTTGGAATATTACATTATGCTCACTCTTATTTCAAGATACACACATTATCTAGTGTCTTGACTCATTTGGTGATCACTCCCTTTGACCCTTCTTTCCAGATGAAAAATTATTTAGAGTTGAATACCATTTCTTTGCCTCCATCAACCATCTAGCTCAAGCTCAAGATATTATGCTTCAAACATTCAACAAGCCACACATCATCTTCATCGGTATTCATTTCACCAAGGTTGTCCTTTCCTTTTCCCAACATTCTTGTTGGTTCATTACTTTCAAAAATAACACGACCGCTTGTGGTTCCATTCAAATAAATAAATTTGATCCTATCTCCTGGCATATGATGGGAACATCTAGTGTCAATGTACCACTTATCATCATCCTTACACAAGAAAATGACAATACCACACTTTCCTAGCTGCTCCTTCTTCTTCACCCATTATGTAGTAATCTATTTCTTTTCTTGGGTACTCTCCTTTGTCTTTCTTCTAGTTGTACTATGAATTAGCTAATCCTTTTGATTGGATGGACTGAAGGATTTGGATAGCTTTCAATATTTGACCATGTGCTCAAAATTGTGGGATAAATAAAAATCTATATGACCAATGTAAGAAGCCATAGGATCTGATCTTTTGTTGCTTATGTCAGATCTCCATCTCCTCATGCTAGATATGTAATCAATGGTCTTATGGCCAAATAGGTTACAGTCATAAAAATAACCATTAGATTAAATTTTATACCCTAAGGTAGATCCTATTCTTGGATAATTAAACTCTTGTATAAATGTGTGCATTCTACTTCTATAGGTAGCTGCCACATGTCCAAAATAGTAATAAATGAAGCACTCAACCTCGTCCATCAAGGGGAAAATAGAGTTTTGAATCCTATTTCGATTTATGCCACTATCAACCCCAGGAGTGAATGATTTTAATAATTAAAATACTTCTATTAGTTCTCTTCTCATCTATTACTATTAGATATGTTGTTTCTTTTATTCCTTGTTGTTACTGTTGATCCCATTCCACACTATAGGCTTCTTTGATTCTTCATTGTTGTGAATCCAGCTCCAAAAATAGAAGAAAAGATATATCAACACCTTAGAAATAAGCCACTTCAAGGGGGCAACCTCCAATACATTACATGAATGAACAATTCTTGGATGATTAAAATTACAAAACCTCCTTTCTATATATAGGAGTCCATGGGGCCACAATGTAATCCTAGTGGGGCCACAATGTAATCCTAGCCGACATAACAATAATAATTTAAGGACACAATAATAACAATATGGGGGTTACAAGGGTACAATAATAACAATAAGGGGGTTACACTAACAACAATAAGGGACTATACTAGTAATATAGGGACCTAACATGCTCCTCTAATTCAAAAAAGTGTTGTCCTCAACGCTTGAGTAGCTTTGGGTGCTTCTGTATAAAATTATTATCCTCCCATATAGAATCTTCAGTGGGTAAGTTCTTCCACTTGATGAGATACTCTGAAATTGATTGATTCCGTAGCTGTCGAGTTCTTATTTCCGTGATCGCTTCAGGTTCCAATACGATTTTTCCTTCCTGATCAAGTTCTAGCAATATTGTTTGAACTGGAATATTTTCACCTATAACCTTTTTTAAGCATGAAACATGGAAAACTGGTGTTATAGCATCATTTCTCACCCTCATGTGATTCATGATTGTATCTATGGCCTTGGGCACCCATTCCCACAGACTTGAACAAAATTCATAAAAAACAGTGTTAAAAATCCCATACGCGGGTATGCCCAGAATTTTCCGCGTGTATACGCGAGTCCACATGTACTTTTCCACGTATGCCATTAAAATCATTAAAAAATATATAAAAATTCCCTATTTTCGGGCTGGGTTGATGGTTACTCCAGTAGTTCAACCACCCCAGCACGTGGCCAACTGTTTCCAACTGATTGAAACTACTTTGAGGGAGTATAAAAGCCCCTCATGTGCATGGCCTAAGGAAGAGAGAAATTTTATAGACATTATACTCTGTTGGAATCCCAATTCAAGTCTGAATTCCCGTGCCTCCTGCACTTTCCCAGATTTATACAGGAAACCCTTGTTTCCTGGAGATGTTCATCCATTTATATGCCATCTCAAGTGCACAAGTCTTGAAAGTATCTTAGCGAGGCAAGGGCGGGACGGATCCGGATGACGGTCTGTTCGAAGATCGTGGAAGGATTTAGGTGATCTCTCCACTCTTTATTTATGTACATGCTGTTCGTAATAATGAAGAACCATCTTGTTCCTGAACTTATGTGTTAATATCTATTTGCATATGTGAAAAGATTGATTATTAAGCATTTATTATGGTTTATATAATGTTTCACATGGATTACACTAACGTTTAGGAGAAATATATGCTGTACAAATAGGTTTCCGTGCATGTTCTTTCTTGTTTTCCAGGTTAAGGAGGAAGAAGGGTTGCTGGGGGTTTGGACCCCACGGGATCTACATCAAACGTAGGACTATGGGTGAGTTCTACTATCATTGTAATCTAGTTTTTAGCATTTAAGTGTGGTTGTGTGTGAGTCCTTCTGAATAGCATGCCCTGATCTGTGGAGCTTTTGACCCAAAAAACCTCTAGGGTGTTTTTCCCCGAAACAGAGCTGGCGACTCCACTGGGGAACGCATTCTTGTGATTCCCCTGTTGGGTGGTTTCAGCTGTTTGAAAGGTTTCCAACAGTTTTAACTATAATTTCCAGTCCAATTAACTTTTTCTCAGTCAGACTGAAGACCTGGTTCTTTATCCAGGCTTGATATTTTTTGTTTTTCATTATTTACCTTTCTATACACGAGTTTGTCTACACATAGACGTGTATACATGCAGTTTGCTTCAAAGGAAGTCGCGTATACGCGGGTTTCCTTTGACACAGTTGCGTATGCACGCTTGTTTCAAAACTGTCAAGTAGCGTATGCCTGGGTAAATTTTGAAATTTTTAATTTCTTGGCTTTTTAGTCTTGTATGCCTGTGGAGACCTATTCCTACAGTGTATTAGAGTCTTTGCATTGGGTTGGTAGTGGTTATTGGTATTTTTTCTCTCTTGGTTGAAAACTGGCTTATTAGGAAAATCTTGGTTGAAAACTGGCTTATTAGGAAAATCTTGCAGGCATTCAAACTCCTGCTTCTGTTGAAGGAGGAGGCACTATTGCTATATCTTCGATTGCTTCTAGTACTGTTGTGTTTGGCTCTGGTTTCACCCAAGCACACGCTTCTCAATCCGGTCCCTTTAGTTTTGGAATGCCCACTAGTGGGATTCCTTCTTTTTCCTTTTCCGCTGCTGCAGCTGCATCTACACCCATGTCTTCCATGGTTAGTGGATCAGCTTCTTTTCAAGGGTTCCCCTTCGGAACTGGGCACATTCCTAGTTCGAATCCTTCTTTAGGGTCCTTTCCATTTACTTCTCAGACTCAGAGTTTCAACCCTTGGTCTGGAGGTCAGAATTCGACTACTTTTACAGGTTGGAACCCTGTATTCACTACAGCGGGGGCAGGGAATCAGTTTTACACTGGTCACCAAGGGAATACTTCTTTCCCTTCGTCGAGTGCTTATCAGACCTTTTCCCCTCTTTCTAATGCCTGGAACCCCTATTAGGGGCTTTCCTCTTCATTCCATACTTCAGGAGGGGGAACTGGTCCGGTCTTTGGTAACTCTGCGTTGGGAGGAGGTTCTTCTCCTTTTTCTACGAGTTCTTTTTGGCATCCTGGTGCCTCATCAAATCCAGGGTATTCTTTTCAGAATGTTGGGAATCCATCCCATCAAGGATGGAATCCTCAGGCTCTGCCTCGTTTACCTTTTCTGGCAACGTTAAACTTGCCAGATCTGTCGAAATTGACGAATGATCCGATCTGGTACAGTCCGAGGTGGTCTCCGGTTACCACCAAACTTCCTTCAGACATTCCAAAGTTTGAAGGTAAGAATGGAGAAGATCCGGCTGACCACATCACCACCTTCCATTTATGGTGCTCTTCTAACTCCCTGATCGACGATTCGATTAGGTTGAGATTATTTCAACGCACCCTAACTGGAAACGCTGCCAAATGGTATATTGAGCTAACTGGGGGCAGTTTTGCTACATTTGGAGAACTGGCTGTTACATTTCTAAATCATTTCCAGTTGCCCATCTGTTATGACGCCGGGACTGAACTCCTAGCTAATTTTAAGTAGGACGACGCAACGCACATTTCTGACAATATTCAGGAATGGCGGAGAAGGAAGAGGCTTATTAAAGCTCATATTCCAGGAGAATTCCTTTTGGAATGGTTTCTGAAATCTTTGCAGTCAGACATTTCTAAGGATGTATCCCTGTCTGGGGTATTTTCTGAGGAACAGGCCATTTTTAGGGCCCAACAGCTTAAATTGATATATTCTCAGTCTGGGGTCCTTCATAAATATTTTCCCAATTCTCTTCGCTCCAAATTAGATTTATCCAAAACTAAGCCTGGTCCTCATGGTGATGGACTTATTGGGTCGATCAATAGTGGTGCAGCTAGCCTGCTTACTCAATTGCAACAGTTGTCTTTGCAATCTGCTCCTTCTGGTCAGGCTGTGCCTGCTGAGTCATCGCCTTCCCAATCTTTGTCGGTAAATGCCGTCCAAACTTCCGACCCCAAAGAAAATCAACAATCCGAAGGGAAGAAGAAAGGACGGAATAATAAGAAAAAGGGCAAGAATGGGAAGGGTAATGCGAATAAAACCAACGAGAATGTTGGTGAGGGTCCAAAGGATAAGAAGAAAGTGAAGTTTCCATGCCAGTTATGTAATGGAGACCATCTTACTCACCTTTGCCCTAAAATTCAGGATGCGCAGCGCTTGTTAGCCCAATAAGGTTCTTCCAGTTCCCAGGCTGTGTTGACAAACCCTTTTCCCCAAGGGCAAAAACTAGTTGTTGGCGCGAATCAAAATACTGGGGCTTCCTCTGGGGGCACCCAGGAAGGGGAAATTCCATCAAACATATACATGATGAGTGCTCATGTGGATGTCGCTACGAGATCCTGTGATTATGGCGAAGAAGAGTCTTTGAAAGCTAAGGGTGCTCCCGATGCTATTGAGCCGCTCCATATTACGAGACCTACTGTTGAGCCTATACCTTGGATGCCCAAAGCATCTAACAAGCGTACGACGATTAATCCAAATGCTAGGGCTGCCCAGAACTACTCTATTGTAGAAGATCTGGCGTAGAGTCCTTGTGCCATGTCGGCCCTTGAGGTGCTCCAGTCTTGTCCGGCTCAGCGCAGTGCGCTGCTCATTGCTCTTGGGGCTGTTGATCCAAAGAACTCTCTTATGATTACTTTCGATATGACTAATTTTAAGAAGAGACTCCCCCATCATATAGATTTTCATATTAAATCATCGTACCGGAAATGCAATATTTTTCAAACGGTCATTGATGAGGGTGCTTCCACTTGTGTGATGTCTCTCACATGCTGGAAGGGAATTGGATCTCCCGCAGCTGTTCCATCTGCTACTCTTCTGACTGCGTTTGATGGTCATTCTCACAGACCGCATGGTATTGTCCCAGCCTTGCCTATCTGTGTTGGGGGAAAAACTGTAAATATAGAGGTTGAGATAGTTGATGCAAGCTTGGACTACAACCTTCTGTTGGGGAGAAACTGGATTTACGAGATGGATGCTATTGCATCTTCATTGTTTCGAATTATTTGTTTCCCTCACGAAGGGAGGATTGTTACAGTGGACCAACTGGACTGTCCTCCTGTAGACCTGAATGCATCTACTGACTCAACTATTCCAAAATTGGATAATACTAAGGCGCCTGTTGAGAATTTAGGGGTTGGAATGTATTCTTCCTTGATGGGTACTTTCGATATTCCTCCTCCTACGGTTCATATAAATGCAATTTCATCCTCCAAGGCTCCTCTTCAAAGAGAGTTCTTCAGAACTCATTATTTTTCGGACCCTTGGACCTTTCCTTCCCCTACCGCCACATTAGCGGAAGGTCAAGTGGGTGGAATGGCATTTCCAATGTCTGCAGCTGAGATTGCTTATCAGTCTATTGTTGACTCTGCAGAATCCATTCCAGCTCCTCTTTCACCGGAAGAGTTGGATGGAGATGTGGCTCCGGCTTGGGCACTTAGTTCTTCTTCTGCCCAGGATTGCCTTGATACCACTCTTCCATATGAAGAGGCCATCCTGGAAGCTATGACTGGTATAGAGAGACCGTGGGATGATTTGCATCATCGGTCTTACTTTTTACCTGATTTGAGCGAAGTTGAAACGAGTTTTCCAAGTCCTCCGTCTCCTGGTCCTGTTCACCCAGTCCTGAACCCTTTAGCACCAACACATGTATATGCTGAAGGGAACATGGCTCTGATTTCTCCAACTATCCCGGTGAACATCTCCAGGGATCCCAATGTTATTTAGAATGTCTTCATCGGAGCTGAATGTTCCCTTGAAGAAATTCAGATTTATACCGATCTCTTTAAGGAGTATAGGGATGTATTCGCTTGGTCTTATGAGGAAATGCCTGGTATAGATCCATCTATTGTCCAGCATGAGATCAAGACTTACGAAAACACTAAGCCAGTGAGGCAGAAACTTTGTCCGGTTAATCCTAGGAAGGCTGCAGCTATCAAAGCTGAGGTGGAGAAGTTGCTTAAGGCCGGATTTATTTATCCGGTTCCTTTGACTGAATGGGTTTCAAATCCTGTTCCCGTAGATAAAAAGCAAGGAAAAATTCGAGTTTGCATCGATTTTAGAGACCTTAATAAAGCATGTCCGAAAGATAATTACCCCACACCATTTATAGATTAGATCATTGATGAGTGTGCCGGTAATGAGATTTTCTCCTTCATGGATGATTTTTCCGGATATAATCAGATTACTATCCGTCCTGAAGATCAACATAAGACTGCCTTTATTTATCCCTGGGGTACGTTTGCTTACAAGAAGATGCCTTTTGGTCTTAAAAATGCTGGGGCTACGTTTCAGCGGGCCATGTCATATGCCTTCCACGACATCAAATAGATCATTGAGGCGTATTTGGATGATTTAGCTGCTCATTCTCGAAAGCGGATGGATCATCCTGCTCACCTTCGTCAAATATTTGAACGATGTCGTTTCTATAATATTAGGTTGAATCCGAACAAGTGTGTTTTCGCGGTTACATCCAGTCGGTTATTGGGATTGATTGTGTCTAGGGAAGGGATAAGGGTAGATCCCTTCAAGGTTGAGGCAATACTTCGGTTGCCTCCCCCGTCCTCTATTCGTCAACTTCAAAGTCTACAAGGAAAGGCTAATTTTCTTCAGAGATTTATCGTAAATTATGCTGAAGTTACCAAGAGATTTATGAGATTGTTGAAGAAGGGAGTTCCATTTCTTTGGGATGACTTCGCTCAACGCTCGTTCGATGCTTTGAAAAAAGCATTGACATCTGCTCCTTTATTGAGTCCACCTGATTATAGCAGGGATTTCCTTTTGTATCTAGTAGCAGCAGAATCTACTATTGGTATGGTTCTGGTTCAGGAAGATGATGCTCTTGCAGAGCATGTTATATACTATCTTAGTCAAGGATTGGTAGGTCCTGAGCTCCGGTATACTTCGATAGAAAAGTTAGCTTTAGCAGCTGTTCATGCTGTGCAGCGACTCCGGCATTACATTCTTCTACGAAAAACTTCTTTTTTGGCAGCAGCCAATCCATTTCAGTTTGTCCTCAGTAGGCGAGTGATTGGGGGAAAATACAATAGATGGATTGTGATCTTGCAGGAATTTGATCTTGAGTTTATGTCTGCCAAATCCAAGAAATCATTGGTTTTCGCGGAATTGATCTCCGAGTTGCCTTGTGGGGAAGAGATAGTCTATGATGAATCCTTCCCGGATGAACATTTATTTCTTATCTCTCCACAGGATCCTTGGTATGGAGATATAATTGTGTATCTTCAGACTGCGAAGTTTCCCTCTACTTTTTCGAAAGATGAGCATCGCAAGTTGCATCACTTGGCTAAGAATTATTTGATTATTGGTGATGCTTTATACCGTCGAGGGGTTGATTCAATCCTGAGACGCTGCTTAACTCTCGAAGAAGCTGAGGCTGTGCTGAATGATTGCCATAGTGGAGCTTGTGGTGGTCATTTATCTGGGCTTGCTACAGCCCAAAAGATCTTGCGTGCTGGGTACTTTTGGCCTTCGATTTTCAAGGATTGTATGGAGTCGGTCAAAAAGTGTCATCCATGTTAGGTTTATACTTGAAAAATGCACGCTCATCCAACTCCGGTTTTTCCAGTCATTACTGTCGGTCCCTTTACAAAGTGGGGTATTGATTATACTACTTGTAACCCGCCTTCGGCTAAAGGTCACAAGTACATTATTGTAGCAATAGACTACTTTACGAAGTGGGTCGAGGCTATGCCTACTTTTGGGAATGATGGTGAGACTGCAACTCTTTTTATTTTCAACCAGGTTATTGCTCGTTTTGGTATTCCTAGAGAGATTGTCACTGATCATGGCAGTCATGTTCAAAATAGCATGATGGCTGAGTTGGCTCTAAAATTAGGTTGCCGGCAGGAGCATTCATCTCCGGATTATCCTCAAGCCAATGGGCAAGTGGAAGCCATGAATAAATCCTTGAAGAGAATTCTTCAAAGGACAATCAATAAAGCTCGATCCAACTGGCATATCATGCTATATCCAACACTTTGGGCATACAGGACGTCAGTGAAAACTGCAACTGGCTTTACTCTGTTTCAGCTAGTTCACGGGTTGGAATCCGTATTTCCCATTGAATGTGAGATTCCTTCTCTTAAGTTAGCTATTGAGCTTATTCCTGACACTTCTAGTCTTGAAGAACGTCTTATTCATCTGGAAAATATTGATGAGCAGCGTCGAGATGCTGCCACGATGAATGAAGCGCATAAAAATCGAGTCAAAGTTCAGTATGATAAAGCGGTCAAGCCTAGGGTTTTTTCAGAGGGTGACCTTGTTTTGGTCTATGCCCAAGAAAAAGATGCCCTGGGGGTAGGAAAGTTTAAGTCTATGTGGTATGGCCCCTTTATCATTAAAAAAGTCCTTAAAAAAGGAGAACATACCTTGGTTGATTTTGAAGGAAACGAGTTGTCGGAGCCCAGAAATGGGCTCTATTTGAAAAAGTATTCTGCCTAGGCTTCGGCCTGACATTTTGCTTTTGTATATAGTAGTTTTGATTTGTACATATCTGGTTGTTTTTCGATCTTTGATGCGATGGTGATGTTTTTGATCTGCTTTGGTAGGTTGTGTCGGATGTTATGAGTCATTTTGGTTTCGCCGATGGTGCTAGTAGACACACCCGAAACTTAGCTTCCGCGGCTTGGGTGCTTCATTATCCATCCGGTCAACTATTAGTATCAAGATGGGTCTGCATTGGTCTTGCGTCCAATAATATAGCAGAGTACACTGCAGTTATTTATCTACTCTCGGACGCAATATCTTTGGGTGTTGATTCGTTGGTAGTTTTCTTAGACTCTCAGCTGGTGGTGTCGCAGTTGAACAATACGTATCGGGTTCGAGATCCATTTTTATTCCGATTATTCTTGAGGGTACGTTTGTTACAAAGATCATTTCAATTTTTAACTTTCATTCATATTCCTCGAGCTGACAATTGGATGGCAGACTCATTGGCTAATCAAGCAATTGATTGGCATATTAATCATTCCATACAATAAAATTTAATCATCAAAAGCATCATACATTTTCATACATTTGTTACATCACATCAAACATCGTTGTATATATATCATCAGAGTGTTCAAAAAACTATACAAAATTTGGATCCATAAGTCATACAAAAATTTGGGCTTATGCCCGATCATATTCAGTCTCAAAAAATATACAGTCATCTGATACATCATATCTATCTACTCCTGAGGTCCCTGCCCAGAAGTTGTGTTCCTATAGAACACGATCGCGGTAGCGACTCGACGGAATAACCGTACCCAGTCACGGGGTACTCCTACCACCCGTCTCTTGATGGCTTCAGGCAGATCTTCCACTGCAGCCATAGGTACCTGGCGGGTTAACCCCTCCAAGGTCCTCTGTATAGCCTGGAGGGTCCTGTCTGAATCTACTATATCCACCTCACCCCTGCGACGCTTATGTCGCGGGTAACCCTCAGGTCGAACTGGTCCAATATCTGTTTCATGATAATTTTTGTAAGTTACTTTGAATCCAATCAAAAACATGTTTGTTTTTTGCATTTTTTCACATATATTGAAAGAATCCAAAAAAATTATATAAGTCAAAAATTTGCAAACTTATCGACTGTGCCCCATGCCGCGCCTGGTGGAAGGACAAGATCTGGATCGCCACGAAAGTCCATCCCGACATAGGGATAGTCGTCCACAGTGATGATTTGTTCTCCCCACCATTGGAAGAACTCATCATCCCAAGTGGTCCGGGAACTTCACTTCCCCCCAATCTCTTCATCATGTCTGCCCAACAGGCAATTCTTAGATCTCTAGGGTTGCTGATAGAAGAGATCACTTTGGGTCTCAGTGCTGGAATCTTCTTGAAGAAGAATGTCATCAAAATTGTACCATATCCAAAATGTTTTGTCTTTGCTTTTCGGATAGAAGTCAATTGTTTCTTCATGTTCATCAGTAGAGTTGTGCACCAATCATATAAATGAATTAAGCATTCCACTGCTATACTCATTTGCTTCCTGGATGCCTGGTGTAGAGAAGATGATTCTGCTACTCTCCCAATGGTAAAAAGGAGGATTTTCATGTGCAAGTCTCTCAAATCTTTGATCGCAATTTGAGTTCCAACTTTCTTGGAACCCTCTATGAAGTACACGTGGACGTAATCTTCCACGGTGAGCCCTCCCAAAGGCTTACCATGCAAGTCTACTGGCTCCCCCCTTCGAGAGAGTCCAGTAATAAAATATATATCTTCCACTTCGATGCGTATGGGCATTTTATCTATTATGAAGCAGTCTTCTACTGGTTCCCAATAGTTCAACCGGACATTACTCTTCATATTTGGCATTTTGAAAAATTTGAGCAATCTGCAATTCCGAAGAATATTTAGTGATACTTGATCCTGCATGACTTCATTTTCAATGGCACTGTGTTCACGCTCTCTCCAAGATATAGTCATCCTGCAAATTTTCAATAATTCGTTCATTAGCTACGCATTTTTTCATTTTGGGTTGCGCATACGCGACTTTCTTTGTGCACAGTCGTGTATATACGCGACTTGGTCATTATAAACCCGCGTATGTGCAAACCTGTGATTTTTAGCAAATGATTCTACGGTGAAAATCCTTAATTTTTAACTTATGAATGGACAAAATGAATAAAAAGGATGAATTAAGAGCTTACCTAATAAATTCGGTGAAGTTTGACGGTCGGTTGCTCCTGTTTTGACAAAAGAAGCTTTTTCTCTAGAGCACTTTTTCCCAAATCAGCAATGTAACAATGAACCAAATATGAGGTAACTTGTCTATTTATGCCCAAAATTGAATTTTTTTTTGCAAAAATTTGTTATGCTTAATTTTTCAATCTATCTTAAGCTGCATAACCCAGATGCTTGGAAGTGCCCAGATTGGTATATTTTCAGGTACATTTTGACGAATTCGAGATTTTTCCTGGTTTTTGATCCATGACTGTTGACCCGTCATGGAAAATATATGATCTTCACTGGCATATAAGTTAGAGAATCCATTTTTCATTGCATTTTGCATACTAGCCTCCATTCTAATCACTTGCCATAGGGTCGATCCCATCGGGTCATGAGTATTACACCCATTTCACTCGCCGATTATTTAATCATGAATTGGTGGTAGAGCCTTCCTTTACATGGGCTTCCTAGTTAGTTCCTCGCTATCACTTGCTGCCCATGCTGCGTTTTATGTAGGCTCAGGAGTCCTCTTTAGTCCCGCCATGACTTATGTGTTGAAGCTTCATTCTTCTTCTTCTTCACTATCATTTTTCTGGCTATTACCCTAGAGGCACCCTGGTGTTGTTGAGTTGTATTATTGCATTGCATATTGGCTACTTATTTATCCTGGCCTTTAGCCGGCTTCATTTGGACTCAATGTTTAAGCCAAATTTTTACCTTCACTGTTTGTACAAGTTAACCATTGCATGCACTTAGCTATCGTGACTTGACACCCTTTTACCCATGGATGGAACATTCCTCTGAGTATCGCTTACCAGTTTCCGCCACCTTGCGTTGAGCATAGGATCATTCCAATCCCAGGAACTAGTGCATCTGTTTTTTGATACTCGTTCTATCCATTGTACTATAGCATTATTTTATTCTTTTTCAGGCTTATTATATGAAAAAGACAAAAAAATCAAATATAACAAAAAGAGCGGGAACGGGATGTAACTTCGTAATTTGATGGCAATACAGTGTCAGTTTGTCGCCCTTGAACAAAGCACATACACTTATATATTTCCTTCATTTGGGACGGTTTTAGTTTTGACCTAGGTTCAACTTTTGCCTTGTTTCACTAGTTAGTCCTCCCCCGGTTGGTTATCTCTTCCAATCATATGGAGAGTTTGTTTTTGCCTCCTGCATAGCAGACTTATACAGTGTCACTTTTTACTACCATGGTCATCACGAGTCGTGTTTTTGTTCAAGGGAAGTCTAACCAGAGTCAGGCATTTTGCGGTGTCTCTTGACTCATTATTCAGTTGGCCTTCCCGGTCTTGCCAGTATCTTGTTCTATCACATCAGATGTTTTGGTCTTCTGCTCGTGCTGGTTTGAGAAGGTCTCCATTGACTTCTCGCTGGTGGGTTTGTCTCTTATCGACTACGACACATTGCTCTGAGAGAAAACCTAGAGCCGCACCCTGGCCCTGTTTCCATCATTGATAGGTGACCTTGTGCTTAGCATTTGATCATCATTATGGGTCTTTGATTGAGTGGTTTCCCCTGTGTTCGACGTCAGCATACATTATCACACTTGGGATTCGTGCAGTACCTTAATTTCCATTTGACCCTATTGGTGGATTTCTTGCCTCTATGTCAGCTTTCATTATTGGTTGGTTCAGAGGGTTTCTTCCGTGCGCTAGCTTCCTCTTGTGCATGTCCGAAACGTACTTCGGTTTGGTTCCGTCACTCTACTTCGTCCGATTCCTTCCAAATCTTGGCCTGCGGGTTACACTCGCGCTGGAATGATGTGGGATGCCTTAATGCCTTCCTTCCAGCAGATATTTTCCGATCGACTCTGACTCATTGCTCTGGGAATAAGGTCTAGAGTCTTTTTGTCAGTACCTTAGGGTTTGCAGCCATCAGTGGCAGACTCTTCGCTATCGACAGTGGGGATTCATCATTGCCTCCTGATTGGTAGATTATTTCAAGTGTTTGACTTCAACTCATTTATTCGTACTTGTTAGATTGTACTGGGGCACCTTGACACTCATTTTCATTATTGGTGGGTTGTCTCGTGTTGGTTAACGGTATACATTATTGACCGGTAATCCAACGATTTCTCACATGGTCGACTTCAGATCATTTATTCCCATCGTGTAGACTTGTGCCATCGAGATCAGTGAAGACCTCGGGTTGCATCAGCATTTTTCGGTTCACTTTTGACAGTCCATTTCAGCTTCTGCCAGTGATGCTATTCACCCTTATATGTTGCAGTGTCAGTACAACAGCATCCTATACGTTGGCTCTCGAGTTGCGTGATTGTACCATTTAGTACACTTTTTATGATTTGGTACTTGGAGATTCAGTTACTTATATGATCAGACATCCAGTTTCAGCATCATTGATCAACTTTCTATATGTGATACTTGGACATTGATTCCGACTTGTACTTCCGGGCCATGCTCAGATGATTCATTGTGTACTTTCAGTTCAGCTATACTTGTATACATTTTGGATCCATTCTGTACTTTCTATATGATGTATTTTTGACTGAGCATGGGTATGCCCGCCTCAGCATGAGTTGACTCTCTGTTTTTTTTCATTGGTTTTTGGCAGGCTGAAATCTGGTGAAGTCCTCTCTTGTCCTTGCGAAGTTCTTTCTATGTGCATAATACATTTCGGCCATCATGTACCCCTTCCGACCTCATATATTAGGGGGCATCTGTTATAGCATCATTTCTCACCTTGACATGATTCATGATTGCTTCATGGCCTTGGGCACCCATTCCCACAGACTTGGATCAAAATTCACTAAAAAACAATGTTTTAAATCCCATACGCGGGTATGCCCAGAATTTTCCACGTGTATACGTCAGTCCAGTATTACTTTTCTATGTATGCCATTAAAATCATTAAAAAATATATAAAATTCCCTATTTTCGAGGTTGGGTTGATGGTTATTCCAGTAATTCAACCACCCCCAAGACGTGGCCAACCTGCTTTCCAACTGATTGAAACTACTTGAAAGGAGTATAAAGCCTCATGTGTATGGCCTAAGGGAGAGAGAAATTTATAGATATTATACTCTGTTGGAATCCCAATTCAGGTCTGAATTCCCATGCTTCCTGCACTTTCCCAGATTTATACAGGAAACCCTTGTTTCCTGGAGATGTTCATCCATTTATATGCCATCTCGAGTGCAAAAGTCTTGAAAGTATCTTAGCGAGGCAAGGGCGGGACGGATCCGGATGACGGTTTGTTCGAAGATCGTGGAAGGATTTAGGTGATCTCTCCACTCTTTATTTCTGTACATGCTGTTCGTAATAATGAAGAACCATCTTGTTCTTGAACTTATGTGTTAATATCTATTTGCATATGTGAAAAGATTGATTATTAAGCATTTATTATGGTTTATATAATGTTTCACATGGATTACACTAACGTTTAGGAGAAATATATGCTGTACAACTAGGCTTCCGTGCATGCTCTTTCTTGTTTTCCAGGTTAAGGAGGAAGAAGGGTTGCTGGGGGTTTGGACCCCGCGGGATCTACATCAAACGTAGGACTACGGGTGAGTTCTACTATCGTTGTTATCTAGTTTTTAACATTTAAGTGTGGTTGTGTGTGAGTCCTTCTAAATAGCATGCCCTGATATGTGGAGGTTTTGACCCAACAAAACTCTCGGGTGTTTTTCCCCGAAACAACTGGATGCACTCGTGAAGACACAGGAAGCTCCAATTTGTATGCCATAGTACCAATCTTTTGCAACACCTTGTAAGGACCATAGTACTTTGGTGATAATTTATTATCCTTCTTACCTTGCTTGAGGGACATTTGTTTGTATGATTGTAGCCATAAAAATACCCAGTCTCCTACATCAAAACTTCTCTCACTGCGATGTTGATCTGCCTATTGTTTCATTCGATTTTGTGCCAAATTTAGGTTAGCGTTTAAGAGTTGGAGAACTTCTTGTTGATGCTCGATGTGATTTTCCACTGCTTGAACCTTCGAATTTTCTCTTAAAGATGATGTGATGGATGGTGGATGATATCCATAAAGTGCCATAAATGGGGTCATTTTTGCTACAGTATGGAAGGAAGTGTTATACCACCATTCAGTAAGAGGTAACCACTTGACCCATTGTGTTTGTTTATCAGATACAAAACAACGAAGATATCCTTCCAAACATTTATTTACGATCTCAGTTTGACCATCAGATTGAGGATGATAAGATGAGCTATGAGCTAATTGAGTACCCAAAAAAGAAAATAAATCCGTCCAAAAATTTCCAGTAAAAATGGGATCTCTGTCGCTCACAATAACCCTTGGGCTTCCATGTAGCTTTTGAATTCTATCCATAAATGTAGTAGCAACTGTACTTGCTTTAAATGGATGAGATAATGCACAAGAGTGTGCATACTTGGTAAGTCTATCAACTACCACCATGATGACACTCTTTCCTTCGGACTTAGGTAAACCTGTGATAAAATCCATTGAAATCTCCTCCCAACGTTGACTTGGAATGGATAAAGGTTGTAGAAGTCCTGGGGTCTTAATTGTTTCCACTTTATTCTGCTGGCAGACCAAACATTCCGCCACAAACTTTCGAATATCAGATTTAAGGCCATCCCAAAAAAATTCTTTCTTCACCCTGTGGTAAGTTTTTAAAATTCTGAGTGTCCTCCTAAAGGAGAAGTGTGCAATTCCAGAAGAATCTTTTGTTTTAGTTGGGAATTCTTACAAAGATATAAGCGATCTTTGTACCATAAAGAATCATTTTTCCAACTAAATGTATCAGATGTACTAGGATCTTGTTGCAACTTTTGAATGAGTGTCCATACCTCTTTGTCCTTCTTCCATTCATCTCTTGCTTCGGTTATCCAGTCTGGTTGGATAATAGAAATGGCACAAAGCAATGCTTCCACCTCTTCATTCTTTTTTGAGAGTGCATCTGCAACAACATTGAGCTTCCCTTTTTTGTAGATTATTTCAAATTCATAACCCAACATCTTTGTGACCCATTTTTGCTGCTCTTCTGAAGATATTATTTTTTCCAAAAAGTGTTTAAGAATATCATGATCAATTTTTACGTTGAAGTGTCTTCCCATTAGGTAAGTTCGCGATTTCTTTATTATGCAATATTGCTAACATTTTCTTCTCATAAATAGGTTTCTGTAAATACTTTCCTTTGATTGGACGACTTTCAAAATCAATGGGTCTTCCTTCCTACATTAAAACAACACCAATTCCATTTCCTGAGGCATCACATTCCACAATAAAGGTATTTGTGAAGTCTGGCGTAGCTAAGACCGGTGTTAGGCACATTGCCTCTTTAAGATGTTCAAAGGCCTTAGTTGCTTCAGAGTTCATGAAAATGCATCTTTCTTCAATAATGTTGTTAGAGGTGCTGCTATTCTCCCATAATTCTTAAAAAACTTGTGATAATACCCTGTTAACCCGAGAAATCCTCGCAACTACTTTATGGTTGTGGGTACTTTCCATTCCTTAATGGATTTAATTTTGTTAGGGTCTAACTTAGCACCCTCGTGAGATACAATATGACCCAGATATTCCACCTCTTGTACTCCAAAGAAACATTTGGATGTTTTTGCATATAATTGTTTCTCCTCCAATAGTTTGAGCACCCTATCAACATGTTCAACATGATCCTTCCAAGACCTGCTATAGATAGTATATCATCAAAAAATACTAGCAAAAATTTTCTAAGGAAGGGTTTGAAAATGGAATTCATCAACCCTTGAAATGTAGAAGGTGCATTCGTAAGTCCAAAAGGCATGACCAAAAATTCATAATGACCCTCATGAGTTCGAAATGCTGTTTTTGGAATATCTTCAGTCTTCATTATAATTTGATGATATCTTGAATGAAGATCCAACTTGATAAAATAAATTGCTCCATGTAATTCATCCAATAATTCATCAATCACAGGAATGGGAAATTTATCTTTAATGGTGAGCTTATTGAGCTCCCTATAATCCGGACACATGCGCCATGATCCATCCTTCTTGTTTACCAATACTACAGGAGCAGAGAAAGAACTTTGACTAGGTTGAATTATACCCGCCTCTAACATTTATGCAATCATACGTTCAATTTCGCTCTTTTGGACATAAGGATATCTATAAGGCCTGATGTTTGGAGGAACACTTCCTGGAATCAAATGAATAGCATGATCATGATCACGAATAGGTGGGAGTCCTTTGGGAGTTTCAAACACCTTGAAATGATTGTCCAAGACTTGTTGGAGATCTGCATAAATATATTATTTTTATGTTGGAACTTCTAGTGAGCATAATTGTGGAATTACACCTCGTTGTTCTTTCTTTAGAAGCTTTGTCATGACATTAGAGCTTATTATCTTTCCTAGCTTCCATGCAATACCCCGTAATTCAACTTCCTTTCCTTCTGAAAAAAATTTCAAAAAAAGTTCTTGAAAATTAAAAGCTACCGTCCCCAAAGATTGTAACCATTGTACTCCTAGTACAACAGCAGCACCTCCCATAGGAATGGAAAGCATTGGACTATTCAATATATATTCCCCCATGGTTAGCTTGATATTATGGCATTTTCCAGAGAAATTTATAGTTCCTCCATTTGCAACCATCACTTGACATTCTGGTGCTAGGTATAGGAAACAATTCAATTTCTTGGCTACCTTACAATGAATAAAATTATGGGTACTACCTGAATCAATCAACACTATTACCTTTTTATTCTTGATATGTCCTTCTATCTTGAGAGTTTGAGGAGTGGTAATTCCTGCCAATGCATTACACGATATGGTCGGACTCATTTCTTCCTCTTCTAGGGTTGGTTTCTGGTGTATATCCTCTTCTTGTTCATTTTCTTCTTCCTCTTCACAATCTATGTAAAATAATTTCTTCTCAGCACACTTATGACCTTTAGTGTATTTGCTATCACAACTGTAGCAAAGCCCTTTTGCTCTTTTTTCTTCCAATTGTTGTGGTGTCAACCTTGTAGGTTGTGGAAATCTAGGCGTAGCAACACTCCCTTCTTTATAGAATTGAGTGGTAGGCTTCCTTGTCGCCATAATTTTACATTCAACTTTTCTTGCCAACCTGAATGCCTTCTCCAATGAATCAGGTTCCAAAACATGAACTTCATGTTGGATTTTATCATTTAGAGTACCTATGAAGAGATCAATCCTGTGTTCCTCTGGAATATCAGTTACCCTTATATTCAATTTTTGGAAGTCCTCAATGTGCTGCCCCACTAAACCCTTTTGTTTGAGATTTATCAATTGGCCAAAGAAGGTGTTGCTCTTTGTATCCTCATAATGTGCTATCATTTCCTCCGTAAAAATTGACCAAGTGACAATTTTTTTACGGGAGCAAAGCCATCGATACCATACAAATGTATTTTGTTCTAAATGTAAAGTTGCATTGCGTACCTTTTGTGTGTTTTGCACATTATGGAGATCAAAATATTGCTCCATCTGTAGTATCCATGTTACAGGATCCTTTCCATCAAACTTCCTCATATCCATTTTTTGAATATGGTGGTTCTTCCCGCCAACATTAGATTTTATGAAATCACGATTAACATTTATTTTGTTCTCATCATGAGTTTCCTCTACTATCTTTTCACCATTAGGAAACATTTCTTGTATCAACTTTGTCAAACCTTCCATGTCTGCTTTTAGATCATTCTTCATGTTTTCCATGTTGTCTTTAATTTTTTCATCGATCTTAGCTTCCATGTCATCCATCTTAGATTCCATGCCAGTTTCCATGCCATCTATCTCAGATTCCACGCTTTTCTTCAAACCATCCATATTATTCTTCAGACCATCCATCTTCACTTCCACGCCTTTCTTCAAAACTTCCATTTCATTTTTTTTGCTCTTTGCGAGAGCGAAATTTGGTGCACGTGCTCTTGTAATTTTGATAGATCATGTTGCAATTCTTCATCTTCATGAGTCATAGTAGAGCCTTCTGAAGGCTTAATGGGTGTTGAATTATTTTTACAGGGAATTTTTTAGAACCCAATACTGATATCTATTCTACAATATGCCCTTGTAATCAATTCAAATTGATTCTTCAAACAAGACTTATGCAATTTGGGAAAAAATACATACCTTTTTCTTGCTTTTGAGGAGCTCAATATTGAAATTGGATTATCTCTGTGATTGTGGCTCTTCAATATCAAAAATTTGGCACTGAGGTAGCCTTCTAAATTATCTTTCGAATGCCACAGGTTTGACTTGATTTGGATTCTCCAAGGAAAAGTTATGTCCAATCTCCCACAATGACCTAATTATGGACTAGTTCAGTAGAGCGAACTTGTACGACTTGCCACGTGTCACTGTTTCATATTTTAGCTCTAAACTTGATAGCAACGAAACTACAGTCTGTGAAATTGCGACCACTTTTTACGACACTCCAATCCGATGCTCAGAGAGAGAGTTATGAAGATTTTCCCACGATCACCTATTTGAGATGAAATTTAGGAGCCTGAAAAAACACTACATTGCACAAATCATATCTCCAAAAATGTTGCGAACCAAGCTCTAAAAGTTTTCGACGAGTTTCCTTAGGATTTCAGCGTCGTGCTTTAAAAATTTCAGATTCTGAACCTTCGTAGAAAAAACGTTATAGCACAAATGCCACGATGACCTGTTTAGATTAAATTGAGGAGCCTGCAAAAATACCTAACTTCCACAAATCATATCTCTGAAAATATTGCGAACCAAGCTCTGAAATTTTGCAACGATGTTCCTCAGGATTGTGGCTTTGCACCCTAAAAATTTTAGCTTCTTTAATTTCGTAGAAAAAAAGTTATAGCAAAAATTCCACGATGACATGTTTGGAGTAGCGAAACCCTAGAATCCAATGCTCTGATACCAAATGTTGTGAAGCCAGCTCCAAAAATAGAAGAAAAGAGATAT
This sequence comes from Pinus albicaulis, assembly GCA_034641835.2. Classification (NCBI taxonomy): domain Eukaryota; kingdom Viridiplantae; phylum Streptophyta; class Pinopsida; order Pinales; family Pinaceae; genus Pinus; species Pinus albicaulis. The sequence continues at coordinate 496,734,086 of CM076574.1, forward strand.
CAACACCTTATAAATAAGCCACTTCGAGGGGGAAACCTCCAATACATTACATGAATGAACAATTCTTGGATGATACAAATTACAAAACCTCCTTTCTATATATAGGAGTCCATGGGGCCACAATTTAATCCTAGTGGGGCCACAATGTAATCCTAGCCGACCTAGCAATAATAATTTAAGGACACAATAATAACAATATGGGGGTTATATGGGTACAATAATTAAAATAAGGGGGTTACACTAACAACAATAAGGGACTATACTAGTAATATAGGAACCTAACATTCATTGTTATTTTTTCCTAGTTCTGAGCTAAACTTTCCAAAGCTGAGACTAGATATGTTCATGGGATATATTTGGCGCTGAAGCATACTACCCAAGACCTTGATGCTCTTATCTTGTTTTAGTTGTTGTTTCTTCATCAAGACTACTTCATCTTCCAAATCTTCAATTCGACCTTATTTCTCCTTTAGCTCATTTGTTAACAAATCCTATATTCTTTTTCTGTCCTGCAACTATGCCTTTTGGCTATGGATCTCCTATTTAGGCCCATTCTCCTTTTCATCAAATATCTGCAAAATATTTTCATGGTCCCTACATGCAACTAATTCAATACATAATCTTTCAGTGACTACCATTGTTGATTCATATTCTATCGTAAGGAGCATGTAATCATTCTATTATTTACTATTTAAATCCTCAGATCCATCAAAATCATAACTCCAAAGTAAGTCAACCATATTTTTACATTCGGATATATTCTCTTCATGCAAAATGGATTTGATTGTAGCTTCACTTTCAAATTTGTCACTCTAATATGATGCACCACTCACACTAAGAAGAATTATTCCTATAGGCTAAGTCTCTTCCTTCTTCAGACCCTTCTTATTTCTTCTTATTTCCCTCCATTCACTAGTCGAGGATTCATAGGCCCACCGAGCCACACAAAATCTGTCTTTACCGCAATCCCACCTACACCGGTATAGGGATTAATAGGCCTTGTGTTCTTTATTTTAGAGACCACCCCACTCAAATTGGAGTCCATTTGGAAATCCATCTCAACCAAATATAAGAGAACCCACGACAGCATGGATCTCTGGAACTGGAAAGGAAAGGCTGAAGAACACTATCACACATGGAAAAACCCACGCCCATGAAAAAAAGAGAACCAATAACACACATGCATAGCCATGCATTCCAAAACTAGTAACGAAATCATACATGCAACTAGATACCTGCAAATAATCCAGTTGTAGTTGCTTGATCGCGCCCTTCCTTTCTTGATATTTTCTTCCCTTTGCCTTGTTTTCTTTCCTTGATTCAATGCTAAAGTGCTCCAAGAAAAATCTAAGTGTCCAAGGGTGTGTGTGTGAGAGAGAATAGAGAGATAGTTCCAAAACTGAACCGACAAAAGGTACCAATTGTTCCTTAATAACATTTTTATTAATGAGCCCTCTATTTTCTTCATTTTCCATTATTTTCCTTCATTTTCCTCCTCACATGCAACTTGTGACCTTTCACCTTCCTTTTATCCTAATTTCCATTATTTTCATAAATAAATTGCCAAAAATTTCATTTTTCCTTTCCAAAGCCTTTGTCATTTCCTTAGCCACAATAAACTAAATGAATACCCACACTATGATGTTTTTTCACAACACTCAGCTTGGAATAAGTGTCACATGACCTTGTTTATTATTTTTCCTTTATCAACTTTTAATACATTGAATATTGACTAGGGTTTTTACAGAACCCTCCCCCTTGGGGGAACACCGTCCTCAATGTTCAATGACACCTACAATCAAAAAGAGTGATGAAAGAAAGTAATATTGCCCATGGAACTTTATAACTTAGCTCGATGCAATATTTACAATGGTCAACCTGCTGAGAAGCAAACTAAAATGACAACCATAATGACATGACACCCATAACGCTCATTGGAGCTTTATAACACAACTCATGGTAGTATTTACATCCATATAAATATATACATATACTAAAACATCACACCCAAAACACATCCCAAAATAATTCGCTCAACCAACAAATAAAGAAGGATGCATAGTGTGCATCTAAACAACCATCTCCCATGTAGCTTCATCACGACGAAAGTTCTTCCACTTCACTTTAACCTGGTCAATTGTTTGGTTCCAGAGCATGAGAATATATCTTTTCAATATACACTGTGGTTCCGGTTTGAGTTCTCCTTTTAGCTCCACCTACAATGCATACCAGTTAATCACAATACCAACATATTTAACATACTTAATAAATGACACATGGAAAACACCATAGACTTTCACTATTGGAGGTAGTGCAAGTTGATAGGATATTGGTCCAATCATTTCAAGAGTATTGAAAGGTCCAAAAATTCAAGGTTCCAACTTGGTACATGACCCAATCCTGAAGGAGCTCTTCTTGGGCTTGATGTGCAAATACACATGTTCCCCAACCTAAAACACCTTAAGTAACCTGTTTTGATCTGCATAAATTTTTTTATTGTCTCGTGTTGCCTTTATATTCTTCTTGATTACCTGCATTTCCTATTCCATCTCTGTCAACATATCTGGTCCAATAAATACCCTGTTCACCAAATCACTCCAACTGATGGGATTATTGCAACTACACCCATACATTGCCTCAAATGGACTCATCCTCAGTGACTCATGATAACCATTATTATAATCAAAATAAACCAATGGAAGGTAATTATCCCATCTCCTCTGTTGATGTACCACATAAATCCTCAACATGTTTTCCAATATCTTGTTGACCCTCTTTGTATGTCCATATGTTTGGGGATGATTAGTTGTGTTGAAGGCCAACTTTGTACCCAAACCTACAAGCACCTCCTTTCAAAAATTGGAAGTGAACTTAGCGTCCCGGTCTAACACAATCTTCCTTGGAACACCATGCAACCTCACTAAATCTCTGATGAATACTTGTGCTACATTATTAGCTGAATAAGTAGACTTCACTGGCATGAAGTGTACTACCTTTGTTAACCTATCCACCACAACCATGATGGAATCATGCAGTCTAGATGTCCTCGGTAAACATGTGATGAAATCCATGTAAATGACCTCCCATTTCCATTATTGAATCAAAATAGGATGAAGTAATCCACCTATATTCTTACACTCGTATTTCACATGCTGACAGTCCAACCACTTAGCCACAAACTCTGTCACGTCCTTCTTCACATTCGGAAAATTATAATACTTCTTCATCGATGTCAATTTTTTTCGGTATCGTGGGTGACCTGAATACGGTTTCACATGAAAATGTCTCAAAAGAGTCTTCTTGAGTTCACTATTATCTGGGACATAGATCGTGTCCCTATATATGATCAAACCATTTGTGGCAAGACAATAATCCATGTCCTACTCACTTGTACCTTGTTGTAAGTTGTGCAGAAGCTCCTTGTACCTGTCATCATGTTGACTTTCTTGTAGGATCTGGTCTTGTAAGTTTGTCCCATAAGAAATCATAGTGGCTATATGGTTCACATGTACTCTCCTCCTAATAGCATTTGTAACCATTTTCTAATTTCCTTTGATGTACCTGATCTCAAAGTCAAAATCACTGATCGTGGACAACCGTATAGCTTGCCTTAAATTTAGATTCAATTGGTCAAATAGGTAACTCAACCCACTATGATTGCTCATCAACACAAATATCCTGCCAAGAAGATAGTGCCTCCACATCTTCAAAGCATGGATGATTGTTGCCAGCTCAAGATCATCTGTCAGATAATTCTACTTGTGCTAATTTAGTTTATGTTACTCATAACATACTACATGTTCTTACTGCATTAAGACTCCACCAAGTCAAATATTTCAAGCATATGTACACACCACAAACTCCTTGTCTAGATCTATAATATTTAATAGTGGATCATTTTCCACCAATTGCTTTAAATACTCAAAACTTGTTGAACATTCCTCTACCCATTCAAATTTCTCACCTTGACTCTACAGTGACGGAATATGATATGTAATCAAAGAGAATTTCATGCTGAACCTCCTATAATAACCTGCTAACCCCATAAATGATCTTACCTCTTCCACATTTGTAGGAGTTTCCCACTACATGATAGCTCTTATCTTCTCTAGATCCACTACAATGCCTTCCTTGGAGACCACATGCCTTACGTAATGTACCTTTGTTTGAAAGAAACTACACTTGCTAAGCTTGGAATAAAACTAATGCTCTCTTAGCAATATTAACATTGCTACTAAATTCTCAGCATATTCTTCTTCATTCTTAGAAATAGCTCAATATTTGATCAAGGAATACAACAAAAAACTTGTCCAGGTAAGGATGCAACACACTATTCATTAAGAACATAAAGGTACATGGAGCATTAGTCAAGCCAAATGGAACTATAACAAACTCATAATGCCCATACCTGGTCTCGAAAGCAGTACTGTAGATGTTATCTTCTTTAATGCGTACCTGATGATATCCGGATCTTAGATTAATCTTCGAGAACATTGTTTCTCCCTTCAATTGATCGAAAAAGTCATCAATCCTCGACAATGAATGCTTGTTCTCTATGGTTACCTTGTTAAAATCCATGTAATAAACTCATAACTTGAGAGTACCATGCTTCTTCACAAACAATATTGGTGCACCCCAAGGCGATACACTTGGCTTGATGTATCCCTTGTTAAGCATTTCCTTCAACTGCAACTTCAACTCTACTAACTCTGGAGTGCTCATCCTGTAAGGTGCCTTTGAAGTTCATGTTTCCCCTAGTACCAACTCAATGGAAAAGTCCACTTCCATGTGAGGCAAAAACTCTTAAATTTCTACTAGAAACACATTCTAAAGCTGCTATAAGATAAGGTACTGCATCCTCATCCCCCTTACCTTTATCGCTAGAAATATGCACTGCAAATAATACATCCTTTCTTGCAACTATTCTTTGATTGCATATTTGTCACCATCCTAACTGATGTTGCCTTCCTCTTACCCTGTAAGATTCTTTGTTGTCCATTTTCATCTAAGCACTCAATGGATTTTTCATAACAATCCACCTTAGTCTTGTGAAGGTAAAATCAATACATACCCAAAATAATATTATAGGATCCCAATGGCAATACATTCAAATGTGATGATGTACGTGTACCATTCAACTCAAATGCACAAGATCTTACCCAATGATGAACTCTTTTTTTCGTACCTTAGCCAACTGCACTAACCAAGATTCTATTCAAACCACACTTATCCACTAGTTCAAGATTAACATAACTATAATTAGATCAAGGTTCAATCAAAATAGAAAAAACTTTATCACAAAGCTTACTATCCATCTCAATAATAGATGCATGGTGATTTTCCTTCTTATTATCCAACACTACATAGATACAAGGAATGATCTTCCCAATGTCCCCAACTGTGTGAACTTCCTGTGCACTGTAAATCTAAGGCCTACCACCCTAATTCTGTGGACACACCCTATTAATATGCTCCTCACCACATGTCCAACACTGCAACCTTACCTTAGTAGTATACTCCTCGTCTGAGATTGACCTCATCTTTAGCTCATAGAATTCCATGGATTTGTTGTCGTAGTACCTTTCGCAAAATTACTTCTTCCTGAAAAGTCCCCTTGAATTGATGCTAACTCAAGAATTTTGTCCTGATGCCACTGAACCACCTTACATCTTCCCACCAAATGTCTACTTTCCCTTTCCAGATGAATATAGTTATTATGGCCTTCATATTCTCTATGTACTCATGTACCTCAAATAACTTCTTCATCCCGAGTAACCATGCCTCTACGTCTTCTGACTTCTTCAAATCCCCATCAAAGGTAGGTGGCTTTTATTTCTTGAAATCATCTAGAAAGCATCCCTTGTAACTCCTCTTGTAAGGATAATAATGATGACAATCATAGTGTCTGTCACAACTAGAACTAGAATAGAATCTGTGTTCATCACCTCTCCTATCTAGGTTATCGAAGAGCCTGTCATCTCTGATCATGTCATCCCTATCCAACCTATGCCCACCATGAGACCTACTGCCATATGCTCGATTAGTTTTATCCTCTTATTTATGGTTGATCTAAAGTGGTCCCTATCTCTGCAATTCTAACAAAATTTGAAGGATTACTGCATTGACTTCTACTTGTTTCTCCTGTGCCTGAATAATCTTGTCATTATTTTCTTTGTAACTCCTTATTTCTACCTTCAATATTCTCAATCTATCTGCTAAGTTAGAAGAAATCCCACAACCACGCTCCTCATCTGATCCATAAGGAGAATCTCGAGAACTATAGTCTATCATCTTGTTAGTCATGTTTGATATCTTTCCTGTAAATATACGATGACTGCAAAAACCAAAACATAACATAATCAACATATATTAGTATAGTTCAGGGTTGTGACCCTTGGTATTGCACAAAGAATGCTGCAACTCCCAGAGGTTTCCCTACTTTACTTTATCAACTCGGAGTCCGTACAAACTTGGAGGTGACAATGATATATACACAATGGATGCATTCTACTCATGTCATCCTCTTCTGAGCTTTACGAAAGGGTGCAGCTTCTAGGGTTTCTAGAAGAAGTTTGTCACACTTCTGAATTTAGGCTTAGGGCTTCAAATGATTCAAAGCTATGGAACTATCAGCAAGTACATAACTACACTACAACAAGAAATTACATCCAACTACTCTTTAATTAAAGAAATATACACATTAAGCTATGATAATAAATGAAAGAAAACTAGGCATCTTGCATGAAGTAAATTGATTAATTGAAATTTCGTAAAGGAAACTAACCTAATCACACTTGGCTGGGATAAATGGCTAAAAAAACTCTACTCACTCTATGTTTTCTCTATCCTGCTTCTAATCCTGCAACTAATCATGACCTAATTGTTCTCCTAAATGTGTTGTTTTGCAGCTAGGAGAAGAAAGCGCTAAGGCGGCTTATGGAAGGCTTGAACACATGGGTGCAAGGTGAAGGTGTATGGGTGGTTTTGGTAGATCTAGATGAGGTGGATTTTGGTTTATAGGCTTAAGGAGGGGCCCATTGGTGCTGCTTCAAGTGCTACTACAGGTTTCCTATACTCCTACAGGAAAGTCCTGAATTCCTACAAGAAACATTCCAAGCGAAATCCGAGGCCAAAAATGGTTGATAAAAGTGTAGGGAAGGTGGAGTGAAGGTGTATTTGGATGAGTAGAAGGTGGCCCACCCCTTGGCCAAGCTCATAACCTCTTGCGAGTCTTGTATTTCACCCCTAGGGTTTGCTCATGGTGTAGGGATGAAAAATATGAAAACAGGGCTAATGGCAATTTTGATAAACAAAAGGTTGATGAAAGGTTAGAGATGAAGCTAAAGGTGCTAGTGAAGTTCTCCTTGGTTGTGCTACCTGAACCTGCAAAAAAAATACGTGTTCATGTAATAAATATGGACGAATTCATGATAAAGACAATGGAAAATATTAATTTAATTTTGAAATAAAATCTACTTTAACCTACAAACATCAATCTAACAAAACATTCTAAACATATCCATGGAACTACATAAACCTAACTTATTCATTCCAAGAAATCATAAAGTAATTTTGGCATGTGGGGAAGGTCTACCCTCCTCAATCTCCAATGAAAGAGATGATAGGGGGAGGCTTGAATCACAACTTTATGAATTTATACCCTATTCTACCAACACGTAAGAAATATAAGTCCACAAAAAAATACAAATGGAAGAAAACTAAAACAATGAATGAAAATACAAGCAAACTAGCTAAGTACTCATTAGAAAAAATAGTTAAAATGACATGAACATAAAGAATGAATACACAAGAGAGACTAAGGCACATGGATTGGGCCCTAAACCACAAGCCTAGCCCTATGAAACTAGATCACTGAAGCACAATTTGAATACTAATTTTATTGCAAAAGATAGTCTCATTACATCCACATGAATGTCTTAAAAAACTATTAGAAGAGCTAAGAGCCTAATGACTTTCTCCAAAGTTTGAATTCTAATGAGCTCTTACTCAGCCCTATTTAACCTAAAGGGTAGCTACCAAAAACTCCCTAAAAATTAGGTAATGAGTCCACTTTACTGCAAGTGAAGTGTAGCTTTGGTGCACTTGATCTTGAGTTTGCTTGGTTGCCTTCGATTTTTAGTTGTTAGAGGGAATCTCAAGGATCCCTTGGCTTCCTTTGGGAGTTAAGGAGGTGGAAAATACCCCTAGAATCTCTTTTTTGTCTACTCCGAGTCTTAATGGAAAAATATTCACCAAAAATGCAATATCTTCATTATTTTTTTGCATTTAACTCATGTTAGGTACTCGAAGTATGATAAGCCTCAATCACCATCTACACTAGCATAATAAGACCATAATATAATTAAAATGCAATAAAAAGATACTTAATAAGGAAAAAAGGTGACCATTAACCCTTCCAAATTTACCTAATGATGGAGCTCATCACAGGGGAGGGTATCTTGTCTGCAAGGTCAACTAGATTAGAAAAATACATGTACAATAATAATCACATCAGCATGTAATAAGCATTTCAACCACTATCCAATCATCAATGCATGACCATACTGACCATATACCATGACCTCATACATGAAAACTACAACCATATCAATGTATGCATAACAATATATAATCACTGACATGCATAAACAATGCATATCTGACATACACTCATGACGACACATTCAAAAACAACACCATCAACTTTCAGGTGGCAACACCACTACAACCATGACCACTACCATGCATATGCAACAAGCACCTAGAAAAAAAGCATAAGGAACACATATGCAACTGGCATGAATGTATGACCAACACACAGCTCCCATCCAGTCCAAGAGGTGAACCTGACTCTGATACCTCTCTATAACACCCTCCTCCCACATTTACCCAAGCTAATCGATCCGCTGGGGTAAAAATGTGATGAGAGGATACTAAGACGTGATTCATTCTCCTAGGTTACCTTAAGGAAGTGTAACCAACGAGAAAGAACCAATCTAACTATCCACACATTCTACAAACCCTTCAAGAGCCAACCAATCGTTCCAGGTGTTGAACCCTTGAGGAAACTTAGCATTTGACTTATCTGACCCTCAACCATTCCTATGAAAAGTATAGAAAGTGATTGATGCCCTTTAGTCACTCCCATAATCTTGTATCTCAATGAAAATTGGGCTTTTCCAGCTAGTTTTGTGCCAGCAACCCCAGATTTCGTGCCACTCTTTTAGGTCTTGGACTCATGCCATTGCTGAAAACTTCATGAAAACTTCAAGAATGATAAATAACATGGAAATAATGATACTAATGCAAACATTTAACCAAGTACTTGACCAGACTCCTACTAGCCATCATAGGAATTTCGTCAAACATGTCACAAATATGAAATCTACAGGTCATAGCAACATATTTAACAATAGGGGTCTCATACTTATCTGATATTCGCAAAGAAGAATTGATGCCTTATCGAATTAGATGCATTATAATATATTAGGTAATATATTAATTGTACATTAATTTGCTAATAAAAAGATAATGAGAGTCATACATCATCATTTTCATAGAACATACTCATAATTAACATATAACCAACAGAAATAACAAGGATACAAAAACTTAAAATACCACATATGAACTAGTAAATTTACACATGAAATACCAAGGAGAAGAAACTATTATTAATGAATTCATAAGCTAGCTAGGTTTGGGACTTAAACGAACCACCCATCCATATGTTGGCCGAACCAAATATTTCTTTCAGCCAATCACCCTCGTGCCATATTCCAAGCATGAAGGTGGGACTCATAACCCAAATCAATCAGGGCTTCCCGAGGCTAAACCACCTCAACCCTCATCAACAGAACCAGGATTTACCACAATACCCATAGGATAACTAGGTGCTAAACACACATGGATGCCTCCGGATATCTCCACCTATACTGTGAGGAATTTTCCTACCTCCTAGTATCTGAGATTTACCATATATCTCGCCGTCCAATGGTTAAGGATTCCAAGGCCCAATCAAGAATCCACCCTCTAGGATTTACCGTATATCCTGCCATTCGTCAGTCAAGGATTCCTAGGCCAATCGAGGAACACAAAATAAAACTTTACCATAGTCCTACCTACATCAGTCTAGGGATCAATAGGCCTTGTGTTATTTATTTCAGAGATGACCCCACTCAACTTCGAGTCCATATGAAAATCTAGATCAACCAAATACAAGAGAACCCACCACACCATGCCTATCAGAAAATGGAAAGGCAAGTTTGAAGAACACTATCACGCATGGAAAAACCCATGCCCATTAGAACAACATTACCAAGAACACACATGCATAACCATGCATGCCAAAACTAGCAAGGAAATCATACATGCAACTAGATAACTACAAATAATCCTATTATAGCCGATTGGTCCTGCCCTTTCTTGATTGATATTTGCTTCCCTTTTCCTTATTTTATTTCCTTGATCCAATGCTACAGTGATATAAGAAAACACTAATTTTCCAAGAGTGAGAGAGAGAGAGAGAGAATAGAGAGAGTGCTCCAACACTGATCTGACAAAAATTACCTCCTATGAGAAAAACAACTTGGATAAGAATTTCCCTTCCAATACCGTAGAGAAAGACATCCACAACCTAATAAACGAAGCTAATATCCTTTTTCTTGGGGACTCCAATGTTAGAAATGTTATTAAACAAGTTATTATGTTAAGTAACAACTATAACCCTGACCCCTTATGACTTGTTGAAGATGGTGACTTAGCTAGTAGATTTAAAATAATCTTTGAAGATATAGCCGATAACTTATTTTGCACCAAGCTTATAAAGCTTTGTGGTTCCTAAGACTTGATTATTTGTAATGGAATTAAAAAGTGGCCTACCTCCATCCATATGACTTGTATCCATGGGCTTGGCAGTAGTGTCATGGATTATGTGATTTCTAACATCCCTATCCGACTGTATTGCAAACTTTGAGATGCTTAATGATTACAAGCCTGACTCTTGACCACAATACTTTGTCTTTAACCCTCAATTTTGTTATGCGTAACAATCACATATAGGAAACTGGTGAAATTCAAAGACACACTCGTTTCGTTAGATGTAATGCAAACCTTTTCTTAAAATATTTTAAAAGGGATTTAGGCTTCCTGACTTATAATAGCAACATTGATAAAAATTATTACAATTATACTACTACCCTTTCCACTACTATTAACAAGTTGTTTATTGAGGTTTCGTATAATAAGAATAATATAACTTCCAACCCTTCGTATGATAAGGACTGTAAAATTTCCAATAAAGTGATTAGATACACTTTTAACGAAACTATAAAGCTTTGAAATATAAGTATATACAAATATATTATCAAAAGGAGGAATAGTTGCTATATTAAGAAAATACAAGAGCATCTTCTTCACCTATCTAATGTTGCATCTAGAAAGTTTCCTATAGTCATAGTAGTCAGAAAACAAGTTTTGTGTTCAATTTTATTTAACAAACATATAAAGGTTTGGCTATGATATTGTAGAATATCAAGTTATGGGTCTTAGTTTAGAATATAATTTTCATTATTCAATGTAAATATGGTGAAGTGTGTGAAGATTCATAAAAATGGTCTTTTATATCCCAAGGGGTCAAGTTAAGTAGGTCTAGGGTCAAGTTACATTAAGAGATCATGAGCAGGTGATCAGGTGATCATGTCCTAAGTTGTAAAAATGCTCAAAATTTTATTTGCTCAGAATTGGTTGAAACCAGAATGATAGGAAAGGTCTCGTCAAAACGATACTGTATCCGTGAATGACACTCAAATCCGATGTTGTATGAGAAAGATATTCAAGTTTGAAGTTTCTCAATTTCAGGGAAAAAGCCCAATTTGACTCAATTTGACTTTGGATAAAAAAAATATTTAAAAATAAATATTCCATAGAATATTCTAGGAATATTCCACAAAATATTCCACAGAATATTCTAGGTGGACCAATGAGCAAGCGCCATGTGGCTAGCCTGGAGGCCACCACGTGGCCCCAAGAATCCAAAGTTTTATATTCAAAAAATTTTGTGGCTATTTCGGAATCAAACCCACGACCTATGGTTCAACACGCCCACGACTTACCACTGGGCCACGACATTGGTTCTTAATATCTATCGGATCTAAGTCGTATTTGAATTTTAAAATGTGTTTGGGTGGGGCCGTAAGGGGGCCACCCCCTAAGGGCCAACCCCCTCTACCACGAGACCTATCGCTCGGGTCCAAGAGCTAAACACTCCGACAGCAGTGTTACGGTTATGTAACAGGTCACATGTAACGACAGAGGGCTCGGACTTTTATTGTTACAGTTTTAAAACTGTTAGACCGACATAAAATGCCAACCCATGTGGCCACATCCCTCTCACATTTAATGTTATCCCTTAACCGCCTAATAAATTTGGAGTGTGCCTGCCAAGTTTGGAATTTTTGCTATTTTAACTGGAGTTAACACCAGTTCTCCACAATTAGTGGAGGTTTTTTAGGGAAAACTGGGAAAAACTTCAGTTGGACATAAATTTTGCTAGGAGAGTCCATTTGGAGCGAATTTGTTTTTTATTTTGGGTAATTTGAGCATTCCAGAGCCAATGGTGCAGGTTGCAGAGGCAACAAAGATCATATTCAGGTACTTTTTCAGTAGAGAATCTTAGAGAGCCATTAGGGCCTAGGGAGTGTTGGAGCTGTATTGGGCTATGGTTAACCTTTGGAGGTGAAACAAAAGCCTATCTTTACTATTTTCAGTGTTCTAAACTCATTTCTACATCTAGTTTTTCCTGTTTAGGATTTTTTCACACTGTATAACTAATTTTGAGCATAATATGGGCAAGGACGTGCCCATTTGGGGGTCTTGGACCCAGCAGATGTAGCCTAGGAGGGGTGAACTGCCTTATCATATGTTGTGTTATATTTTGTGATTTATTTGTTGTGTTTTATCAGAGTTAAAGATGTTAAATAGTAAAAAGAAATAAGCCTCTACACATAAAAAATATTCATAAATTCACCAAAATAATTTTTTTCCAATTGCAAAACACATTAAACAGTTTGCACACATAATTTTATGGATAATGAATACCTTGCACCCACAAACAAGTAGTTTAATTTCCAGATAATTAGTGATTACTTCTATTATTTATTTAGGCAGAGCCTGTAAAGGGCCAACAAGCTTCGGGATCTCATCCTTTCTTTTAAGGTGACATATCCTGTAAATGCCCCTACAGTCCATCTCTGTATTAGAAATAAAAAGTTCTCACATTTTTAGATCAGATTGGTATTGGAACATAGGTTTGAACATAGACTTGAGCTCAAAAGTTTTGAGTTTTGTGCAAAGAAATATTGTTCTGTTTTGCAAATTTGATGCTTACTAGGCTTAAACTTAAAAGAGGGGAAGGACAATTGGTTAGTGCACAAACTAATCCACAACCAAGGAGGGCCAGGGTGCCATTATCTCCACCTTCTATCTCACCCTCAATAGCCTTAGAAGCAACTACAAGCATGTATTCAAGAGAAGGTGAAGCTCATGAAGAGATGGATCCCAAGGAAGAAGAAAGGGTATTTCAGAAAGCTTACTTGGATATGACTGAAATGGTAAGGATTATCTATCAAGAAAGAAATGATAGGATTGCTGGAGAAGGATCTAAAAACCAAAGAGAAGGAGGAGATTCTTCAGGAGGAAAGAAGGACAAGGATAATTATAGGAAATGGAATGGAGGAAATGGTGATCCTTTATCTCCATCGTCATCCTCTTCCTCAACATCATCTTCTTCAGCTTCAGTAAATCAGTCACATAAGTAAAAAACAACTGGTAAAAATCCTTTGTTAAAGCTTGATGTCAAATTTGAATTGCCAATGTTTAATGGTGATGTTAATGCAGAGAAATTAGATAATTGGATCAGAAAAATGGAGGTCTATTTAAGGATTCAAAATCTGCATGATGACGACACTAAAATTCAGCTAGCCTCATTAAGGATGGAAGGAGCAACTTTGGTATGGTGGGAAGCCAAAACTAGGGAGGAAATAAAAAAACATGGTAATATTTCTTTATCATGGACTGAGTTTATTACTGCAATCAAGAAGAAATTTTATCCTCTTTCTCACCTTCAAAAAGCTATAATAAACTGGCAAAACTTTAGACAACTTAAGGGACAGAATGTGCAAGACTATACCTAGGAATTTAGGAGAAGAGCACTCTTACTTGGGGTAGATTTACAAAGCCAAGATACTTTGTTAAATTACATAGGTGGTTTGCACGGTTACCTTCAACACACTATTCTTATGTTTAATCCTACTAGTCTAGACGAAGTTTGTGTACAAGCTACACATTTAGAGGCTAGAGGGAAAAACACTTTTGATGCCCAAAATGAGGATAGTGATTTTAAAAGAAAGGGAAGAAAAAGGGTTGCAAATTCCAGAAAGGAAAAAGGAAAATTATTTTGCAAGAACTATTCAAAAACAAGCCACGATGAAGATCACCATTGGAAGCTTCATCCTGAGCTGAAACCAGAGAAATATAAAAACAAAGACAAGAGCAAAGAAAAGAGGAAAATTGTAGCAACTATTGAACAGGACTTAGGGTCAGAATCAGGTGATGAGACAAAAAGTATCACCATGGTATTAAATAACATCAAAGGGAAAGAGGTTGTACAAGAATGAAATCCCAGTTCTAGCTCATTAAACTATCACAAAGAAACTTAAGATGAAAAGACGAGGATAGAACTATTTCATGTGAGGATAATCTCAAACCACACAAAGATAGACGCACTTTTTGATAGTGGGTCTCAAGCTAATCTCATCTCAGAAGATTTGGTCAAACAGCTGAAACTTGAGACAATTCCACATCCAAAGCCTTATCCACTTGGGTGGATATGCAAGGATGCAAACTTACAAGTCTCAAATAAGTGTATCTTGTGCTTCGCCATAACAACTCATTATGTTGATTGGGTTGAACTAGATGTAGTACCGCTTGACATAACATGTGTTGTGTTGGGTAGTCCATATTTATATGATAGAAAGGCCATATTTCATCGCCATGAGAACAAGTACCACTTGTTCAAGGATGGAAAAGAGTACATTGTGAGAGCACATAAGAAGAAGCTAGAATCTTCTTTAGTCCATACAGGTCAATTGAAAAGGCTAGTTAATGCAAGCAAAAATCTAACTTTGTTGATGTTGAAACGACAAGATTTTGTACATTTACCTTTTCATGATATTGCTAATGATATGTATCAGTCTGATAACAGTTCGTCTTTGAAAGAAGATGACATTATGTTGCACAAGGTAGCTTTGGTGTCGATCAGTGCAGAGGACGAAGTGTCAGTGAAAAGTAGTGCAAGAGTCCATGAGATGGAAAGGCATGCAAGAAAAGAGGGCACATAGTTCAACATGGGTCAATGTTGGTTTCAGAATGGTAGATTGGGATGGCGAGAAAACTTGGTCGGGATTCGGCACAAGTGCATGGCTCATTCAGCAAAAATTCACCATGTGAACAGTTGGCAAGGTGAATCTTGTTTTAAGTCTTCTTTGAAGTTTGATCATTGTAGAAATAATTTGTTTTCTAAAAAATATAGTTGCTGTTCAGCAAATTTCAAGAATTTTCATCATGACTCAGTCAATTTTAGCAACGGTTGATCAGTGAATTCAAGGGGAAATTTATCATTTTATGAAAAGCTCAATTTGATGAAGTCGGGAAGATTTCAGTGGTTGAAAGTTGGAAGAGTGGAGAATCAATCTCCTCATCTTCATTTTTTGTAATCAGAGAGCTTTTGTAGGTCCAAAAGCTTCCCATTTGGGAGGTGTGATCAGGTGATCATGTTGTAAGTTGTAAAAATCCTCAAAATGATCCTACAGCCATGAACAACACTCGAATCTAATGCTGTATGATAAATATATTCAAGTTTGAAGTTTCTCCATTTCAGGGAAAAAACCCAATTTGACTCAGTTTGACTTTGGATAAAAAAATATTAAAAAAAGGAATATTCCACTGAATTTTCTGCAGAATATTCTGGGGGGACCAATGACCGAGCGCCACGTGGCCAGTTTGGAGGCTACCACGTAGCCCCAAGAATCCAAAGTTTTATATTCCAAAATTTTTGTGGCTATTTTGGAATCGAACATATGACCTACGGTTCAACACGCCCATGACTTACCACTGGGCCACGACATTGGTTCTTAATATCTATCAGATCTAAGTCGTATTTGAATTTCAAAATGTGTTTGGGCGGGGCAGTAAGGGGGCTAGCCCCCTCTACCACGAGACCTATCTCTCAAGTCCAAGAGATAAACACTCCAGTGGCAGCGTTATGATTATGCAACAGGTCACATGTAACAACGGAGGGCTTAGACTTTTATTGTTACAGTTTTAAAACCATCAAACCCACATAAAATGCTGACCCATGTGGTCATGTCCTGCTCACATTTAATGTTATCCCTTAACCGCCCGATAAATTTGGAGCGTGCCCACCAAGTTTGGCATTGTTGCTATTTTAACTAGAGTTAACTCCAATTCTCCACAATTAGTGGAGGTTTTTTAGGGAAAACTGTGCAAAACTTCAGTTGGACATAAATTTTGCTAGGAGAGTCCATTTGGAGCGATTTTTTTTTTTGATTTTGGGTAACTTGAGAATTATAGAGCCAATGGTGCAGGTTGCAGAGGCAACAGAGATCATTGTCAGGTACTTTTTCAGCAGAGAAGCTTGGAGAGCCATTAGGGCCTAAGGAGTGTTGGAGATGTATTGGGCTATGGTTAACCTTTGGAGGTGAAACAAAAGCCTATATTTACTATTTTCAGTGTTCTGAACTCATTTCTACAGCTATTTTTTCCTGTTTAGGCTTTCTTCACATTGTATAACTAATTTTGAGCATAATAAGAGAAAGGACATGCCCATTTGGGGGCCTTGGACCCGACAGATGTAGCCCAGGAGGGGTGAAATGCCTTATCATATGATTTGTTATATTTTGTGATTTATTTGCTGTGTTTTATCAGAGTTAAATATGTTAAACAGTAAAAATAAATAAGCCTCGGCCCTCTACACACAAAAAAGACTCATAAATTCACCAAAAGCATTTTGTTCCAATTGCAAAACACATTAAACAGCTTGCACACATAAGTTTATGGATAATGAATACCTTGCACTAGTAAACAAGTAGTTTCATTATCAGATCATTAGTGATTACTTTCATTATTTCTTTAGGCAGAGTCTATAAAGGGCCAGCAAGCTTCGGGATCTCATCCTTTATTTAAAGGTGGCATATCCTATAAATGCCCCTACAGTCCATATCTGTATTAGAAATAAGAATTTCTCACGTTTTGAGATCAACTAGATAGGTCTTGTCACCAGGAATCTGGTGCATTTCGTTTCATAAAAAACTGACTGCGTATGTGAAAGTTAGAGCCTGTTGTCAACTTGACCAAACAGGTGAATTTAAAAAAAAGGTCAAACAAGGTCAAAGGTAAATTTTTGGGTTTTCCTCTGACCAATGAGGTGTTGAAATTTGTCGAATGGTGATTGGCCTGAATTTCTGGGCACATGGAAGTTTCTGGTTGGTTAGTGGAGATCCAATGGGGTGTTGATACGTGGCTAGCTCAAAAGCCGCAATGTGCCCCTCCCAAAGGCTGAAAATTTAGTTAATGTCTAAGGTCGAATTAATTATATATGTTGGGAAAACATTTTATTGGTGGTTGGGTGGAGGTCGGGCTCGACCCCGTGACCTCCCCCACACTACGCACACGCAACACCAACTAGGTTACACGGTTGGATCTTAACATATAACGAACACGACAGTTATTTAAAGTTGAATGTGTTATATGGAGGGGTTAATGGGGGTCATCCCCCTCGCATGGGACCACACACACGACGAAATTCAGAGGCCCATTTGCAATTGGTGGAGTTTAAAGTTTTAAAACCCACTTTATTAACCATAAACCAGTTTTAATGCACTAATCCTTTGATAATTTGGATTATGATAAGAGCACATGTTTAGCGCTAAGTGGGAATTAATTAGCGCCTAACCACACTTAACCCCCACTTAACATTAATCAATCCGCAATTAACTTGGAGGAGATGTTGGTGGTGTTAGGGTCCTATAATAATAGGGTTCATAAAATTTTGAATTGACTTTGATAGTCTTGTAAAATAAGTACATACCTTGTTTTCTGGAAGTTGTTTTCCCATATTTTGAAAAAAATGAAAAATAATAAAAAGCCAAAAAGAGGGTAAAAAGTCCTAAAATAAAGATTAAAGGACTTAGAAAAATATAGAACCCAAAAAGAAAAGAGATAAAATAAGACCTGAAAGTGAGCAAGTCAAAGTGCCACTACTATTTACTTTACTGCAGGAATAATGATTATGTGCAGAGTGTCAATAAATGCCATAATCCATGATCAGTTAAACAATTTAATATTAACTTTTCATGCTTTCAATTTCATGTTTTAGATAGAGAATAAAGATTTGTCAAACAGTTTAAACTTGATAAATCAGTAGATAGGTAGAGAATAATGAGGAGCTCAACAGTTTAATCTGAGCCCTTGGATGAAATAAGGTAGATTTAGATAGTTTTATGCCTTGAAAGAAAATTGATTTACGGTTGCAAGCCTAAATGCACCCATGAAAATGAAGAAAAAATGTTAGAAATAAAGATGGGTAGGTAGAAAGCAGTGGTGCAAGCATGTAATAAAGCATCATTGGGAAAAATTACTAATTTCCCCTCCCCTACAAATATTTAGTATTCTAAACTATGAGTTAAAGAGGTTCAGAGCATTTCTCTGACTTATGTTGGGATTGGACCCAAGGCTCAATGACTGATTGGTTAAAAATATTGAATTCCCACACAAGACCCACATTCATCAACATTTATCCTTCATTTCATAAATCATAATCCCTTTTCCTAAGTAAAAACCCATTTTTACCTAGTAAAAGCTAAACCCTAAATAGCTAATCTCATTCCCTTTCAAAAAATCATTCATAAATCCTCAAAATGCATTTATCCTAAGTATAATTGAAATAATATTAAAATGCAACAATGCTTTATTTTGTCTATGATTTACACTTGGCTTAGAGATTAACATGTGTTTTGTTTCCATTTTACCACCCTTTTTCATATTAACACCTAAATTATTGTATTAAATCCCTAACTACACCTACCTGTATGTTATTAATTCCCTTATATTTAAAATAACCTCCTTAGCCCACTATTTTAAAGTTTATACCAAAGTTTTATATCTCATGTGTGCAAATATAAAAACCCCACCCAATTTTCCTTCTGGTCTAAACATATCTATATGTGAATATCCCTCCCCTATAGTTTTAACAACTATTGAACGTTGAAAAACTATATAATATATAATACCACGCCCACATGTATAATCAAAACATTTGTAGTTTTTTTAATTAACGCATAAAACATTATCCCCCACCTATTTTCATAATGCCCGAACATTAAAATTTATTAAAAACAAATTGTTATAAAGTTTAAAGTCATATCCCGCCACATATGCAAACACCCTGGCCCCACTCCCATTCCATTGAAACTCCCAAACCAATCTGGACCATTCACATTCAAAGCTCAGATCCGACGGCTAAAACAAAATATCACGTAGAAAATTTGTGCGATCACCCAAGCTCCAAATCTGCGCAAAATGGGTGGTTTCACAATTCTAGCTCTCCTCCACGTGCCCTTTACTTATTGGATCATGTGGGTTTAAGCCAAAACCACTTACCGCTATAATGTCGCGCGATAACCACTGATTGTTTCAATCATTTGAGGCCCGAAACTGCCATTCCCACCCGATGCAACCAACATTCAATTCAAAGTAATGTAACCCAAAAATGCATTACAAAATATTGGAAATGTAATTCATTCCTTAACTTTTCTGCGCATTAACCTAAGCTCTGTGAAAGCCTCCCCTACTGAAAAAAACATCCTTTTTTCTGCTATTTCTGCGCCCAAAAAGCCTGGAAGATTTACCTTGTGACCTTTGAATACTTCCGAGGAGCTGTACATTTCTCCAGATAATCTACAAAAGTTGTGTTTCATTGAAACCTCAGAAACATCTTCCAAAACCCAAATACCTGCATACAAAAGGTATTTCTCTGAAATTTGAACCAGCAATTTATTTAAAAGATATTCAAAGAACTAAAACACACTTAGAGTTTAAAAATTAATTGAAAAAAATTGTCAAAAAGCCCCAAAAACAGGCTAGACCCTATCAAATTTTTTCTAGAAACCCTGTTTCTCTGCTGCGCGCCATTTTTGAAGAAATTTGTGAGTTTTTCACAGTTTGATGAACTATTCCAAGCCTTAAATCAAACCAGAAAATCTTTGAAGGTATCCTAAGCCTCTGTGAGCATTTTCAAAAGATTTTTAGTCCAATTTCCCATTAAAATACTCAAGAAACCCTTGTTTCTTGTTTTAAAACTAGTTAAAAGCTTGTAAGCCTCTTTCACAGACCTAATTGAGAAGAAAGCCCAAATAAAAAAGCTATACTTTCCCTAAATTATCCAAGAAATTCTCTGCTAAAGTAAATTACTTCTACAAATTGTCTAAACTTGCAGAAGTAGCCCAAAATGCCTAAAAAGCAGAGCTCTAGCAAGCCTTAAGCTTCCAAAGTACCTAAACCAACCCCTGCCATGACTTCAAATACTGCTATTGTTCTAAATCCTCTTCAACCACCTGTTGTTGATGTTGAACACATCCCACTAGCTGATACTGATTATAAGATAACATATCCCATTATTGAATTTAACCTGCTAGATATCCATAACTGGTGCTATGAGAAGTCATTAGAAAATGAAGAATAAGTCCATATTTGGGAATCCCACTTACCCAAATATGTTTTCCCTTTAACTCACCCATGCTAGGAAGTCATTAGGTTATGTCAACAACATTATGTACCTGAGAAAAGAGCCATTGTAAATGCCAATAAATAAGTGCTTTTTACCATTACTGTAGAATCAATTAACTAGACGTTACAGCTTCAGCCTGACCCCCAAGCAGTCCCTTTGTCTATAGAGGCCCTCACCAAGTTATATATTGGCCTAGATTTTCCCAATAGATTCATGATGTTTAAAACATTTATGCCTTTGCATGTAGAAATTCCTAAGCTAAATCCCACATATTCTACTGCTAAAATCCCTGAAGGTTCAAGACATGTGATTTCCATGCTTTCCTTCATCCTTTGATATTTTACTGATGAACACACAGATGAGTCCATCTTGGGATTCTTATCCACTTTCTCCCCAAGTCAACCCCCATCAGTAATATTTGATTATGTTGGTTTCATTACTGATAGTATTCATTATCAATTGAACAATCTGCCAATTGAGGGACTATTCAGATATACTTCCTTCTTTTTCCATATGTTTTTATACTTCCAATCAGATAATTTTCCAGTTACTCTCCAAAAACTTGACATAGAGGGAAATCCTCTATCTGTCATTTTTTGGACATCCTTGCTCAGGAAAGAATGTACAGATTTCACATATTCAGAATTTTCAGAGTTATTTTTACATCTAGTGATCATAATGTTGACCAAAACAGAGCAGCCAAGAATAAATGAAGAAATGAAAAAGATATTGCAGTTGTCAGAGCAGAGTAAAGTTGGTGACTGGTATTATATGAAAAATATACTGAGATCAGAGTCTTTGGGTCAAACTTGTTACCTTACAAGTTACCTAAAAATCCTTCAATGAGGATCTTTGCCTTGGAGTATACTAGGTAGATCCTAAACTCTGATTCCATAAATTTCATGGCAGCTAAGAAGAAAACTCAATTCAAACTAAAGAATCAGATAGGGCCATTCATATGCAATCACAAGGATGCAGAGAAAGAAGCAACAAATCAACTATTGACATATAAATTTGAAGAAAGATTTCATTGGAATTATGATCCAAAATGGATCCTGAGCAAGCTAAGATTTAAATTCAAGTTAGCACCCTTCATCCATGAAGCAAAACCAGAAATAGAAAAAATTGAAAATCAGATTGAATGGACTGAAAACACTTTAATAGATGCAGTGAACAAAGGTAATACTAGTCATACTTTAGAGACCACAAATCAACCAGAAAAGTCCATTAAAAGAGTAAGGGAAGAAGGAGCCTATGTGGCAGAAACTACAACTGAAGCCAAGTTCAAGCTCATATATAACAAAAGGCCCAAGTTAGATTCAGAAGGTAAAGGAAAAGTAACAATTTATGTGGAAGAAATAGAGCTTTTAAATACCAATACAGATTTTCCAGAGACAAATGTTGCTACTATGATTATCAATGAGCCAAATACTAAAAATCAGAATGAAGAACAAATCAATAATGAAGATACATAGTTGATGGAAAGACAACAAAGCATGGAAGCCTCTTCCTCACAGGCAGCTGAGGAAAAGGATTTGGATGTCAAAGAAAAATATAAGCAGATTAAACTGAAGAATGAAGAGATAAAGAATAATATTTATTCTCAATATCTCAAACAGACTCCAAGTGTGCAAAATAGGCTCCTTTTTTCATTTGATTATTCTAATCAAAAGCTAATCATGTTAGTGTTACAGCCCACAGTCAAATCTCCTAAGACACTGGCAGATTATAAGAAATTTGATTTGGAAGTCCAGACGGATAAGATCCATGCTCTTGATCAAATTGAGTTCCATAGACAGACCTCTAAAATGTTATATTATACTGTCACAATTAAAGCCATGAGTGCTCAAAAGCTCCAAAACACCATCTCCAACTTGCAAGATCAGATGAAGATGGACAAAGCCTCATTGTGTGCCAAGGATATAAGGATAAAAGCACTAGAAGAACTAGTGTTACAAGTGGGATATGACACTGCTAATATCAAAGCAGCAGAATTATTGGTAAAAAGGAAAAATGAAGATATAACAGCTTTGAGGAAACAACTCAAACTTCCTCAAAGTGAACATCCTCAAACAAAATAAATTATACAGGAACAGAGTGAAAAAGATGACATAATGAATATCATCTCACAACTAACAGCCTAGGTTAAGGAGATGGAAATATAGATGGAAAAATGTGTCCAAGAAAAGGAAACAGTGAAAGAACCAGAGATTCCTATAGTTATTCCAGTAATCACTGCAGCAGTGCCTTCAACTTTAGTTGAAAATTTGGCACCCAAAGAACCACTGGCTACTGTTGTGCCAATGACTTCTTCCACAACCTCAGCTACTGAATCATCTACAACAGCAGTACAACGTACAGATGAGGCCAAAAAATTAGTGAAACCAATGGAAGAAATGTCTTTAAAGACAAATGAGATTAACAGGTTGACAAAGATGGTAGAAAATCTTGAGAAATCAAGCAAATTAGCTCAGATAAATGCAAAGACACATGAAAAAAATGCCATCAGAATGAATGAAGAGTTGAAGAAATTGCAGAAGGAATTGACATTACAGGAGCAAATATCATACATCAAAAATCACCTTTGAAACAATTTCATTGAAGCCATCCATGATGTGTGGCCTTCAATTCAGGCAATTTTTGAGCAAGGAGAGTTATTACTAAAAGCACAAGCATAAATTTAAAAGACTCAAACTAAACTGGCTGACAAACCAGAGCAAGCTTTAAGGTTGATCACCTTCCTTAACAAAAAAAACAGACAGGAGTTAGAAGAACTCAAGATTACAGACATGATTGAATCTATCCTAGAAATTAGGAAAGTTACTACAAATAAATATCTGATGAGGCAACTGGAAGAAACGTGTGAGAGTATGAATACTTCCATAACCAGATTTATGGTTAAGTTTACAAATTTGAAACAAAAAGGATTGCCTGACATTATGGTCATTAATTGATACCTCAGAATGACTATGATAATAAAATTAGAGAGTTTGCAAAGGAATAGGTAAATAAACCACAAGGACAAGGCATTCCAACTGGAAAAGTGTTACTTAAAATTTTTGAAGACTTATTCTACTTGCAACATGAGATAAAACACTTGTTTATCATCAAGCCAACCTTTGCTAGATATACTGAAGTTGATGAAAACTTTAGGAAATTAAAGAAAATACAAATTCCTAAAGATGAGGATTGGCAAGCACTCACAGATTTATTATGAAGGATAAAAGACAAATAGATGAAATGAGAATAAAACTGTTTTCTGATTTACAGTCAAAACTAAAATTTTACATCAATAAACAATTTTTCATTATGGTTAAAGAGTATCAGTGAATAAAGAGTATCCGAGAAAGAGTATCAGACAAGGCAGATCAGATTCCAAAAAATATCTAAGAGCTAGCAAGGAGGACACCAAGGTAGTCAACTGCATATTATCCTCTAAACAATTTCTATTTCTTTTGGATAAATAGGACAGCTTGCTGATTTGTTAAGCAGCTGTCTCTATTATTGTTGTAAAGATATTTTATTTTCCTAAGATAATTCCTAAAAACTTTCTAGGATATTTTGTAAAGAGATATGTATAAATACTTCATCTTTAGAAGTATTTTGTGTCGAATAAAATTGTTGGGATTGTTATAGTCATTTCTTCTTGGACTTGAAAGCTTTATTGTGTCAAAATTCGAGTAGCATGCTGGATCAAAACAATTGGCATCATACTTCAGGATTCCTGTGATGAGCTATTTGGAGTGAAGTATTTCATCACTTGTCATTGTTATCTTTCTTTGTTACATGCATCCATCTATGTTTATTCCAAATCTGAATGTATAACTAGGAGCATTACTACATGATTTGTTAAAAGCACCCTGTTTTTAACTAGTTATCATTTATATGTTTTCTTCTGATTTCTAGTGTAGGGAACCCTTAATTTCTCCCTCTCTCATTTGACCTCTTCCTATTATTTCCTTTTCCACATCAAATGATTCTTAAGTTCCCTTTATCCTGATAATACCACCTCATAAAAACAACTTTTCCAAGATCTTCAAGGGTTATCTATCTTGCCCTGAAAACATTTGACCTTTTGTCCTTGATCCCAGTCTTGTTTTCTTGATTTTGGCTCCTTAGCCCAATGGAAAAATATATTTCCCACTTGCCTTCCTTTCAAGTGATTTTTTCCCACCAAATCTACCAAAACAAAACCAAAGCACTTTCATAACTAGCCTAATATTTTACAAATTAAACAAAGTTAAATTTTAAAGGGAGAGCCCTATCTGAAACCCTAGGAAGGGTAGATCCTAGAGTTTGAAGTTGGTTTGTGGTTACCTCTAGTATTCTTTGACTAAAAACCAAAATATCATAACTTTATAATTACTAGAGTGATAACTTTAGTGGCGACTCCACTGGGGACAAACCAATCCTCAGTCATAAAACTAGTCTTAAAGGAAATCACTTTATACATCCTTTTACTTTAAGATTTCTTTTATAAGTTGTGGGTATTGAAAATAGTAATTTTGGCTTCTAGGAAAATTTACTATACCAGGTCTAACCCGGATCCTAAACCTGCAGTAATAGTAGATAACCTAGGACGAATTGGAAAAAAGAAAAAACAGTTAGAAGATTTATAAGCTGAAGTATCACTAAAAAGAGTCAATTCATTACCACAAGAATTAGTAAGTCTGCAAGATATAGATTTTGATCTAAAATTTGAACATTCTTTGTTTAGAAGTCAATCTGAAAGTGATCTTTATACTATTTTTTTAGACCCTGTTTTCATTTCATTCTTGGAAACAAAACAGAAATATATTACAGTAGAATCTAAAACAAAGAAAGTTGAATATCAAACTAAAATTGAAGAACTTAATACTACTATTCTCAAAGATATTGATGAAGCTATTGAATTATCTCAATTATTAGCTTATACCACTAAGCCTTCAGTTTCACAGTTAAATACCACCATAATACTAGTTGTAGATTCATCTCCATATGCTGCTACTTCATATATAGCTTCCAATACCACCACATCTATAGATCCACTTATCCCTAAATTACCTTTATAGCCTAGAGTACTATTTCCACCACTAACTCCATCCACTGTATCCACTAGCTCACCTTTTGATTTTTTAAACACATCATCCTCATTCCCTAGTAGTTCAATATACATTCCAGTTTCATTTCCCAGCACTTCAACTACAGCTTTTAGTTCATCAACTATCATTTCCAACACAACCCCAAGAACTTCTACTTTACCTCCTAACCAAGCTAAACTTCAAGCTATGACTGCTAGGTATGCTCCCCTAGTCTTAGCACAACAACTTCATGACATGCCTCAAGAAAATTAGAGTAAGATACCACAATTTGATTCCACTACCCATTATACAGCTCAGCAACACATAAATAAAATGACAGATTTCTTTGAACTCCATGAGATTGATGATTCTGATGTTGAAATGAGGTTATTTGCACAAACATTGAAAAGAGAAGTTAAGAAGTGGTTTAGAGGTCTTGCTGCTGGTAGTGTAACTGATTTAGCTATATTTCATAGATTTTTTTTAAATAAATGGGAAAAGAAAAAGAATCCACTCCAGATATTTTCTGAATTTGATGGCATGAGAAGAGCTCCAAATGAGTCAGTTTAGGACTACTACACTAGATATAAGAATGTTTATAATTCCATCCCTGAAATATTAAACCCACCCCTGATAATGTCCTACTCAAATTCACTGATGGATTTGAAATGCACATGGCTTATCAATTGAGGGAAAGAAATGTAGAAACCTTAGAAATAATGCAAACAGATGTTGTTAGTGTAGAAGTAAACATTTTAGCCAGTAAAGCTAGACTAAGAAATGAGAGAAGAGTGACCATTAAAGAAGAAACTTCCAATTCAGACTAAAAAATAGACATGTTAGCTAAAAATTTAGACAGGACGATGGATAGATTAGACAACATAGAGAGGAGACCTCAGTGGGATAACCAACAACAAATCAGAAATCCCAATTTTAGAAAAAAACACAAATTCAGGAAAAGAAAAAGAAACATCCCCAGACCAAACAATAAGGTCCCCCTTCCAAGAGAACTATGGTGAAAGTTCTCAAAATAATGATGATGATGAGTATTCAATAAATCTAATGGGAATAGATGATAATAATACTATTTTTATCACTGAGGAAGATCAGGAATTATTTGAACTCCAACAACTCAAATTAGATTCAAGTGAATCCTTTGATTATAAACAAGGTTATGATTATGCTATAAATGAAATACATAGTCAATATAACCTTAGAAATAAGAAAAAAAATGAGTCTTCTACCAAGAAAAATTCCCAAACTTAGAATAAGAAAACAGTAGAAGCTCCCAAAAAAAAAGTTCTGCAAATTCTCCCAAGGGAAAATAAGAAAAACTCTAGTTCTTCCCAAAACATTTCTAGTCCTAAAAATGCATCAAGACCTAAAATTGTTGATATTACTGATGAAGTTGCTCAAACTACAAAAGATTCACATAAATATACTACTGCTAAAGCTTCTAATTCTATTAAAACAACAAATTTAGATCCTAAAATACCCTCTGCTGACCCTAAATCAGTGGATCCAAAAACTGCTACTTCAAAAACACTTGCTGATAATTCTAAGTCTAAAAGAACATCTATTGCTTCACAAACAATCCTTGAAAAGAAAATTAGGAGCAGTAAAACACAAGAAAATCAAACAGAGAATGTTAAACCAATTGAAAATGAAAACATAACTGTAGAAAAACAAAATAAACCAACTCAGAATACAATTACCAAAGAAGAAATTATTCAAATCAGTAAATCTCAACCTACATTCAACATACAATCTGAAATTGCAAAGCTAAAAATACCAATTCCTTTGACTGAATTGGTAAAACATGACTTGTATAAATCAACCATAACTAAAACATTAAACATGAATGATGGAGAATATTCCATAAATTTGAATGATGATAAACCAGAGTTGATTTTTGGCCCAGATGTAAATGGAAAACATGCAGATGGAGCAGTTCCTCCATTTTATATCAGTATTGCCATTCATGATAAAATTTTACATAATGCCATGCTGGATTCAGGAGCTTCCCATAATCTAATGCCCAAAGCCATAATGGAAACTCTCAATCTATAAATCACAAGGCCCTACAAATATTTGTTCTCATTTTATTCAAGTAAAGTTAAATGCCTAGGTTTAATCAAAGATTTGTGTGTAACACTAGTTTAATATCCTGGTAAGAGTATATTAATGGAAATTTTAGTAGCTGATATCCCATGTAAATATGGAATGTTACTATCCTGCTCATGGGGAGAAAAGTTTCAGGGATATCTACAATTGGACATGTCTTATGCTACTATATCAGTTTTTGGCCAGCCTAAGAAGTTATATAGGGAAACATTGATGAAGTACATGGTCAGTAGTGCAGAAAGATCTATAAATTACCCAATTTACTCTACACCAAATGACCTTGATTCTTTTATCGTATGTAACTCTGAAACTAATGAAATCCAAACTAAAATAATAGAGAAAAGGAAAACACCCAACAATGATAATATCTTTCATGAATCTCTATGGCATTTAGACTTTGATGGTTCAGTAAATAAGTTAGGAGCAGGAGCAGGAGTTTGGATAACCAACATGGAGACTAATCACTCAGAAGGCCGTGCTTTCAGGCTCAATTTCAAATGTACCAACAATATAGCTGAGTATGAAGCCCTCACTCTAGGACTCCAAATTATTAGGAACTCAGGAGGTAAAAGAATATTAATCATGGAAGATTCAGAGTTGATCATAAAACAAGTAAATGGAGTATATTCTGTTTACAATCCTAGACTAAGAAGATACAGAGACACTGTGATAGATTTAACTGATGATTTATTGGAATGTAAATTTACTGCTATACCTAGAAAACAAAATATACAAGCTCACTGTCTAGCAACTTTTGCTAGTACATGCAACTTACCATTCCAAACTAATCACAAATATACTGCTGAAGTCAAGCATAGGCCAATAATTCGAGACAACCTCAAGTATTGGAAATTTTTTTTCTCGGGATGAACAGATTTACAAGTTTATGAACAATGAAGGTGAATTTCAGAACTGTAAGATAGATGCAGATTGTACTATAGATCAAGATTTAGATTGTGAAATAGATTTAAATAATATAGCTGTAAATAGAATAAAGTTTGCTAAACCAACTAGATTTAGTCAATCTGATATAGATAGCTTAGAGAAAGTGGAGATTGAAGAAATTATTGATGATGAAATAGATATATTGAATCCTAAAGATAATTTCTTACCCAAAGGTTTAACTCCCTTAGAAGATCTTTTTGACTCAAATGATGTAGCTAGAAAACCCAAAATGGAGCCAGTTAGATCTAATATAGAATAATGCAATATTGGTACAGAGTTAAAACCCAAAATAATCAAACTTTCCAAAAAATTACCTCATCAAGAAAAGGAAAAATACATTACTCTTTTAAAGGAATATCAAGATTTTTTTTCTTGGAGTTATGAGGATCTCAAATCCTATGATACCAGAATAATCCAACATAAAATTCCAATAAAAGAAGATCAAAAGCCCTTTAAACAAAACTTGAGAAGAATTAACCCTGTTTAATTACCTTTAATGATAGAAAAATAAGTGAAAAGAATATATGATGCACACATAATTGCACCAATCAGATATTCTGATTGGGTTTCCAACCTAGTTCCAACAAGAAAGAAAACATGAGAGATTAGATTATGTGTCGACTTTAGAAATCTAAACAAAGTGTCATTGAAAGATAATTACCCTTTATCTAAAATGGATCATATATTACAAAGGGTAGTTGGCTCTTCTAGGATGTCACTTTTAGATGGTTTTTCAGGATATAACTAGATTTTAATCCAAAAAGAAGATCAAGCCAAAACAACATTTACTACTCCTTGGGGCACTTTTATGTATGTAAAAATGCCTTTTGGTCTAATGAATGCACAAGCAACCTTTTAAAGGGCTATGGACATAGCTTTTGCAAAGGAAATACATGATTTCCTAGTAATTTACTTAGATGACATTACTGTGTTTTCCAAAACTAATAATGAACACTTGGATCATCTGAGACAAGTTTTTATTAAGTGCAGGAATTTTGACATCTCTTTAAACCCTAAGAAAAGTTTATTTGGATTAGAAGAAGCAAAGTTACTTGGACACATAATTTCAAAAGAAGGAATCATAATAGATGCTTCTAGGATAGAAGAAATTCTTAACATCAGTCCACCAAGAAACATCAAATAATTAAAAGTCTTTTTAGGTAAGATTAATTTTTTAAGAAGATTCATATCCAATTTAGCTGAGATAATTAGAGAACTAAATAACATGGTTAAAACATATTTAGTTCTTAAATGGACTATTAAGGCCAAACAGTCATTTGACTCCATCAAACAGGCCTTAACCAAAACTCCAGTCCTAATAAGTCCTGACTTTAAGAAAGATTTCACAATTTTTTCATTTGCTTCAGAACACACCATTGCTGTAGTTTTATTGCAGAAAAATGACCAAGGATTTGAACAACCCATAGATTTTTTTAGTAAGACCCTTAGAGATGCCCCTTTTAAGTACAACATTATGGAGAAACAAGCCCTAGCTTTGGTTAAGGCCATTAAAGACTTCAAAGTTTATATTCTCTACTCTCATATCATTGCCTATGTCCCAAATTCTGTAGTAAAAGACATTCTTACTCAGGATGGTCGTGATGGAAGAAGAGGTAAGTGGATTGCAACTATATTATAATATGAAATGGAGATAAAACCCACAAAACTCATCAAAGGTCAAGGATTAGCCAGACTTATGGCTGAATCTAACTGTAATGCCCTAGACATAAATTTTATTTCCCAAGTACATGATCAGGAAGAGATGGAAACTCCAACGATCATTGAAGCCTTCTCAGACTCACCTTGGTATACAGATATCATATTTGTTCTCCTAAACTTATAGGCTCCTCCTTGATTGTCAAGAACCAAAGCCATATTTTTAAAATTAAAGGCAGTAAGATTTTGCATTTTAGACAATGCACTTTTTTGGAGAGATCATAGTAGGATTTTATTAAATTTTTTATTAAAGGAAGAAGCTGACAAAATACTTGAAGAATTTCATGCAGGTGTCTGTGGAGGACATTTATATTGGAAAACTACTGTAGACAAGATCCCGAGAGCTGGTTTTTACTAGCCTATTTTTATTGCTGATGTCAAAAAGTATGTAACTTCCTGTCATAAGTGCCAAATTTTTTAGGTCAAGAAGAAATTATTACCCCTCCCCTTAACTCCTATTTCAACTGAAATTCCATTTCAACAATGGGGTTTAGACTTCATTGGTGAAATTCACCCTCCTTCTTCAGGCCAACATAAGAGGATTTTGATAACCACTGATTATTTTACCAAGTGGATTGAAGCCATACCCTCCAGACAAGCCACAAATACTGTCATTATTTCCTTCCTACAAAGTAACATTCTTTCAAGATTTGGATGTCCCCAAAAGATAATTATTGACAATGCAACGGCATTCAAATCTAAGAAAATGATTGATTTTTTGCCACAAATACCATATTACCTTAGGTCATTCTACTTCATATTACCCCCAAGGTAATGGCCTAGCTGAATCCTCAAACAAGATCCTTGTAAACATCATTAAAAATTTACTTGAAGACAATAAAAAGACTTGGAATAAGAAGTTAGTCAATACCTTATGGGTAGATAGAATTACTACTAAAAAATCCATTGGTACTTCCCCTTACCAGCTTGTTTATGGAATGGATGTTGTTTTTCCATCCTCCCTAGGTGTACCAGTGATGAAAATTATCCAAGAATTACAAGTTGAAACAAATGACATTCAAAGAAGAATCAATCAAACTATTCACTTGCAACAAACAAGGGAAGAATTTTATATCAAATCTCAAGTCATTTAGGATAAAATCAAGAAATTTTTTGATAAAAAGAGTAAAGAGGATGATTTCAACATTGGAGATAAAGTGTTAAAGTGGGATTCTAGAAGAGAAGACAAAGGTAAACATGGAAAATTTGATTTTCTGTTGAAAGGAACTTATGTGATTTATGGATATAGAGGTAATAATGCTTTCCTTTTGAAAGAAATGGATGGAACAGATCTGCAAGAACGAACAGTAAATGGCAGAATGTTGAAGCATTATTACTCTCCTGAGTTAACAAATAGTTAGTTTTTATTCACTTTGATCATTGTACATATACATTGCAGAGTTTAGATTGGATTGATGTTTCCCTAACAAAGCTAAAGCCCAAAGAGAAGGCCCTAAGCTTTGAGAGGTAAATATCATACGTATGAATAAATTCCAGATATTAGAAGACATTTACAGGGTCATCACAGTAAAATTCCAAAGGCTACTAGTCTCAAAGTTCATGACATTTCTCCAGGAAATGCCATCCCCATGTGGAGCCACTGTTAGGGTCCTATAATAATAGGGTTCATAAAATTTTGAATTGACTTTGATAGTCTTGTAAAATAAGTACATACCTTGTTTTCTGCAAGTTTTTTTCCCATATTTTGAAAAAAATGAAAAATAATAAAAAGCCAAAAAGAGGGTAAAAAGTCCTAAAAGAAAGATCAAAGGACTTAGAAAAATATAGACCCCAAAAAGAAAAGAGATAAAATAAGATCTGAAAGTGAGCAAGTCAAAGTGCCACTACTATTTACTTTACTGCGATAATAATGATTGTGTGCAGAGTGTCAATAAATGCCATAATCCATGATCAGTTAAACAGTTTAATCTTAACTTTTCATGCTTTCAATTTCATGTTTTAGATAGAGAATAAAGATTTGTCAAACAGTTTAAACTTGACAAATCAGTAGATAGGTAGAGAATAATGAGGAGCTCAATATTTTAATCTGAGCCCTCAGATGAAATAAGGTAGATTTAGATAGTTTTATGCTTTGAAAGAAAACTGGTTTAGGGTTTCAAGCCTAAATGCACCCATGAAAATGAAGAAAAAATGTTAGAAATAAAGATGGGTAGGTAGAAAGCAGTTGTGCAAGCATGTAATAAAGCATCATCGGGCAAAATTACTAATTTCCCATCCCCTACAAATATTCAGTATTCTAAACTATCAGTTAAAGAGGCTCAGATCATTTCTCTGACTTCTGTTGGGACCAGACCCAAGGCTCAATGGATGATTGGTTAAAAATATTGAATTCCCACACTAGACCCACATTCATCAACATTTATCCTTCATTTCATAAATCATAATCTCTTTTCCTAAGTAAAAACCCATTTTGACCTAGTAAATGTTAAACCCTAACTAGCTAATCTCATTCCCTTTCAAAAAATCATTCATAAATCCTCAAAATGCATTTATCCTAAGTATAAGTGAAATAATATTAAAAGGCAACAATGCTTTATTTTGTCTATGATTTACACTTGGCTTAGAGATTAACATGTGTTTTTTTTCCATTTTACTACCCTTTTTCATATTAACACCTAACTTATTGTATTAAATCCCTAACTACACCTACCCGTATGTTATTAATTCCCTTATATTTAAAATAACCCCCTTAACCCACTATTTTAAAGTTTAGACCAAATTTTTATATCCCATGTGCGCAAATATAAAACCCTAGCCCAATTTTCCTTCTGGTCTAAACATATCTATATGCGAATATCCATCCCCTATAGTTTTAAACAACTATTCAACATTGAAAGACTATATAATATATAATACCACGTCCACATGTATAATTAAAACATTTGCATTTGTTTTAATTAACGCATAAAACATTACCCCTCGCCTATTTTCATAATTCCTGAACTTTAAACTTTATTAAAAACACATTGTTATAAAGTTAAAGTCATATCCCGCCACATATGCAAACACCCTGGCGCCACTCCCATTCCAATGCAACTCCCAAACCAATCTGGACCGTTCACATTCAAAGCTCATATCTGACGGCTAAAACACAATATCGCGTAGAAAAGTTGTGCGATCACCCAAGCTCCAAATTTGCGCGAAATGGGTGGTTTCGCAATTCTATTTCTCCTCCACATGCCCTTTACTTATTGGATCGCATGGATTCAAGCCAAAACTGCTTACCGCCGTAATGTTGCGTGATAACCACTAATTGTTTCAATCCTTTGAGGCCCAAAACCGACGTTCCCACCCGATGCGACCAGCATTCAATGCAAAGTAATGTAACCCAAAAATGCATAACAAAACATTGGAAATGTAATCCATTCCTTACCTTTTCTGCGCATTAACCTAAGCTCTGTGCAAGCCTCCCCGACTGAAAAAACATCCTTTTTTTTTCGCCATTTCTGCGCCTGAAAAGCCTGGAAGATTCACCTTGTGACCTTTGGAGATTTCCAAGGAGATGTACATTTCTCCAGGCAATCTACAGAAGTTTTGTTTCATTGAAAACCTCAGAAACATCTTCCGAAACCCAAATACCTGCATACAAAAGGTATTTATCTAAAATTTGAACCAACAATTGACTTAAAAGATATTCAAAGAACTAAAACACACTTAGAGCTTAAGAATTAATTGAAAAAAAACTATCAAAAAGTCCCAAAAATAGGTTAGACCCTGTCAAATGTTTTCTAGAAACCCTATTTCTCTACAGTGCACCATTTTTGAAGAAATTTGTGAGTTTTTCATAGTTTGATGAACTATTCCAAGCCTTAAATCAAACTGGAAAACCTCTGAAGGTATCCTATGCCTTTGTGACCCTTTTCAAAAGAGTTTTAGAGCAATTTCCCATTAAAATACTCAAGAAACCCTTGTTTCTTGTTTTAAAACTAGTTAAAAGCCTGTAAACCTCTTTCATAGACCTAATTGAAAAAAAAGACTAAATAAAAAAGCTATAATTTCCCTATATTATCCAAGAAATCCTTTGCTAAAGTAAATTACTTCTACAAACTGTCTAAACTTGCAGAAGTAGCCTAAAATGCCTAAAAATCAAAGCTCTAGCAAGCCTGAAGCTTCCAAAGTACCTAAACCAACCCCTGCCATGACTTCAAATACTGCTATTGTTGTAAATCCTCTTCAACACCTGTTGTTGATGTTGAACACATCCCACTAGCTGATACTGATTATAAGATAACAGATCCCATTTTTGAATTTAACCTACTAGATATCTATAACTGGTGTTATGAGAAGTCGTTAGACAATGAAGAAGAAGTCCATATTCGGGAATCCCACTTACCCAAATATTTTGTCCCTTTAACTCACCCATGCCAAGAAGTCATTAGGTTATGTCAACAACATTATGTACCTGAGCAAAGAGCCATTGTAAATGCCAATAAAGAAGTAAATTTTACCATTACTGCAGAATCAATTAACCAGATGTTACAGCTTCAGCCTAACCCTCAAGTAGTCTCTTTGTCTATAGAAGCCCTCACCAAGTTATATATTGGCCTAGATTTTCCCAAGAGATTCCTGATTTTTCAGACATTTATGCCTTTGCATGTAGAAATTCCTAAGCTAAATCCCCCATATTCTACTGCTAAATTCCTTGAAGGTTCAAGACATGTGATTTCCATGCTTTCCTTCACCCTTGGACATTTTACTGATGAACACACAGATGAGTCCATCTTTGGATTCTTATCCACTTTCTCCCCAAATCAACCCCCATCAGTAATATTTGATTATGCTGGTTTCATTGCTGATAGTATTCATTATCAATTGACCAATTTTCCAATTGAGGGATTATTCATATATACTTCCTTCCTTTTCCATATGATTTTATACTTCCAATCAAATAATTTTCCAGTTACTTTCCAAAAACTTGACATAGAGGGAAATCCTTTATCTGTCATTTTTTGGACATCCTTGCTTAAGAAATAATGTACAGATTTCACATATTTAGAATTTTCAGAGTTATTTTTACATCCAGTGATCACAATTTTGACCAAAATAGAGCAGCCAAGAATAAATGAAGAAATGAAAAATATATTGCAGTTTTCAGAGCAGAGTAAGGTTGGTGACTGGTATTTATATGAAAAATATACTGAGATCAGAGTCTTTGGGTCAAACTTGTTACCTTACAAGTTACCCAAACATCTTTCAATGAGGATCTTTGCCTTGGAGTATATTAGGCAGATCCTAAACTCCGATTCCATAAATTTCATGGCAGCTAAGAAGAAAACTCGATTCAAACAAAAGAATTAGATAGGGCCATTCATATGCAATCACAGGGATGTAGAGAAAGAAGCAGCAAATTAACTATTGGAATATAAACTTGAAGAAATTTTTCATTGGAATTATGACACACAAGGGATCCTCAGCAAACTAAGAGTTAAATGCAATTTAACACCCTTCATCCATGAAGCAAAACCAGAAATAGAAAAAATTGCAAATCAAATTGAATGGACTAAAAACACTTTAATAGATGCAGTGAACAAAGGTAATACTAGTCATACTTTAGAGACTACAAATCAGCCAGAAAATTCCACTAAAAGAGTAAGGGAAGAAGGAGCCTATGTGGCAGAAACTACAACTAAAACCAAGTTCAAGATCATATATAACAAAAGGCCCAAGTTAGATTCAGCAGATAAAGGAAAAGTAATAATTAAAGTGGAAGAAACAGAGCTTTTAAATACCAATACAGATTTTCCAGAGACAAATGTTTCTATTATGATTATCAATGAGCCAAATACTAAAAATCTGAATGAAGGAAAAATCAATAATGAAGATACACAGTTGATGGAAAGACGGAAAAGCATGGAAGCCT
The DNA here is from genome assembly GCA_034641835.2 of Pinus albicaulis. NCBI lineage: Eukaryota > Viridiplantae > Streptophyta > Pinopsida > Pinales > Pinaceae > Pinus > Pinus albicaulis. The sequence goes on from CM076574.1 coordinate 496,770,675, forward strand.
CTTCCTCACAAGTAGCTGAGGAAAAGGATTTGGATATCAAATAAAAATATAATCATATTAAACTAAAGAATGAAGAGATAAAGAATAATATTTATTTTCAATATCTCAAACAGACTCCAAGTGTGCAAAATAGGCTCCTTTCTGCATTTGATTATTCTAATTAAAAGCTAATCATGTCAGTGTTGCAGCCTATAATCAAATCTCCTAAGACAGTGACAGATTATAAGAAAGTTGATTTGGAAGTCTAGACAGATAAGATATATGCTCTTGATCAAATTGAGTTCCATAGACAGACCTCTGAAATGTTATATTCTACTATCACAATTAAAGTCATGAGTGCTCAAAAGCTCCAAAACACCATCTCCAACATGCAAGATCAGATGAAGGTGGACAAAGCCTCATTGTATGCCAAGGATCTAAGGATAAATCCTTAGAAGAACTAGTATTACAAGTGGGATATGACCCTGCTAATATCAAAGCAGCAGAATTATTGGTAAAAAATAAAAATGAAGATATAGCAGCTTTGAGGAAATAGCTCAAACTTCCTCAAAGTGAACATCCTCAAACAAAAGAAATGATACAGGAACAGAGTGAAAAATATGACATGATGAATATAATCTTACAGCTAACAGCCCAGGTTAAGGAGATGGAAATACAGATGGAAAAACTTGTCCAAGAAAAGGAAACAAGGAAAGAACCAAAGATTCCTACAGTTATTCCAGTAATCATTGCAGCAGTGCCTTCAACTTTAGCTGAAAACCAAAGATTCCTACAGTTATTCCAGTAATCATTGCAGCAGTGCCTTCAACTTTAGCTGAAAATTTGGCACCCAAAGAACCATTGGCTACTGCTGTGCCAGTGACTTCTTCCACAACCTCAGCTACTGACTCATCTACAACAGCAGTACAGCCTACAGATGAGGCCATCAAATTAGTGAAATCAATGGAAGAAATGTCTTTAAAGACAAATGAGATTAACAGGTTGACAAAGATGGTAGAAAATCTTGAGAAATCAAGCAAATTAGCTCAGGTAAATGTAAAGACACATGAACAAAATGCCATCAGACTGAATGAAGAGTTGAATAATTTGTAAAAGGAATTGACATTAAAGGAGCAAATATCATACATCAAAAATCACCTTTGGAACAATGTCATTGAAGCCATCCATGATGTGTGGCCTTGAATTCAGGTAATTTTTGAGCAAAGAGACTTATTACTAAAAGCACAAGAAGAAATTCAAAAGACTCAAACTAAACTGGCTGACAAACCATAGCAAGCTTTAAGGCTAATCACCTTCCTTAACAGAAAAAACAGACAGGAGTTAGAAGAACTGAAGATTACAGACAGGACTGAAACTATCCTAGAAATTAGGAAAGTTACTACAAAGAAAAATCTGATGAGGCAACTAGAAGAAAAGTGTGACAGTGTGAATACTGCCATAACCAGATTTATGGTTAAGTTTACAAATTTGAGACAAAAAGAATTTCCTGACATTATGGTCATTAATGATAAACTGATGCCTCAGAATGACTTTGATAAGAAAATTAGAGAGTTTGCAAAAGAATAGGTAAATAAACCACAAGGACAAGGCATTCCAACTAGAAAAGTGTTACTTAAAAGTTTTGAAGACTTATTATACTTGCAACATGAGATAAAACACTTGTTTATCATCAAGCCAACCTTTGCTAGATATATTGAAGCTGATGAAAACTTTAGAAATTAAAGAAAATACAAATTCCTAAAGATGAGGATTGGAAAGCACTCACAAATTTATTATGAAGGATAAAAGACAAACAGATGAAATGAGAAGAAAATTGTTTTCTGATTTACAATCAAAACTAAATTTTTATAGCTGTAAACAATTTTTTATTATGGTTAAAAACTATCAGTGAATAAAGAGTATCTGAGAAAGAGTATCAAACAAGGCAGATCAGATTCCAAAAAACATCTAAGAGCCAGCAAGGAGGACATGAAGGCAGCCAACTGCATCTTATCCTCTAAACCGTTTCTATTTCTTTTGAATAAATAGGAGAGCTTGCTGATTTGTTAAGAAGTTGTCTCTATTATTGTTGTAAAGATATTTCATTTTCCTAAGATAATTCCTAGAAGCTTTCTAGGATATTTTGTGAAGAGATATGTATAAATACTTCATCTTTAGAAGTATTTTGTGTTGAATAAAATTGATGGGATTGTTATAGTAATTTCTTCTTGGACTTGAAAGCTTTATGTGTGTCAAAATTTGAGTAGCAGGCTGGATCAAAACAATTGGCATCATACTTCAAGATTACTGTGATGAGATATTTGGAGTGAAGTATTTCTTCACTTGTCATTGTTATATTTCTTTGTTACATGCATCCATCTATGTTTATTCCAAATCTGAATGTATAACTAGGAGCATTACTACAGGATTTTTTAAAAGCACCTTGTTTTTAACTAGTTATCATTTATATGTTTTCCTCTGATTTCCAGTGTAGGGAACCCCTAATTTCTCCCTCTCTCGTTTGACCTCTTCCTACTATTTCCTTTTTCGGATCAAAGGATTCTTAAGTGTCCTTTATCCTGATAATACCACCTCATAAAAACAACTTTCCAAGATCTTCAAGGGTTAACTGTCTTGCCCTGAAAACATTTGACATTTTGTCCTTGATCCCAGTCTTGTTTGCTTGATTTTGTTCCTTAGCCCAATGGACAAATAGATTTCCCACTTTCCTTCCTTTCAAGTGATTTTTTTCCCACCAAATCTACCAAAACAAAACCAAAGTTGCACTTTCATAACTAGCCAAATATTTTACAAATTAAACAAAGTTAAATTTTAAAGAGAGAGCCCTCTCTGAACCCTAGGAAGGCTAGATCCTAGAGTTTGAAGTTGGTTTGTGGTTACCTCTAGTATTCTTTGAATAAAAACCAAAATCTCACAACTTTAGATTTACTAGAGTGATAACAGGTGGGTCCGCTAATTTTGGTGCCAACTCCATTTTTGTCGGACTTAACTGGAGTTTCTCCAGATTTGGAGGAATTTTCCTAGGGAAAAATGAAGAAGCCATAACTTCAGCATATTTCAACTCAATCCTATATTATCTGGATGCTTTGAGCATGATGGTGTAGGTTTCAGAGGCATAGGAGCACTTCTATAAGCAATTTTTCCACTTTGAATATTAATTAAGCCTAGGACCACCATGAGAGGAGGCCATGCCTAGTCCACATGGACCATTTTTAAATCCAGAAGAGTCTATTTTGAGGTTTTTGGATCTTTTGAATCCAATGGAGCAGGTTTCAAATCCATTGGAGTAGTGTAGGTGCATGTAATCAGATAATTGACCATTAATCCAAAGAGGGCCTAGCCAGGTTAATCAGGTCCATGGAGATGTAGCCCAAGAGGGGTGAACTTTGTTATCAACTATTGTGTAATGTGTTTGTTGTGTGTTATTTCTCTGCAATTCACTTGTTGTACATGTATTTTCAACAACTAATTTACTTATTGAATTTCTCATAAAATACACTTAAACTTAACACATAAACCCTCACATAAATGGCTAATTTGAGACGATCCTAAAAACATTTATTTTATATTGATGAGGGAGATAGCATAGCAAAACTAGTTTTCCCATATTCAGATCACTAGACATGATAGGAATTTTGTCAAACATGTCACAAATCTGTAATCTACATATTTAAATAACAAATTTGAGCATAGGAGCCTCATACTTATCTAAGAATTGCTAAGAAGCATTGTTGCTTCACCACATTAACTGCATTATTGTATATTTAGGCATATATACATTGTTCATTCAATTATGAATCAAAACATGATGAGAGCCATAATGCATCACCATCATAAAAATTAGTCATAACCACCATATAAGCAACATAAATGACAAGCACGTAACAGTCATATAAGCCACATAATAACAAGCATATTTACCCATCAATACAAGAGGAAAAGAGTTCTTATTTCCATAAGCAAAATGCAAACAAGTTTAGGACTTCCACGTTCCACCCGACCATAGACATGGCTAAGCCAAATATCTCTTCATCCAGTCACCCCCATGTTATATTCCAATCATGAATGTGGAATATCATAAACCAAATCCATCAAAACCAAACCAAGGCTTCCAAAGGCCAAACCACCTCAACCCTCAAACAATGATTCCACCTCATGGTCAGATATCACAACCATCACCAGATTTGTCTCTACCCAAGTTGTCTAAGGCTCCAACGAGTTTGTTCCAACTAAGGCTCCAGGACTATTAATTCAACCCACAACTGTCCGTCGAGCTCTAGATACTTTTTCTAACCAAGGCTCCAGGAACTAGTAACTCAACCGACAACTAAAGGAACATGAGAACCAACCAGAAAAAAAACAATGAGATTGAACCCACAACACTATGGTTATCGAGGAAATGGAAAGGCTAGGAAAATCCATTGCCAATTTAGGAAATCCTCCATACCAATGAAAAGTCATGACCAAGAAACCACATGCATACACCATGCATGAAAAAACTAGTGAGGGAAACATACATGCAGCTTGGTACCTACAATCAAAACTCATTGTAGCTACTGATCCCAATGTCCTATTGCGCTTTCCTACTCTTCCTTCGCCTTCTTGCTCAAAACATCCAAGTATGCCACACCCTTTAAGAGTTCTCCATGAAACTCTAAGTATCCCAGAATATGAGAGAGAGAGATAGATAATAGAATGAGAGCCATAAGTGTGAGAAAAAACTTAAACCATCCAAAAGCTTGCCAGCTGATCCTCATAAGCCTTTTTATCAATGAGGCCTCTATTTTCTTCATTTTCCATTATTTTCCTTCATTTTACTCCTCACATGAAACTTGTGACCTTTCACCTCCCTTTTCTCTTATTTCCATTATTTTCATAAATAAAATTCCAATTACTGCCTTGTTCCTTTCCAAAATATTTTCCATTGCCTTTTCCAAATTCCTTTAGTCATAATAACTAAAATGAACACCCTCTAGGATGTTTTATCCACCATTCAGCTTGGAATATATGTCCCATTACCTTAGTATTATATTTTTTACATGGATTTTTAACCAGGGCTATTACAAAATCCTCCCCCTTGGGGGAACACCGTCTTTAGTGTTCAATGACACCTATAAACCAGAAAACTGGTAAAAACAAAACATACTACCTATGGAGATTTTAACACATATCATTGCAGTATTTACAATGAATAATTGCTGAAACATGAGAAACATACCCTTTACTAGAGATTTATAACACAACTCATTACGACATTTACAATAACAACCACATTTGCTTCAACCAACAAATAATGATACTATTTATGGAGCTTTATCTGGGGAAATAAACTGCTCAAAAACCCCTCTATATTTATATTGCATATGGTCAATATCATGAAACAATAAAATGATATTCCTCACACTGAGAAACCTCTGCACTTTGTTGATTGTCTGAATCTGATCCTGCTTGAATCTGGATTGCAATCTAAGCAAAAGCGGTAAAGTATTTAACATTTTTCTTTCCACTGCTTTGACTACCTTGCTTATGCATTCTTGGGCTAATTGAGCTCCTATTAATTAGGAAATTCCCAACTAATGTTTGTGAAATCCTTCAAGGCCTTCCCGATGACCTCATGCATGACCTATAAAATTTTCTAATAGTACAAATGATAGATCTCTTCCCTTTAACCTCAGTCTCAACTGGGTCTTCCTTAGAAATGACATGTAACAACTATTTATAGTGAATTATCAATTAACTAATTGATCACTACTTGTGAATTAAATCAGATATAATTCACAGGACCTATCACTAGCTCATCTCTTAGTTGGAACTAGTTACTGATTTTAACTCAATTTCTTGATTTAACTAATTACAACTCACAAATCACTATATTTGGACCCCTAAAAATAGAAAATCCCTTTGCATCCATCTCTCAGGTCTCTAACTAGAATTTCGTAAGCTAACTAAGTCTTCGTGACTCAGTTAACTAATACAAGTTGTCATGTGATGATATTACAATTTTTCTTCCAATTTAATTAAGGGAAAATTAAATCAGAAGCCTCATATGGTAGCCATTTCTGGGTGCCATTTTCTAGATTTCATTTATGGATGCCAATTTCACTATTTCTTCTTGCAAATTTCAACACTCCCTCTCAACAAGAAATGAATTCAATCTATCCTAATATGGTGCCTTTGGAATGTTCTGCATGCAACACTTATCTAGCATTGTTTTCTCTTACAACTCCTAAAATTGAATAGCCTCAAAAAAAAAATGAATCAATATGATGCATCTGTCATCAGAGTCTCTGACTGTTATCGATTACTTCACTATCTACTGAAATATTTGCACTATTGTTGACTCTACATTTGTGCCCTCTTCAATGCTGCCAACTCTGATCTGCGCTCTAGTATCTGACATCTACCACTCTAATTTATGTTTTCTTGACATTTTACTGCATCAATCCTACTGATCCTTCCTTCTACTATGCATTGTGGGATCCTCGTAGCTAAGTTCGATCCATGAGACAAGTCATATCAATGGATCCTACCCAAATTTTTTCTCTTGGGAGTATGTCTGCACATCTCCCCACCTCTCACCTAGAGGTATGTCTGCATGTTCTTCCTCTACCCATCTAGCTCAAAATTCCCCCCTCCTGGATGTCTCTGCTTGAGTGGACCCCTCCACTCGGTGTCCTCTCTACTTCTCCAATTGTGGCTACTCCACAACCTTATAAGACTGCATGTTGAGAGGTAATTCGTGCTCCCTCTCAACCACCAAGTCACTAACCTCTACTTTGCTCCTCAAAAATTTGCATGCATCCTCGACCTGGAGAGCATATAGGTTCTTGACTCTTTCACTGATCTGTTTCACCCGTCCCATGGATATGTGTCTAAGGAACACCTTTCCTTTTCTAAATATGACATAATAACCACGATATTCCAATATCACTATGGAGATAAGATTTTTCCTTAGTCCTGGAACATACAAAACATCTATTATCCTGAGAGGGGAGCCAGATTCCCTCTAAAAGGTAATTGTACCTATGTCGGTCGCACTATACCACCTGTCAAATCCAAACACTATGTTTTTATGGAGGTACTTCTCCTCCAAGTCACTAAAGAGATATTTGTTCCCCCTCATATGAAACGAGGCACCATTGTCTAGATACCACATGCATCCCATTACAGTTTTGGCCATGCATGGAATGAGAGTAAAATCAAGCTTGAATAATGAAGCTAGTTCTTCACCTGCTGCAACTGTAGGCTCCTTCTTTCTTTCCTTATTATGTGGAAAATTCGAGGCATAATGCCCATGCTCATGACAGTGAAAACAATTTATCTTAGACAAGTCTCTCTTGCCCTCTTTGCCTTAGCAATTCTTTCCCTTGGCTTTCTTTCCTTCGCACCAATGAAAAATCTTCTTCTTTGTCTTTTTCAGAGGTTTTGTCTCTGGTGCTCCACCTTATCTCTTCTATTACCAAATCAGACCACAAACAATCCCAGTCTGGTAACTTCTCCCTCCCATTCACAGAGTCCTGGTGACTATGCCAGCTCTTGGGAATGCCTAAAAGTGCTAGGATCACCAAATCATAATCAACAACAGTCACCCAAACACTTCCAAGCTCATCTCGACATTCAATGAACTTCAACAAGTATTTCAAGATCGTGTCACTGTCCTCCATCTTTATCTTTCTATGCTTGTCCTTTAGCGCCAACTTCATGTGGTCACTGTTGTTCTGAAACATATCTGTCAATTCCTTCCACATAGCATATGAAGTCGCCTTACCATGGAGACTCGAGACAATATGATCTTTAACTCCTTCTAACAAGATCCTTCTTGCCTTTTCTACCTTCTTCTTCCATGCATCAAGAATTTTAGCATCTAATGTTGCGGGTTGGGGAATATCAGTATCTATGAATTCCTTCAACTCATTGTCCTCCAAAAATATCTCCATCCCATCCTTCCATTCTATGTAATTAAAATTTCCCTCAAGATCATATTAAAGTCTCAAGCCTTTGAAAGACATATTGATCTGTTGCTAGATCCTGAAGAATAAATCTGTAAATATGAATCTGTTCAAGACAAAATCTATTCTTCTCTTCTATTGTGATTATTGGTGCTTTGATACCATATATAAAATCTACCCACGAGATTCAAATTGATCTTGTAAGGTACTAAAACAATATATTGAATACTTCTACAATTTTCGGAAACAAAACACGATCGCACAATCACCTAACAAGGATAAGAAATTAGAAATCACACAACATACGATGTATATGGGGAAAGAAATTGCTCAAAACCCCTCTATATCTATATTTCATATGGTCAAGATCATGAAACAATACAATCTTATTCCTCACACTGAGAAACCTTTGCACTCTATTGATTGTCTCACTCCGATCATGCTCGATTCTGGCTTGCAATATAAGCAAAATCAGTCAAGTATTTAACCTTTTTCTTGCCATTGTTTGGCCTGCCTTGCTTACCCATTCTTGGGCTAATTTAACCCCTATTAATTAGAAAATTCCCAATTAATGATTGCGCAATCCTTCAAGGCCTTCTCGAGACCTGTAAAATTTTCTAATAGTACAACTGATAGATCTCTTCCCTTTAACCTCAGTCTCAACTGGGTCTTCCTTATAACTGAAATGAAAAATATATTTATAGTGAATTATCAGTTAAATTATTGACCACTACTTGTGAATTATTTAACTTCTCACTATCTCATCTATCAGTTAGAACTAGTTAAACTGATTTTAACTCAATTTCTTGAGTTAACTAATTACAACTCCCAAATAACTATATCTGGATGCCCTAAAAATAAAAAATTCCTTTGCATGCATACTCTTATACCTCCAACTTGAATTCTTTTGGGTGTGGAGCATGATTATCTTGTTTATTTTGTATCACAACGTTGGACCCATGTACCTTAATGGGGCGGCAACACCGCCTGTAATTAAATGATGCTTGGGGGGTCCAGGGGGGGTGGTGGCGATGACTTTGTGGAGCCCCCCTTGGCGGGGGGTTTTGGTGGCAGCACCCCTGAAGCTAAAAATAGATGTAAAGTTTCCTTGTAAAAGTATAGTAATTTCTAGTCAATCTGGGCTGTTCATTAGGCGGATGATCTGACGATAGAAGTTATGTTTAGTTTAGGGTTTTTTTCCCTAGAAGGCAACCCCTCGCTTGTATGAGGGTATTGTATTGCGCCTGTGTATTGTATGTGTATTCTCAGAGCGAGAAACAGATAGGGAGACTATGAGAGAGAACATAGGATATTACAACAGATCTATTGTAGGTTGTGTCTCTTCATTTTGCTGGATAATAGAAAGGAAGGACTGGTTGTTTGGGGTGGACGTAGCCCAAACTGGGTGAACCACGTATAACTGTGTCTCTTTGGTTTTATGTGTTTTGTGTGCTTGCATTTTCCGCATATGTTATGTGTTGCATTGCTCTGTAATATATAATTTTCTAACAAATTTCCTAAGCTAACTAAGTCTTCCTAAGTCATTTAACTAATACAAGTTTTCATGAGATGAAATTACAATTTTTATTCCAATTTAATTAAGGGAAGATTAAATCAGAAGCATCATATGGTAGCCATTTATGGGTGTCGTTTTCTGGATTTCATTTACAGATTCCAATTTCATTGTTTCTTGTTTCCAATTTCAACACTTCATACCTCATTGGTAGCTCATCAATAAGGTACACTTGCAATTTTGTTCACTTCCTTTCACAACAAGTTAAACTAGTTATTTGATCAAATCATCATGTATAAACATATCACATCTGGTTAGCTCAAAACACAACCATCATAAATTAAAATCATAAATCGCATGAAATCACCATAAACCATAATCATAAATCACATGTAACAATCATAAGTCAGAAACATAGATCATATGCATAACCACACTGAAAAAATAAATAAATAATTAAATATTGATACTTATCCTTCTGTTAAGCAGGTAAATCCTCTTTGCGAACAGAGACGATCCCTCTAGCCCTAGGGTGGGTCTAGAAAGAAAGAGACATGCTAGAGTGTAGGTTCCTCATTACTGAATGAAAAGAGGACATGGTAGATCAACCTACCTGGAGTCCAATGATGTCGTCGTGGCTGTAGTGGTAGTGGCCTCTCGCTCATGCCTCGACAAGTCACGATCCTTCTGCAGTCATGCTCGGATACCTGCACATAGATCAGTAAACAAGAATAGCATACGACATAATAACTTCATTCATAACTACTAGCCAGTCAAAGAGGGCTAAGCATATTGCATTAAACAAATGACATAACGCAAAATGGGAACCAAACAATAGTCACGTATATGTATTGATAGAAGGAAGAGTTACAACTAAAGATTTGACGTTGCAGTCTCCTCCAGTGGCGTTCAGCTGAAGCGCATCTCAGATGCTCGTCAGGGGATTTGGACGAGATGAGGGCATGGACCTATGCTCTCTCAACAGAGTTCCTTCTTGTTCTATCTCTTCCACAATTCAGCTATAGTATACACAGTTCTCCATGTTCAGCTAGCTTATGCAAGGAGAGATAGCTTCTTTTTATAGAGGAAAAGGAGGGGGTTGGGATCCCTACAAAGGTGGAAGGGAGGCCTATCCTTTAGGAGCTTCCCACAAGAGGTGGAAACCAAAAAATAAAGGAAGGATTTTGTGGTTATTCAGTCCAACCACTCCCAATGACTCATCCTCGAAGTTGTTAGAGTGGAATCTCTGCCTCTATTTTTATAAAACATTCCATAAAAAACTCGATGTGGGTGGCTAACTGGGACAGAGCGGCCACTGGCATGGGTTCCAGTGTTAATCTTCCTCATTAGCACGAGGGAAAAACTAGATACTCACACCAAGGCAAAAACAGGGGTTTCTGAAGCTCTGCTCAGGGAATTATCAACAGAAGGAATATTCCCCTCATGTAAAGGGATGCAATCATGGTCTTTTAAAGGCATGACACTTCTTATTAGTCACAAAAATGACCCTCCAATGTGCAAGATGGGGATTGCAGGGACAACGAAAAAATGTTGTGTAACAGATGCCCCCTAAAGGATGAGATCCGAGGGAGGGGGAGGGGCGAAATGCTTTACGAGAATGCGTTCGAACAAAACACCATTGTTGAAAAGCCTGCAATTACAAATACAAATGATACATCAGATACATGAACATTTGGTATGGGCGCAACCATCCATAATAGAGTACATAAAAACTAAGATCCGAGGTATGGACACAACCATCCAACAGTAAGGATCAACAAATAGACTCAGGTATGGTCACAACCATCCAATCAAAAGAGTCATGCAATAAGTCATGATAATCCACAAGAACCTACAGCCTAGATTTTATCAGACAAAACCTAGGGTCTTGCGCTCCATATCAGCTCGAACAAGTACAAATTGAAGCATGCGAATATATGAGTTGAAGTTGAACATGAAAGAAAATCACTTGATTACCATCCAATGATGAAACCTATTAACATACGTGAGAGAAAACACCAATAATGACAATGGCCCTCAAGGTACGAGAGGCCCAATCCACGGAATGTGAATAGTGATCTGACGTCAAACACCCGCAGAATCACTCGATCGAAGGCCAATGATGTGGACCTTGCGTCGAATGCAAAGAACCTGCCATTGAGGCATGCAAGATTCAAGGTACTGGAGGGAGTCTCTAGATCGGATTCCTGGATAATGAGCTGAAGTCGACAGGAAGTGACCTAGCTGAAGGAGGGCCATAATGTTTCCCACATCATCAACATGAGACAGAGGAACATGATGATAGTGAATCTTAGGACCAACAGAGAATCAGAGGGAGGTTGAAAAATGCAGAGCCAAACTTCTCTTGAACATATCAACGACATGATAGTGGATTTGGCAGTATTTTACATCAAGGAATCTGAGGTCATGATGATGTGGAAAAGAGAAAATGAGAGGTAAAAAGAGGTTACCCAAACCCATGGAGGCAAAAATGACGAAATGAGATGTCCCCAACCTGACAAGAATGCAGACAAGTGCCATGTTCAAGAGGGACATACTGCCAACATAACTAAAAACTGGTTCCATTTTCCCCCACCATTTCTGGTGAGTACCCCAATTATTTTTTAAAACAAGCTTGAAGGGGATATCATATGCTTGTAATGTAAGTTTTTCCTTTGGAAAAATCCAACCTAGTACATTTTATGAGCCCTAGTAAGGAGGAACTCGAATAACATCATGGAGACGAAATCCGATGTCATCAGGGTTTAACGAGTCTGACAAAGGGAGAACTCAGCATCTTTTCATGTTTAGATAGTTTTAAAAGAAGGCGGAAAAGAAAACTCCAGCATGGCCTTTTTCATAAATAGTCTCTTAGATTCGAAAACGTAGAAAAAAATATCTGAAAGAACCTCTTAGTCGCGATAGGCTGAGGTATTCCTTTTTCGTAAATAATCCATCCTAGCTCGAAAAAGGGGTAAACGTATACTAGGTAGATATCGTTTCACAACCATTTAATGAGTTCAAAACGACAAGAATCTCGGAAATATTTTCAATTTTAGAGAGTCAGAAAAGAGTTGAAAGATGACTCTAGTAGTGACTTTTTCTTGTTTTTACTGAGTCTAAAAAAGTATAAAATACAACTCGTTACTTCATCACTATTGCATGAAAACCTATCGCTACACAAGAGATGCGTGTAAAACCCATTTCTCGAAATAATATAGCAAAATAATCAAAAAATATGTCTTAAAACCTAATTAGGGTTTTGAAAAGTTATAAAATGCCAAAAATGGTAAAAATAATTACATTCCACTTTTTACCTCTTGTGGAGCAATAGTTACCCATTTTACATTGTGATTTTGCGGCGACGATAGCGGACGATCTGGTAGACCAATATCAAATCCGTCAGTTCCAGGTAAGAGCCAACAATCTTCCCTTCAATTTAAGTCCTCTTTTATTGCCTGTAACGCTGAATTTTGATTTCTAAGGAGAAAAATGCAAATTTTAGGGCACGGTGGTTGGCGCGAGTTTCAGGAACGGACTCGCGCCAATCGCCCGTTTTTCTGAACTAGGGCGTGCCCATTGCCGCGATTCTTTAGAAACAGTCACGAAAACTGCGCAGACCATCTTAGATTTTGAAAATGCAAGTTAAGAGCCCAATTTTTCACAAATTCAAGCTTCTAAACCAAATAATACCGTTCAGATGAACATGTTTGCAGGTATAAAGTGGCAGAATGGTGATCAAATGGAAATAATGGGAACACAGTGAAGAAGATGAGCTTGCCATGGAAAATGATAGATGCATGGAAGCTCTCAGAGACTATGGACTGAAAAATTTCTTCTTGACACTGTGTCTCCGAGCTCAACCAGAGCTGCTACAGTATTTGATCAGCATATGGGATGAGGATCACAAAAAGTTCATCCTTCGAGATCAGGATCTCGAGATTGATGTTTCTGATGTCTACTTCATAACAGGACTATCGTGGAGGGGAGCAGCACCAATCCTAACTGGCACTCGGCCTTGCATGGAGAACATGTCCATGGCGATTAACAGGGTATGTCTAGGGGCATAGAAGGGATCAGGAAGTGGGAAAGTGATATCCATACCATCCCAGACTTGGCACTAAAAGTAGCGCTACACACCATCACACGAGTTGCGGGATTGCAAGCACTACACAAAGAAACAAAGACACAACTACTTCTTGTTGTAGACTGCTTGACACTGACCATATACAACTGGGCAGAGGCCGTGACAATCAACATGAAACGCCAGCTGACAAAGTGCAAGAAGACAAAATTGAAGCAATTTGGTTACGGGTCTATCCTGGTATCGTTATTCCTGGAACGGCTACCAATATTTCATCGTCACGAGGTCATAGTCCCGACACCACCAGTGAGGGAACCACAGATGGCCCGATGGGCAGCTCTGATGCCAAGGGTAGGGGGTGGTCAACAGATGTCCTAGAGATCGGAGTTATTTTATTGGCTTCACCGACAGTTGATTGTTGTGGAGGACTAGCCCTAGTTTGGTACAGATTTTATTGGTGATCCGGACCTCCCACTCCCAGAGGGAGAGGATTGGGATGAATATTTGGGTAAGACTCATTTTTAATTTTCATGAGTGTTATGATTTTTTTTAATTATGTATGTTCTGACGTTAAAATCGTGTGCTTGTATTTTTTTTCCCAGAGAGACTCGTAGGCATGTCTACGATAGCGAGGTGAATCCCTCACTATTTTGACCCTCATGGCGAGGGAGGTGAGGAGGAAGAGATCGTGCGCAACTTGGAGGGAATCGCACGTGGAGTCCCGAACTATGCACGATTCGACAATGTTCCTCATGCCTACCAGAGAGATACCTAGGGCTGCCAAACCGAATTCCCTGCTTGGTGAGGTGGCTTGTACAGGTAGTGACATGCTACCATGAGCATCACACTGATTAGACACCTAGGTTTTATGTCTGCATATTTTGAGATACATGATGTCTCAAGATGTAACAGAAACACACATATTTTTTAAATTTATGATGCACACTGATGCAAACATTCGATATATATATATATATATATATATATATATATATATATATATATATATATATACGCACACACATCTATTTTCCTACATGGATATTTTACATATGATGATGGTTTTACAAATTACGCAAATGTCTATCTAATACAATGTTAGCCACTATATCATTTAATGCATTCATTCGCCTGGGAATATGTTGATATGTAATAAATCAAAATTTATTTCTAGCAAATGAACACGTAAATACAATCTCAAAATGTATGGGTTTCTGACCGAATAATGACCATTGAGCTGAAGAACAACAAGCTGTGAATCTAGATTTACAAGTAATGCACGTATGTTGAGGTTGATTTCCTCGGTTAATAGTTCAAGGAAAATACTATATTCAACGACATTATTTGTAGTCTGTCCTAGACAAATACCTTACTGATATATCAACTCACCAGCTGGATCATAAATTACATAGGCTGCTGAAGGCAAATTCCTAGTACTGCGAGAAGCACCATCCGCGAAACCGACATAGTGGGTAATAGACTTCTGCACAAAAAGCAAGGCCCAATAAGCAGGAAAAACACTCACAAAGCACACCAAACCAAAACATGTACAAAAATAAAAACAACACATATGTACACAAGTCATGCATGAATGATTCACGCATAATATTTTCTAAGATACAACCCATTTCTGGGTTATTTTAGAGGATGACCTTCGTAATCAATGAGCTCATAGGCCCCATTCTACAGCACACATTTAATAATGTAGGGCCCATGCAACATGGGTTGAAATTTTCTTGCCCCCAACTTATCATGAGCTTGGTCGTATAGGAGGACGAGGTCTCCTTCAACGAAGGAATGAGGGGAAACTGATTGGTCAAAATGAGCTTTGACTCGCTTCTTCTGTGCTTCGATAACTAAAGCAGCAAAGCATCAAGTTTCATCCAATGTTTCTAAGTAGAGGAGACGTTCTTCTTCTGGCGAAGTGTTTGGCAGTAATTCAACAACCAACTTCAGCGAAGGTATTTCACACTCAATCGGAAGAGTAGCTTCCAGACCATAAACCAATTGAAAAGGAGTGAATCCAGTTGCATTCTTAACTAAAGTTCGGTATGCCCAAAGAGCCGAAAATAAAATGAGATGCCAATTGGATTTAAGGATCCCAATCATACGTTGAAGCATGGTGACAAGAACTTTGTTCACGGCTTCAACCTGGCCATTGGCCTGAGGATAGTATGGCATTGAGTTGTCGTGATGCAGAACCAACTTAGAAGTCAACTCCGCCACCATAGAATGCTGAAAATGGGAACCATGATCAGTAACGATGGCTTGAGGGACGCCAAACCTAGCAACAATGTGATTGAATATGAATTGAGCAGTTGTCTTACCATCAGCGGCAAGTGTAGGCATTGCTTCGGCCCATTTGGTGAAGTAGTCAAGGGCTACGATAATATAAGCATGCCCCCCGGCTGAGTGATGGTTACACATCATAAAATCAATGCCCCACTTCACAAAGGGACCAATGGTAATGACAGGTACATGCGGCACACGCATATTACGCTGATAGATCTAGAAATCATGACATTTACGAACTGTGACAATGCAATCCTTGAAGATAGAATGCCAGAAACAACCAGCACGAAGAATATTCTGTGCAATGGCATAATCAGACATGTGACCACCATAGGCACCACTGTGACAATCATTCAGGGCTTTCTCAGCTTCCTCGAGATTCAAACATCGACGTAGTATAGAATCCACTTCTACATGATAGAGCGTATCTCCGACTATACGATAAGGTTACGATTGATGCCGGATGCGTCGGCGGGCATCCTTCATCAACTAGAATCTGAAAGTAGAAGTATAGAGATAGACGATGATATCACCATACCAAGGATCAAGGGTGATAATCAAGAAAAGCATATCGTTTGGAATGCATTCCTCAGAACGAGATGGAGCAGAGTCTGAAGGGAGGGAACAAATCAAATCAGCAAAGACTAATGATTTCTTTGACTTAGCAGCAGTGAATTCCAAATCGAACTCTTGGAGGATGACAATCCACTTCGATTATTTCCCCCCCAGCAATTTTCGAGACAATATATAGGTCATAGGGTTGCAATTAGAAATCACGGTCATAGTACGCAAAAGAATATAATGACAAAAACGTTGAATTGTCTGAACCGCAGCTAATGCTAACTGCTCGACATGTGCATAACGTGTCTTAGGATCAAGAAGGTTATGAGATAAGTAATAGATAACATTCTCATTACCGTCATCATCGTCTTGTACCAAAACCATGGCAATCATGCTAAAAGCGACGACTAAATAGAGGGAAAAATCATGATGATAGTTTGGAGGACGCAGCAGAGGAGCGTCGACAAGCAACGTCTTCAGCGCATCAAAGGACTTCTAAGCAATCTTATCCCAATAGAATGGGATGCCCTACTTCAATAATCGTGTGAATCCTTTAGCCACTTCTGCATAGTTAGGTATGAAACGGCGTAGAAAATTAGCCTTCCCTTGCAAACTCTGCAACTGATGCAATGAGGAGGGAGAAGGGAGATTGATAATAGCCTCAACCTTGAGTGGATCGAGGTGAATTGCATCTTTGGACACGATAAACCCCAAGAGTCTATCGGAATCAACGTAGAAGACGCACTTGGGCAGATTAAGTCGAATGTTGTAGCATCAACAACGAAGAAAAATATGACGAAGATGGTTAGGATGGTCCATATGCTTAGCTGAATGAGCTGGAAGGCCATCCAGATAAGGCTAAACGATGTGATGAATATCGTGAAAAGCATATGACATTGCTCACTGAAATGTGGCCCCAGCATTCTTTAAGCCAAAAGGGAGCTTCTTATATGCGAAAGTACCCCAAGGACAGATGATGGAAGTCTTATGTTGATCAGTTGGGATAATGTTAATCTGATTATAACCAGAAAAATCGTCCATGAAGGAAAAAAATCTCACTCCCAACACAGTCTTCAATGATTTGATCGATAAAGGGATAGGATAATTATCCTTGGGACAAGCCCGATTAATATCACGATAATCAACGCAGACCCAAATGGTTCCCTGCTTCTTATCTACATGGACAATTTTAGAGACCCATTCTATCAAGGGAATCAGATAAATGAAACCACCTCTGAGAAGCTTTTCGACTTCACCTTTAATGCTAACAACTTTTCTAAGGTGCACAGGATGAAGATGCTGGCGAATAGGTTTTGAACCCGAGTAAGTAGGAATTTCATGCACCACTATACTAGAATCAATGCCTGGCATTTCTTTGTAGGACCATGCAAAGACATCACAGAACTCACGGAAAAGGCTAGTGTAAATTGTACTTCATCTAAAGAACAAGTGACCCCGATATGGATGTTCTCGACGATTCCTGGTTTCACGAAAATGTCAATAGGCATCGTCTATGTAATATTACTCAAGTTACCTTCCGTAAAAACGTCATGTGTCATAAAAAACATTTGAATCGAAGGAGAAGGAACTTGAGAGGAAAATCACTCAAGACACATAGACATGGCCCCGAGGCCAGGCATGAACGAGGAACAATGATGACCATCATCCCACGACAGATCTTTAAGAGACATAGTTTCCACGATGGCTTCATCGGAGGGAAACACTTCTTTCAAAGGATCAGGCGAATCCAAAATGCCAAGCCAGGGGGATTAAGAATAAATGTCAAGAGACATGCTCAAAGGAGCATGAGCAGAGGACGGATTTTTCGAAGCCGCAATGATTTCACAATAGTCAATCTCAATCGGACTCAAGGACATTGAATCTTTGAAAGAATTTATATGTTCAGGTGAAGGACTAATCCATGGGTCATCAGACCGAGAGATCATATTGATCTGAATAGTGTTTGGTGGAGGAAGGGGGAAAATACCCATGAGGGTAGGATCCCTGAAAATGCCCTACCCTACGCTCTTGTAGGGATTAGGAATATAATCCACATATGGAATGTTTTTCTTGGAAGAAGAGGTGAAGAAGGAAAATTGATCAACAGTAACAATCTTTCCTTCGTGTAGAAATTTTAGAACACGAAAGAGAGTGGATGGAACACACAGCATGGCGTGAGTCCAACTATGATTGAGGAGAAGATTATAATTGAGTTTGGCATCAACTACCTCTACCTCGAAATTGACTATCTTCCCTTTCAAATTAATTTGTAAACTAGCAAGAACACCTAAAGGCTTAGATTCCCTTCCATCAAATGCTTCAAGGGCATTTAGCTTTGAATTCAGGGCTGGAGAACCAATAGCTTTCCAACAAGAAGATGACATGACACAGGTTGATGTACCCTCGTCCACAACTGCTCGATGGAGGTTGAGACCATTAATAACAACTTGGATAATCAGCACAATTTGATGCGGAATTCGTGGAACGAAATTCTCTAAATCGAAAGCAAGAAGGCTAGTATCAGTAGGATCAATCCCACTAATCATAGACAACAAAGCCTTCCATTGAGAAGGACAACTTTGAAGTACTTCTAATGTAGACATCACAGATGGTGCCTGAGCCAAATGCTCAACAATAATGTAATGGTGACTGGCACGGGCATTGGGATTGTAAGAAGACTTACGGAGTACACCTTTGGAAGGTGGTCGTACAACAGATTCAGCACTAGGCCTTTCAATCTCAAGAGGGCTAGAAACAGGTGGAGGAGGAGGACCATCAACAATCTCCTTCCCGCTACCTGACACGATCCAGTATAATCTTTTGATCGAGTAGCAATAGAAACGGCTGCAGAACCATTCATCATGAACACATGAGATCCAAATGGGGCAAAGGACTGAGGTTGCTCTACCATCTAGGTCTGCTGAGATGGGAAAGGTTCTTTAAGAATGGTCGTAGTTCCCCAGATGCCTTTGAGCAACCGGCTCACTTCGGACAGTCAAGGACAATACTTGGTGAAGTACTCTTTATCACAAATAAAACAAGGGTACTTCGGCTTGCGTTGAGAACCATCACCAACACGAGGTTTGAGGTTTCTGAGAATCCTGTTTCAGGGTATCAACTTTGGCCTTACCTTTATCCTTCTTTTTACCTTTAGAAGCATTATCTGCCAGATTGGCTTGAACAAAATTAACTTCTGCAGGCTTACCAGAATTCAAGGTGGACTAAGAAACAACATTTTTGGAAGAAGTAGACTTCGGCTTCCCAGAGTTTGAAGAAGAAGAATTCTAAGAAGTCTAATATACAGAAGCAACAATACCGTCGACGGATGGAGATGCTAGTGGTTTATAAGCTCCAGGTCAGGGAGCATCAGGATAAATATCATACAATGTGCCAAACTGAGAGTACACAAGATCAAGGTACTGGGCATAAGCAATGGCTTGTTCCTCGATTACATATGCCCCCATAGCTATGTCCTTCGCAATTTGATTGACAAAGGAGATGGTGAACCAATGAGTCAGAAGCTGATCAAGAATCTCAAATTTGATCATGCGACGATGACGTCGCCACTCATGAATATGATTTGAGATATGAGTAGCTCGGTCTTGTTTCAATGAAGCGAGGAGGTGAGTCCTGGTCTCATAGTGGATTGGTAATTGAAAATGCATAAGGAATGCCAGGGATAAAGAATTAAAGTCTTGGAAGATTCCACGAGACAGCTCAATGTACCACTTTGCAGCGGCACTAGTAAGAGTTCGCTGGAAAATACGGAGTCAGATAGAATCGTCAACCCAAGAGTTATAGGAACACCACAAGTGGTAAGTCATAACATGTGCTTGGTGGTCTTTGCCAGACTTGCCCTCAAACTTAGGACAATCACCAGGAATCTTGGTCGGAACCGGAGGCTAATATGGGTTATGAAGAATGGGATCGTTCGTTAACTTTGACACATGGTAATTCAAACGTAGCAATAAAAGGTAATTGAGTATTAAATGTCATTGGAGGTCTTTGATAAGGACCCGTGTTCACATTCCACCCAGTCTGAGAGGAATTATGCCCCCATATATTTTGTCTTGGATGATTCTGACCATAGGGGTTAGGAGCAGGATAATTCTGTTGATACTGGGGTTGAGGACCAAGATACTGAGTCTCAGTAGACCATTTAGATCCCTGTTGAGCAACGTATGGATTTTGTTGCGGAATGTAAGCATGGCTTTGAAGTTGATGATACACTAATGAAGGTTGATTTTGAGGGTTAAAAACTTGGGGCGAACTATATACCGACTGATATTGACCTTGAGGGTAATAAGCGCCTTGCAGTTGAGTAGGCGGACCCTGCTAAGCAGGTTGAGTGGGCTAATAAGCGGGTAGACCTGGCTGAATTGGATAAACAGGTAGAACCGGTTGTTGAACCGATTGAACCAACTGGGGATCAGGTTGAACTGGTTGCTGAGCTAGTTGAGTTGAATACTGAGAGCCACTGGGTTGCCCTTGTGGGAGAGGTTGGCCCGATGGTTGTGATGTACTAGGTTGTCCCTGATAACCAGTTTGACCCAGAGGAGGACCGTAGGGTTGTCCTTGTTGCACAAAATTTTGGCCATACTATACGTACGGTTGCTGCTGTTGTGCAATAGGTTTTCCCTGTGGCCTGCCGGAAACATATGAAGTTGCTGGTTGAAACTGAATTGAAGAACCAGCGGGTTGTCCTTGTTGGACTGAAGGTTTCCCTTGTGGATCGTAAGGTTGTCCCTGAGGACCAAAGGATTTCCCCTGCTGAGCCAAATGTTGTCCCTGTAAGGGTTGTCCTTGTAGCAAAGGTCCTGAATGAGTGATGGTCTGATAAGGATCAACAGGAAACGAATAGATGGGGTTGCTGACATCATCATAATGATGTGGAGGATTGACAGGCACTTGGGGTGGCCGAAAACCCTGAGAGTTCTGTTGCTAAACAACCAACAAATACTCTTCGGAAGTAAGGTTGCCAGGAATCATAGGAACAGTCACAATCATATTAGAAGCAGATGGGGCTGCAAGAGATTGAGCATCCGGAGAAGGAGCATAACGTTGGTGAATGTCCAACATGTGCTCATCAAAATCATAGGTAGAAACCATATGTGTAATCGTATTTGCACTAGCAGGTGCAGTCTCCGGAGCACAGGCTTGTGATCTGCCCAGACTCTGATTGATGGGCCACGTAGGATTAAGTACGATAGACCTATGAGTATGAAAAGATCTTGATGATTGAGTTGTAACAACCAGTGTGGATTAAGCCACACAAACAATATGTTGTATTGGAACAGATGTAACAGCAATCGATGAATCAAGTGTCGAAGGTGATAGTCCTAACAAAGGGAGGACCGAACTCTTAAGAGGAGTTGATGTAATGAATTATGCTATGGATGCAACATCAGACATAATCTGACTCAAGGACCTATATCTAAGTGGAAGTGACACCGATGGTGGAGATGCCTGAGTAGAAACATGATGGAGATCTTCAGGAAAATTTGATATTCTCCTGTAGAAACAGGCATTCCTTCACTGCCAATAGGAATGGATGAATCCATGTATGCCTCTTCCGTAAGATCTACAGGGACTAGGAGGTACAATAGAAGCTAAAAACAGTGATCCTGACGTAAGAGGAGGAAATTATCTTTCTTCCTCAAAACCAAACCAAGCACCCAAAGGAGGCCAATTGAACTCAACTGACTCTTTAGGGGGAGATCGGGTAGCAAGAGGCAAGACAGACGAGAGAATAGACTGTGAAAACTTGGTAGACCTAGTGGAATGAGGGGTTTCAAAATAAATGTCCAGAAAAGAACCACCACTAGGAGGCAGTGAGGATGAAAAAACTGGTGGTTCTGCCACTGTGACTGTATTTCAAAATAGGAAGGAAAAAAAGATAACCAATCGAAGGCTCCAAGATCAAAATCTAAGGAAAAAAAGCAGGTCGAGTAATAAAAATTTTAACGAGCATGTGATCGTGGGCAATTAATTTTATGACACTGAAACCAGACTTCGATGTTTCATATTTTAAGAGTCGAGAAACATGTGAAAGATGACTCTAGTCATTTTCAATTTTAAACGAGTGTGAAAGGACAAGTGCTCGATAATCTCTTCTCTTTTTAAGGAGTCACGAAAAGATCAAAATGACTACTCAGGTACTCTATGCAAGAGGGTGTACCAAGTTTCCGTGAACTGCCATATACACCTTGGTGATCAAATGAAAGAGAAATGACTAAGGACTTAATGTACATGCAGGTAGTCTCCCCGAATGTTGTGTTCAGTGTATCACGCTTACAAGGTGTCAAACTCGGCTTCCTATGGATAAAAGGATTTCAACCTAGGGGGGTATCCCTTTATATACTCAACGGTATGGGGAGCACAAGTCTGTACTAGCACTGTCTAAAGCCAGATGGTGAACGATAGCTACTAGGTTTTAAGATTTCGGAACATGTCTCTAGCCTAGACCACTAAAGATGTTACGTTAGGTTCCAATACTTCCTTAGGTTAATTGAATGAATTTTAAAGTTGATCTTGGATTATGTTTCAATTTCAAGGCCCTACTGAATTTGGATCTCAAATTTCCTAAATGAAAACTATATGCAAAAGAACACCATCTTCCATTCAATGAATGCTAATTATGAGAAGGATAGAGATCTTTCAAACAATAGAAAACAATGAGAATATGCGAAGAAATACACTAATGCATCTAATGCAATCAAACCAAAATGAAAACTCTTTCCTAGACTATCAAATGCTAATTATGAAAAAATACTTTTCACTTTCGATGCAAAGGGAAGAATGCAATTTTTTTTTTTTAATTTTCCAATGAAATGAAACACACAATGCACTAATTACATGAAAAACAAAATGAACACTAGCCTAAGTATTGCAAATGTAGGAATCGAAATTGAATGACTCAATCAACGCAAAACAAACACAAGAAATCACTCAAACTAATGCTACAATCTCCCAAACCAAAAGAAATTTTTAAAAAGACCCAAACAAGCAATGTAATCTATGCTCAGAGCAACAAGGAGAAGAATCAAACGAAAAACGAAATGATCATCCAACCAAAGAAAACACTAAAAAGGATCATGAAAACTTAGCACAATCAACCTAAGAATGAGACTGACAACAATAAAAAAGACTTGATTTCCAAACAGAAGGCTCAGTCCACAAAGACACTTAGAAACCCTAAGTCCTTAAACTACACTGATAAGAAAATAGACAAATAACAGAGAAAAACAAGCCTACAACAATCAAAACAGTCACAAAGGCTCAATTACACACAAAAAACAACCCAAAGTCAAGCACAACTAACCAAAAGACTCATCAAGAAGGTCAAACCAAATCCTATAGGATTTGGTGCGACTGTAAGGCAGTAATCTGTGCCAAATAGGGGTTGGTGCGACTATAACAAAAGAAACTTGCACCAATCGGCGTGATTGTTCAAGCGAAAAGTGTGCCAAGCCGAATAACTATGGGAAAAGGGAAAAACAAATGAGCAGAGGTCAATCTTGACACTCTGGAGTTGAACAGAGGATTTAAAATAAGCAAGCAAACCAGAAAAATACATATAAGCAAGTCAACGACCGAGCTCGACCCAACAAGATGAAACGACAAACTCACACTGATCCCTAGTTGAGTCGCCAATTTTTTAAGTAGGTAAATCCTCTCAGCGAACAGAGACAATCCCTCTAGCCCTAGGGTGGGTCTATAAAGAAAGAGACATGCTAGAGTGTAGGTTCCTAATTACTAAATGAAAAGAGGACACGGTAGATCGACTTACCTGGAGTACAATGTTGTCGTCATGACTGTAGTGGTAGTGGCCTCTTGCTCCTACCTCGGCAAGTCACGATCCTTCTACAGTCATGCTCAGATACCTACACATATATCAACAAACAAGAATGGAATATGACATAATAAATTCATTCATAACTACTATCCAGTCAAAGAGGGCTAAGCATATTGCATTAAACAAATGACATAACCCAAAATGGGAACCAAACAATAGTCATATATATCTATTGATAGAAGGAAGAGTTACAACCAAAGATTTGACGTCGTAGTCTCCTCCAGGGGGTTCGGTCAAAGTGGGTCTCAGATGCTCTTCAGGGGATTGGGACAGGATGAGGACATGGACCTAAGCTCTCTCAATGAAATTCCTACTTGTTCTATCTCTTCCACAATTCAGCTACAGTATACTCAGTTCTCCATGTTCATCTAGCTTATGCAAGGAGAGATAGCTTCTTTTTATAGAGGAAAAGGAGAAGGTTGGGATCCCTACAAAGGTGGAAGGGAGGCCTATCCTTTAGGAGGTTCCCAGAAGAGGCGGAAACCATAAATTAAAGGAGGGAGTCCGTGGTTATTCAGTCCAACCACTCCAAATGACTCATCCTCGAAGTTGTTAGAGTGGAATATCTGCCTCTATTTTTTTTAAAAATTCTATAAATAGCTCAGCGCGGGTGGATAACTGGGACAAAGAACGCACTAGCATGGGGTCTAGCATTAATCTTCCTCATTTGCGCGAGGGCAGAACTGGATACTCGCGCCAAGGAAAAAACAGGGGTTTCTAAAGCTCTGCTCAGGGAATTGTCAACAGAAGGAATATTGCCCTCATGTAAAGGGATGCAATGATGGTCTTTGCAAGGCATGACACTTCTTATTAGTCACGGAAATGACCCTCCAATGTTTGAGATTGGGATTGTAGGGACAGTGAGAAAATTTTGTGTAACGCCTTTATTAGTCCTTACTTCTGCCTTTGTTCTTTGTACACACACCAGATCAGTTTCCACACTCGGCAAGCACCCAATGCCTTTTATTTTATTCAATCAGGTACACATACACACAATGTACATCACAACACATACACCCACATATGACATACAACACCATACAAAACATGCACCCACACCAACATACGACACATACACCTACACCCAGTGCATAATACAACACAATACATATGCCTACATCGGCATACAACACGTACACCTAGACACCTGGTGTATAATACAACACAATGCATACACCTACATCCAGTGTATAACACAACACAATACATATACATATATAGAGTACAACACAATGAATACACATGTCACGATACCACAAATACACCATGCACATACATAGTACTGCATGCCTGCAACACAACATGTACAACATGCACACAATACCACATGTATACCAGTACCATATGCACAACATGTACACAGTACCACCTATACCCAACACTACCTACACAACGTGCACACAAAATCACATGTACACAACACCACTTGCACAATGTGTACACAACGCCAAATGTGCACCGCATCACCTGTATAATGTGTACACTATACCACATGTACACAAAACCACATGCACGGCATGTACATGACACAACATGTACACAACGCCACATGCACAACATGTACATGGCACCACCTGCACACAACACCACATGTACAATATGTACACAACACCACATGTACAATCATGCACACAACACCATATGTACATAGCACCATACGTAGAACACGCATATAACACCAAATGTACATAGCACCACATGTACACATCATCGCATATCCAACATGCGCACAACACCATATGCACACAACACTGCATATCCAACATGCTCACAGTATTGTATGTACACAACACCGCACATCCATCATGTATATAACACCATCTATACCTAGCACCACATTTTCAATATACACAAAACACCATATATACAACAGACATACAACATCATATGTATACTATACTACATATGTTACATGTACACATCACCATAGGTACAATCATTTAATATACAACATGCACATCATATACAAAACAGTAGTACTACACATCCATAGACCACACACTGACCCCGCAAGAACTCTTGCTTCTAGTGTCTTTCCACTATCCATGCTTATCCTAGCATGCTACAAATCACGCTAATTTCACTTTGCTGATGTACTTGATCAAGAGTTCATAAATTTTTCTCAAAATTCAAAGTTATAGGATTGCATTAAAACAGGGATGGTTGTGTAGATCTCGTCTTCCTGATTCTGGCACTGTGAACAGTTTGAAAAACCAATGTCATATGAGGAAGATATTGAGTTCTGATCAAATATGGCAGAAATGGGAGTTATGGAGATGTGATTCTTTCAATAGATAACAAGTATCAGAGTGAAGGATAAACGGTGGTGATTAGATCGCAAAAGCAACAAATGGAGATCAATGGGAGAGATCTCATCACAGTTGAGAAACATCATACATCACACATAACAGAGTTTACCATTAAAGAGTTTCGCAAGTTAAATTATGTAACTCGTGATGCGACGAGGAGGACCACGTGTCGGCAGAGGTTGAGCGCTATCGCACTTTGCAAGCGATATGGTTTAGTCTTTAATGGTAAATGTGTGGGAGGGAGATATGCAATATGTGGAACTTGCAAAATATGTGATGCGACAATGCCATCACAACTTCGCATTAGCAGATATGTTGTTAAACCGTTAAAGTTATTTGTTAAACCATGTGATCTGCAAAATTGTATGTTTCTGGATCTGCAATGTCGCATACTCTAATATTTGTGATATGTTTGAATGAAATATTATGACAACGCCTGGGTTCTAAGTATTATGGCTATTGTGCATTAAAGAGTTTATGTGGGCCACGGTCAGAGCCTAACCGATGTCAACAAACCACAGTCCATGTTAAACTGTAGTCAGGATAGGAGGTTCCGCTAGTTGTAAAGACATTAACGATTGGGGTGCGCATGTGGCCATCACCCTAACCATAACAGTAATTGTGCAGCTTTACTGGCAGAGTAGATAGGGGCGTGCCAAATTTGGCGGTCAGTCGTAATTTAACTCTAGTTAACTGGAGTTCTCCACATTTAGTGGAGTTTTCCTAGGAGATATTGGGAAAAATTGTAGGAGGCTCAATTTTCGACCATTCTGAGTGAATGAAGAGTCATTCTTGACTAATTGGAGCATTATGAAGCCATTGGTGCAGAGAAAACAACCATTAGAGCACTGTAACTACATGTAATAGCAAACTTTTGAGCATAATCAAAGATGGACAAGCCATTGGGAGTTGGACGAGCAGATGTTTCCTAGGAGGGGTGAACTGCCTCATCATATCTGTTGTGTAAACTTCATGTGGTGACTTATTTCTCTGTTTTACATTACTTTTTAGTGTTATTTAGACTTATTTTATGATTCTAATTCACTAAAGTTCATCTATAATTCATGGAAAAACTCCTTAATCCTTACGCAAACTAATGAACCAATTATGCACATGTTTTTAAAACTGAAAGACCTTAAGTGCAACAAAACTAATAGAGTCATTTCAGATCAGATGATATCAGAGATAGATTTTTTCTCTAATGTTGTTTAGTGCAAATAATTATTTGAATGTTTGCAAGTTTTAGATGCTTACAAGGCTCAAGATCAAAAGGGGAGAAAGCAAATTGGTGGAAGCAGGAGGGTCTCAACAGGACCCAAAGAAAAGGAGAGTAAGATTTCCACAATATCCACCACCTAGTTCACCTCCTAAAGAAGCAGAAACTCCGTTAAGCATGCCTCATGAGGAAGGATAAATTCATGAAGAAGTTGACCCTAAGGAAGAAGAAAAAGTGTTTAGGAAAGCATTTCTTGACATGACTGAGATGGTTAGAACTATTTATCAAGAAAGGAATGAGAGACTGGAAGGAGAAGGATCTAAAATCCAAAAGGAAGGACAAGGATATTCGGGAGGTCAACATGATGAAGACAAGTAAAAGAAGGGAAATGGAGGAAATGGAGGCAATGGAGAGCCACCATCTTCACCCTCATCATCATCATCATCATCTTCTACCTCTTCTTCAATACATCAGCCACATAATTCCAAGATCAGTGGTAAATCTCCTATATTTAAACTTGATGTTAAGTTCAAATTACCAATGTTTAATGGTGAAGTAAATGCAGACAAGCTATATAATTGGATTCAACAATTGGAGGTCTATTTAAGAATATAGAACCTTCAATATGACGATACAAAAATCAATTAGCTTCTTTGAGAATGGAATATGCAACACTTGTTTGGTGGGAAGCCAAGAAACAGGAGGAAATCAAGAAACATGGTAAGATTATTCTATCATGGTCATATTTTATTGCTTCTATTAAACGACAATTTTATCCATTATCTCACATGAAAAAATCCATCATGAACCGACATAATTTTAGGCAGTTAAAGGGACAAAATGTGCAATAATACACCCAGGAGAGCTCTTTTATTAGGGGTGGATTTGCAGAGCCAAGACACTTTGCTAAAGTACATAGGAGGCTTACATAGCTACCTAAAACATACTATTCTCATGTTTAACCCCACCAGTCTAGATGAAGTTTGTGTTCAGGCCACACATCTAGAAGCTAGAGGGAAGAACATTCCTGAAGAGGGTAGGAAGAAACCTTTTAAGGGTAAAGCCAAGGAGAAAACCCCAAAAGGTAAAAGCAAAAAGAATGCATCTGTTAAGAAATATGGAGAAAAAGTGACTTGTAAACATTGTTCAAAAGAAGGCCATCATGAAACTTATTGTTGGAAATTACATCCAGAATTGTGGCCAAAGAAACCCAATAATAAAGGGAAACATAAAATTGTTGCTATAGCTCAACATGACTTAGGGTCTTATTCAAGTGATAAGAATAAAATTACAGCCATGGGATTGAAGAACATAAAGGGAAAAGAAATTGAAACTAAACCCAGTACCAGTACATCAAACTGTCAGATAAACACTCCAAATGAAGAAGAAATAATATAATTGTTTCATGTGAGGGTCATATTCAAGCATACCAAGATTGACACACTGTTCGACAGTGGGTCACAAGAAAACTTAATCTCTGAATATTTGGTCAAAAAACTTAACCTTGAGACCATACCACATCCAAAACCATATCCATTGGGTTGGATTTTTAAGTATGCAAATCTATAGGTTACAAGGAAATGTATATTGAGGTTTGCAATCACTGGAGGCTTTGTTGACACAGTTGAATTAGATGTGGTTCCGCTTGACATAGCTGGTATTGTATTAGGGAGTCCTTACTTCTATGACAGGAAAGTGATCTTCTATCACCATGAGAACAAGTATCATTTATTCAAAGATGGCAAGGAGTTCATTGTTAGAGCACACCGCAAGAAGACAAATATTGCTTTGGTAAATGCTAGACAGGTAAAGAGGCTGGTAAATTCAAGTAATAATTTTGTTCTTCTTATGATTAAGCCCAAAGCTGATATTAATCATGAATATTTTGAGGGATGTGATCCTAAGTTGAAATAATAATTATATGATGTGGTTAATGGGCATCATGAGATGTTTCAGGAGTCAACAGGATTGCCTCCAAAAATGGAAATTCAACATGAGATTCATTTGCAACAGGATTGTCCTCTTCCAAACATCGGTATGTATTGCATGTTGATAACGGAGAAAGTTGAAATAAAGAGGAAAATCAAAGAGGTGTTGGATAAAGGTATCATAAGGCCAAGCACCTCACCATGCGGTTCACCCATAGTCTTGACACCAAAGAAAGATGGGACTTGGCGCATGTGTGTAGATTTTCAAGATTTGAACAAAATTATGGTAAAAAATCGTTACCCACTCCAAAAAATAGATGATTTGCTTGATCGGTTGAAAGAAGAAAATTTTTTCACTAAGTTAAATTTACGAAGTGGATATCATCAAGTAAGAATTGCAGAAAGTGATATATGGAAAACTACATTCAAAACCAAACAAGGACTCTTTGAGTGGCTAGTTATGCCTTTTGGTTTATGTAATGCACCGACAACTTTTATGCGGGTTATGGATAATGTTTTGTGACCATTCCTTGATGAATTTATTATTGTGTACTTAGATGAAATTTTGATTTTCAGCAAAACAAGAGAAGATCATGTCTTGCATGTAAATAGAGTGCTTGATATTTTGAATAAAGAGAAATTTTTTCTTAAGATGTCAAAATGTGAGTTTGGAAAGACTTATTTGGTGTATTTGGGACATATTATAGGAGGAGGAGAATTGAGGATTGATCCTTCTAAAGTGAAGGCCATTGTGAATAGGCCCACACCCAAAACAGTTACCAAGGTAAGAAGTTTCTTAGGTGTAGCTCAATATTGGAGGAAATTTATTTCTAACTTTTCTTCCATCGCAGCTCCTATGCATGCAGTGACAAGTGTGAAGAAAGTCTTCCAATGTGGAGGCAAACAACAACAAGCTTTCGAAGCTTTAAAAGACAAGATCATTTCAGCTCCAGTCCTTGCACTACCAAATTTGAGATAGCCATTCGAGATACAAACCGATGCTAGTAACTATGCCATGGGCGCAATCCTTTTGCAGCATGGTAAACCTATCGCTTTTCATTCAAAAAATTTTAATGGTGTTGTGACTAATTATCCTACATATGACAAAGAACTATATGCATTGGTACAAAGTGTCAGGAAGTGGAAACACTACTTTATGGGTAAAGAGACTATTGTACACACCGATCACCAACCATTACAGTACTTACAGTCGCAAACAAAATTGCAGCAATCAAGACATTTCAGGTGGATGGGATTTCTTCAACAATTTCAATTGGTTATAAGGTACAAAAAATGTATATTCAATAAAGTTGCAAATATGCTTTCAAGACCAATCATTAGTGCTTCTACTTTACTAAAAAATTATTCTGTTGTACAGGAGAGTTACATAGAACAATATGCACATGACATTGATTTCAAAGATGTGTATGCTAGTTTGAGTGAAGGGAATCAAGTTGAAGAAAGAGATTATCACATGAATAACAATTTTTTGTTTCATTTGGGAAATCTATGTATTCCACAAGGAGAGAGGCTAAGTGTCATGAGAGAATCTCTTTCTTCTCTTATTGCTAGATACTTTGGGGTAAGAAAAACATCGGCACATCTACATAGGTATTGTTATTGGCCTCACATGATAGATAGTGTGCCACATTTTATAAGAGATTGTTCTATGTGTGCAACAAGTAAGCCTAGTAATAGGAAGCTTGGATTGTACATGCCACTAGTGGTACCATCAAGGCCATGGGAGAGCATCTCCATGGACTTGGTTGGAGGTCTACCTATGTCAAGAAAGCAACATGATTACCTTTTTGTAGTTGTGGATAGATTCGGTAAATTGTGTATACTTATGCCATGTAAATAGACCATTACTGCTGAAATTTATTTTCAAAACATTTGGGTTCATTTTCGATTGCCCACTTCTATTGTTAGTGACAGGGATTCCACGTTCATTGGAAATTTTTGGTCAAATCTATGGAGTATGATGGACACAAAATCAAAAAAGAGTATTTCTTTTCATTCACAAATAGATGGAAAAACCAAAGTGGTGAGAAAAACAATTGTGCATCTATTGAGAGGATATTGCAGTAAACATCCTAATTTGTGAGATGAACAACTGCATTAAATTTAGCACGCTTACAACCAGACAAAGCACTCTTCAATACAAACCTCACCTTTTGAAGCATGCTTTGGGTATTTGCCAAGATCACTATTAGACTTCATCTTTGGGAAGGATGTTGCAATTGATGGCCACAGTGATATTGATAAGGCTCGAAAGTTCATTGAGAAAATTCAGATGATACATCAACAAGTTCAAGAACATCTTGAGAAAATTCAAAGAAAATACAAAGAGATGCATGAAAAACACCGGGTTGATCACAAGTTTCAAGAGGGATATGAGGTATGGTTGCACGTTAGCAAAGAAAGGATGCAAGGGGAAGGTAAAAAACTCAAACCCATTCGCTATTGTCCTTTCAAGATCATAAAACAAGTTGGTAATAATGCATTCCAACTTGATTTACCTTCTTACATGAAAATGTATTCAGTTGTTAATGTCGAAAACTTACGCTTGTGTGAGCCTCCTTTAATCGATGATCAAGGAAGTGATGTTTAGCTACCTTCTATTGAATATTTCTCACCAGAATTTCTGTATGAGCCCAAAGAAGATACAATTCTTGATAGGAGGACAAGAGCATAAAAGAGGGGAAGTGTTGACTACCTTTGAGTTGGGCTCAAAGGCACTAAACCAAGCAAGGAAAAATGGATGGAGATTGGAAAGGTGAGGGAGCTATAACCTCATCTACTGAACAGGTAATCAAGTTTTTTGGGGTCCAAAAGCTTCCCAATGGGGAGGGATGATCAGGAGTTCATAAATTTTGCTCAAAATTCAAAGTTACAGGATTGGATTGAAACCAGGATTGTTGTGTAGATCTCATCTTCCTGATTTAGACACCTTGTACGGTTCGAAAAATCGATGTCATATGAGGAAGATATTGCATTCTGAAAAAATATGGAAGAAACAAGAGTTATGGAGATGTGAATCTTTCAATAGATAACAAGTATCATAGTGAAGGATGAACGGTGGTGATTAGATCATAAAATCAGCAGTGGGATATCAACGGAAGAGATCTCATCACAGTTGAGAAACGTCGCACATCGCACAAAATAGAGTTTACCGTTAAGAGTTTCGCAAGTTAAATTATATAACTCGCGATGCGACAAGGAGGACCACATGTCGATGGAGGTCTGAGCGCTATTGCACTTCGCAAGCGATACAATTTAGTCTTTAATGGTAAATGTGCGGGAGGCTGATATGCGATAAGTGGAACTTGTGAAATATGCGATGTGACATTGCCATCGCAACTTCGCATCGACGGATATATTGTTAAACCGTTAAATTATTTGTTAAACCATGCGATCTGCGAAATTGTATGTTTCCGATCTGCGATATGTTTTAATGCGATATTGTGACATTTCCTGGGTTCTAAGTATTATGGTCTTTGTGCGTTAAATATTGTATGTGGGCCACGGTCAGAGCCTAACTGACGTCAACAAACCACAGTCCACTTTAAACTACAATCAGGAGCGGAGGTTCCGCTAACTGTCAAGACATTAACGGTTGGGGTGCGCATGTAGCCATCACCCTAACCATAATAGTAATTGCAAAGATTTATTGGCGGAACAGATAGGGGCATGCCAAATTTGGCGGTCAACCCTAATTTAACTCCATTTAACTGGAGTTCTCCACATTTAGTGGAGTTTTCCTAGGAGATATTGGGAAAAAGTGTAGGAGGCTCAATTTGTGACCATTCTGAGTGAATGAAGAGTCATTATTGACTAACTAGAGCATTCTGAAGCCATTGGTGCGGATAAAAAAACCATCAGAGCACTGTAACTACATGTAATAGCAAAATTTTGAGCATAATGAAAGATGGACAAGCCATTGGGAGCTGGACCAGCAGATGTAGCCTAGGAGGGGTGAACTGCTTCATCATGTCTGCTATGTAAACTTCAAGTGGTGACTTATTTCTCTGTTTTACACTATTGTTCAATGTTATTTAGACTTATTTTATGCTTCTAATTCACTAAATTTCATCTATAATTCATGGAAAAACTCCTTAATCCTTATGCAAAATAATGAACCAATTATGCACATGTTTTTAAAACTGAAAGACCCTTAGCACACAAAAACTAATACAGTCATTTCAGATCAATACCCCACAACATTACTTGTCCATAACATAAACATAGGCATAGTACAAACATATAATATCAATTCATGTCCACATGATACCAACCTCATAGATTTGCCAGAGTTACTCTTCCCACTTGATTCCCCATAAGAGCAAGAACCTCTTCATGCCATTCACCTGCATAAGCAATCATTCCTCCAAGAGAATGATCCTTGAAAACACTATCACATACATACATACATACATACATACATACATACATACATACATACATACATACATACATACATATATATATATATATATATATATATATATAGTCATTAACATAAAACAATCATGATCCTATCAGACAACGACATGCATACACACACATATACATATGAACATTAGCATAAAACAATCATGATCTCTGACGACCCTGCCAGAAAATTGCATACATATATACATATATAAAAATATATAAACATCAACATAAATTACTCATGATCCTGTCATACAGAGACATACATACATGCATATATACATATATAAACATTATCATAATCATGATCGCAACATAATTACCAGATATCATAAGGTATAGGTTAAGATAACTTCCCTTATTCATGCACAACATGCACAATGTTGAGAACGATAGTTCCCAACATAGTCAATGCATCTAACACCTCAGAATCACTTTATTTACCTTTTTTGTTACCTTTCTCATGTTTATACTACCACCATATATTTAACACAATGGACCCAACCAGTCCAACCAACTGTCATATTCTTACCTTCCACTGCCCTTTACTTATGCACTGAGCTTCATCTAGTTCTTACATTACCTGTTAAGTACCGCAAAGCTCTCTCCAAGCTCCATTAACTTTCCTCTTTCCCAACCAATTCCCAAGTCCCTCAAAACATAAAAGGCAAGAACAATAACAAACAATGAGAAGACCATGAGAAACCAAAACCAATACAACACCACAACAAAGTGGCATGGCCATGCACTAGACACAATCATGATCACAAATCAAGCACAAAAAATCACAAGAGATCAAAAGCATAATATTGTAACACCTCCTCCAACATTTACCCACTTTTACAAGCTCTCCAGGGTAAACATGAGTTGAGTGCTACTATGACATGACCCGACCTCCAAGTTTCAGTTATGGAAGTAGGGCCTATATCTGAAACACATAATACCACCCCTCAGGGACACTAGTCACTCAACAACTTGACAACCACCCCTCGTGATCAACCCCTGAGTTGGAACTGATTTTTACAATATTGACAACCCAAAAACACCCATAACACACTATGCATGCATTTATGAGACTCCAATTGCACCAATAAGCCTTCCTGCATGTATTTATGACCCAAATTCCCTATTCTATGCATACGGTGGTAAGATCTATGGAACTTTTTTAGGGCTATTCTTTAGGCCATTGCACAAAAGTTCCCAAAACCTTCTAGAATGAAATCAATGATGATAAAAAGTATGTGCAATAAAAAATCAAGTTAGGCCTTGCTCAAAATATGCTAGTCTCATGATAATCATTTCATCAAACATATGATAAACATAGAAGCTACATGTCATGAATGCATATATGATTATAAAATTTTGTACATCATCAAAGAATCATCAAGAAGGTCCAATGGCCTTTGAAGTAGCCGCAACAACACCTGCTAGCCCATGCATTCATCAATCATTCAATAACTTAACGGATCATGAATGAGATCCATAGTAAGAACACATCATCTAACCAAACATATAACTAGAATGGAACACATGACAGTCAAACATGCAATCAACACAATAACCAGTACAATGTTATGAAACCAGCTCCCAAAATAGAAGAAAAGAGAGATCAACACCTTAGAAATCAGCCACTTTGATGGGGAAACCTCTTTTACATTACATAAAAGAACAATTCTTGGATTATTCAAATTACAAAACCTCCTTTCTATATATAGGAGTCCATGGGGTCACAATATAATCCTAGCCGACCTAACAATAATAATGTAAGGGCACAAAAATAACAATAATGGGGTTTTATGGGGCACAATAATAAAAATATAGGGACTACAAGGGTACAACAATAACAATAAGGGGGCTACACTAACAACAATAAGGGACTACACTTGTAATATAGGGACCTAACATGCCCCTCTCCTTCAAACAAGTGTTTTCCTCAATGCTTGAGTAGCTTTGGATGCTTCTGCATAAAATTCTCATCCTCCCATGTGGAATCTTTAGTGGGTAAGTTCTTCCACTTGATGAGATACTTTAAAATTGATCGATTTCATAGCTGTCAAGTTCTTTTTTCCATGAATGCTTCAGGTTCCAATATGATTTTTCCTTCCTCATCAAGTTCTGGCAATATTGTTTGAATTGGAATTTTGTCCCCTATAACCTTCTTTAAGCATGAAAAATGGAAGACTGGGTGCACTTGAGAAGAAGCAGGAACCTCCAATTTGTATGCCATAGTACCAATCTTTTGCAACACCTTGTAAGGACCATAGTACTTTGGCGATAATTTATTATCCTTCTTAGCTATCTTGAGGGACATTTGAATGTATGGTTGTAGCTGTAAAAATACCCAGTCTCCTACATCAAAACTTCTCTTGCTGCGATGTTGATACACCTGTTGTTTCATTTGATTTTGTGCCAAATTTAAGTTATCCTTTAAGAGTTGGAGAACTTGTTGTTGATGCTTGATGTGATCTTCCACTTCTTGAACCTTAGAATTTTCTCTTAAAGATGATGTGATGGACGGTGGATGATATCCATAAAGTGCCATAAAGGGGTTATTTTTGCTACAGTATGGTAGGAAGTGTTATACCACCATTAAGACAAAGGTAACCACTTGACCCATTATTTTTTTTTATCAAATACAAAACAACGAATATATTCTTCCAAACATTTTTTCACTATCTCAGTTTTCCCATTGGTTTTAGGATGATAAGATGAGCTATGGGCTAGTTGAGTACCCAAACAAGAAAATAATTTCGTCCAAAAATTTCCAGTGAAAATGGGATCTCTGTCACTTACAATAATCTTTGGGTTTCCATGTAGCTTTTGAATTGTTTCCATAAATGCAGTAGCAATTGTACTTGCTTTAAATGGATGATATAATGCACAAAAGTGTGCATACTTGGTAAATCTATAAACTAACACCTTGATGATACTCTTTCCTTCGGACTTAGGTAAACCTGTGATAAAATCCATTGAAACCTCCTCCTAATGTTGACTTGGAATGGATAAATTTTGTAGCAGACTCGAGGTCTTAATTGTCTCAACTTTGTTTTGTTGGCAAACCAAACATTCTGCCACAAAATTTTGAATATTAGATTTAACTCCATTCTAAAAAAATTCTTTCTTCACCCTGTGGTAAGTTTTTAAAATCCCGAGTGTCCTCCTATGGGAGAGGTGTGCAATTCCAAAATAATATTTTGTTTTAGTTGGGAATTCTTACAAAGATATAAGTGATCTTTTTACCATAAGGAATCATTTTTCCAACTAAATGCTTCGGATGTACTGGGATCTTGCTACAACTTTTGAATGAGTTTCCATACTTCTTCATCATTCTTCCATTCCTCCCTTGCTTCGATTATCCAATCTGGTTGGATAATAGAAATGGTACAAAGCAATGCTTCCACCTCCTCATCCTTTCTTGAGAGTGCATCTGCAACAACATTTAGCTTCCCTTTCTTGTAGATGATTTCAATGTCATAACTCAACATCTTTGTGGCCCATTTTTGTTGCTCTTCTGAAAATAGTCTTTGTTCCAAAAAGTGTTTAAGACTATCATGATTAGTTTTTACCTTGAAGTGTCTTC
Source organism: Pinus albicaulis (assembly GCA_034641835.2). Taxonomy (NCBI): domain Eukaryota; kingdom Viridiplantae; phylum Streptophyta; class Pinopsida; order Pinales; family Pinaceae; genus Pinus; species Pinus albicaulis. Next base: position 496,808,396 of record CM076574.1, read on the forward strand.
CCATAAGGTAAGGTCACCATTTCTTTAGTGAACGTACTATTGCAAACATTTCCTTCTCATAAATAGATTTCTGTAAATATTTTCCTTTGATTGGACGAATTTCAAAAGAAATGGTTCTTCCTTCTTGCATTAAAAAAACACCAATTCCATTTCATGAGGCATCACATTCCACAATAAATTTTTTTGTTAAGTCTGGCGTAGCTAAGACCAGTGCTAGGCACATTGCCTCTTTAAGATGTTCAAAGGCCTTAGTTGCTTCAAGAGTCCATGAAAATGCATCTTTCTTCAATAATGTTGTTATAGGTGCCTCTATTTTCCCATAATTCTTAACAAACTTGTGATAATACCTTGTTAACCTGAGAAATACTCACAACTGCTTAATGGTTGTGGGGACTTTCCATTCCTTAATGGATTTTATTTTGTTAGAGTCTACCTTAACACCCTCCTGAGATACAATATGACCCAGATATTCCACGTCATGTACTCCAAAGAAACATTTGGAGGTTTTTGCATATAATTGTTTCTCCTCCAATAGTTTTAGCATCCTATCAACATGTTGAACATGATCCTTACTATTGTAGATTAGTATATCATCAAAAAATACTAACACAATTTTTTCTAAGGAAGGGTTTAAAAATGGAATCCATCAACCCTTGAAATGTAGAAGGTGCTAAGGCAAGGCATAACCAAAAATTCATAATGACCCTCATGAGTTCGAAATGTCATTTTCGGAATATCTTTAGTCTTCATTCTAATTTTATGATATCCTGAACGAAGATCAAACTTGGTAAAATAAATTTCTCCATGTAATTCATCAATCATAGGAATGGGAAATTTATCTTTAATAGTGAGCTTATTGAGCTCCCTATAATTGGGACACATGCATGTGCACCAATACTACTGGATCAGAGAAAGAACTTTGACTAGGTTGAATTATACCAGCCTCTAACATTTCTGCAATCATACTTTCAATTTCACTCATGATAATGATCATGAATATGTGGGAGTCCTTTGGGATTTTCAAACACCTTGGAATGATTGTCCAAGACTTTTTGGAGATTTGCAGAAATAGATGATTTTGATGTTGGAATTTCTAGTGAGAATAATTGTGCAATTACACCTCATTTCTCTTTCTTCAGAAGCTTTTTCATGACATTAGAGCTTATTATCTTTCCCAGATTCCTTGTGATACCCTGTAATTCAAATTCCTTTCCTTTCGAAAAAAATTTCAAGAAAAGTTCTTGAAAATTTAAAGCTACCGTCCCAAAAGATTGTAACCATTGTACTCCTAGTACAACATCAACGCCTCCATTGGAATGAAAAGAATTGAACTATTCAATACATATTCCCCCATGGTTAGCTTGATATTATGGAATTTTATCGAGAAATTTATAGTCCCTCCATTTGCAACCATCACTTGACATTCTGGTGTTGGGTATAGGAAGCAATTCAATTCCTTGACTGCCTTACAATGAATAAAATTATGGGTACTACATGAATCAATCAAAACTATTACATTTTTCTTCTTGATATGTCCTTCTATCTTAAGAGTTTGAGCAGTGGTAATTCTTGCCAATGCATTGCAATATATGGTCAAACTCATTTCTTATTTCTCTAGGGTTAGTTTCTGGTGTATATCCTCTTCTTTTGAAGTTTCTTGTTCATTTTCTTCCTCCTCTTCCCAATCTATGTAAAATAATTTATTTTCAGCACACTTATGACCTTTAGTGTATTTGCTATCACAACTATAACAAAGCCCTTTTTCTCTTTTTTCTTCCAATTGTTGTGGTGTCAACCTTGTAGGTTGTGGAATTATAGGAGTAGCAACACTTCCATCTTTATAGATGTGAGTGGTAAGCTTCCTTGTCACCATAATTTTACATTCAATTTTTCTTTCCAACCTAAATGCCTTCTCCAATGAATCAGGTTCCCAAACATGAACTTCATGTTGGATGTTATCCTTTAAAGTCCCTATGAAGACATCAATCATGTGTTCCTCTGGAATATCAGTTACCCTTATATTCAATTTTTGGAAGTCCTCAATGTGCTCCACCATTGTACCCTTTTGTTTGAGATTTATCAATTGGTTAAAGAAGGTGTTTATATTTGTATCCTCATGATTTGCTATCATTTCCTCTGTAAAAATTGACCAAGAGAAAAACATTTTACGAGAGAAAAGCCATCGATACCATACAAATGTATTTTATTCTAAATGCAAAGTTGCAATGTGTACCTTTTGTGTGTTTTTCACATTATGGAGATCAAAATATTGCTCCATCTGTAGTATCCATGTTACGAGATCCTTGCCATCAAACTTCCTCATATCCATAATTGGAATATGGTGGGTCTTACATCCAACATTAGAGTTTATGAAATCTCGATTAACATTTATTTTGTTCTCATCATTAGTTTCATGTACTACCTTTTCGCCATTATGAATAATTTCTTGTATCAACTTTGTCAAACCTTCCATGTCTATTTTTAGATCATTCTTCATGTCTTCCATGTTATATTCCATGTCATCCATATTAGCTTCCATGCCATTCTTCAAACCATCCATCTTAGCTTCCACGCCTTTCTTCAAAACTTCCATTTCATTTTTTGTTGCTCTTTGTGAGAGCGAAATTTGATGCACTTGTTCTTGTAATTTTGATATATCATGTTGCACTTCTTCCTCTTCATGAGTCATAGTAGAGCATTATGAGGGCTAAATGGGTGTTGAATTATTTTTAGGGGGAATTTTAGAATCCAATACTGATATCTATGCTTCAATATTTCCTTGGAAACACTTCAAAGTGATTTTTCAAACAAGACTTATGCAATTTGGAAAAAAATACACACATTTTTCTTGCTTTTGAGGAGCTCGATATTGAAACTGATGTATCTCTATAATTTTGGATCCCCAATAATTGATCTTCAGTCCTGTAGTAGGCCTTTGAGTATTCTTTCGAATGCCATAAGTCTGACCTGATTTGGATTCTTCAAGGAAGAGTTATGCCCAATCTCCCACAATGACCTAATTATGGACTAGTTCAGTAAAGAGAACTTGTACGACATGCCACGTGTCATTTTTTGCTCTTTCAACTCTAAAATTGACACATAGAAAATTAAAATCTGTGCTATTTTCGCTACTTTTTACAGAATTCCAATCCAATGCTCAGAGCGAGAGTTATGGCTATTTTCCCAAGGTCACCTCTTTGAGATGAAATTCGGGAGAATGCAAAAACCCTAACTTCCACAGATCTTATCTCCAAAAATATTTCAAACCAAGAACTGAAATTTTTACACGAATTTTCTCAGGATTTTGCGCAAATGGGTTTTTGTTTTTATTATCTGAACCTTCATAGAAAAAAATTTATAGCGAAAATTCCATGATTACATGTTTGAAGAAGCGAAACCCTAGAATCCAAAGCTCTGATACCAAATGTTATGAAACCATCTGCCAAAATAGAAGAAACTAGAGATCAAATCCTTAGAAATCGGCCACTTCGAGGGGGAAACCTCCTTTACATTACATAAATGAATAATTCTTGGATGATTCAAATGATAAAAATTCCCTTTTATATATAGGACTCCATGGGGTCACAATATAATCCTAGCCGACCTAACAATAATAATGTAAGGGCACGAAAATAACAATAGTGGGGTTTTATGTGGCACAATAATAACAATATAGGGACTACAAGAGTACAACAATAAAAATAAGGGGGATACACTAACAAAAAAAAGGGACTACACTAGTAAGGACCTAACATACAAGTTCTTGCCAATCACAAAGGGAAAATAAAGTATTTTAACATATGCAAAAGCCAACCACGTGAAGGACTTCTACGTACCACCCAACCATAGATTGGGTTGAACCAAATCTTTATTTCATTCAATCACCCATGTGCCATATTCCAATCATGAATGTGGGATCATATGGGTTAAACCAAAATAAAACCAACCAGGGATTCCAGAGGCCAAACCAAATCAACCATCAACCACAATGATTTCACCTAACCATTCCAAAAATCACTAATGCCAACCAGATTGGTCTCTTCCCAATTTGTTTAGGGCTCCAAGGATTCTATCTCAACCCACAACCTTCAAGGAACCCAAGTTTTTACAAGGCTCCAAATATCTCTCATCTCAACCCACAACCTATAGGGAACCCAAGTTGTTCTAAGGCTCCAAAGATTCTATCCCATCCCACAACCATACAGAACCTGAGAAATAACAAAAAATCCAAATGGAGAACCCACTACATAATGGCTATCTAGGAAATGGAAAGGCAGTGTTAAAACCACTGTCAATCTAGGAAAATATCCATGCCAATGACAACAAATAACTAGATAAACACATGCATGTATTGTGCATCCAAATCTCAACAAGAAATCAACACATGCAACCTGTTACGTGCAATGAAATCCTATTGTAGTTGTTGATCCAACTTTCTCCTTGAGATCCATTGCTTTCATTTGGTTTACCTGTGCTTTCCTTTTCTTACTTCTCTCCAAATCCAAGTGAATGCTAGAATGCTATAAGAACGCTCTAAGTGTGTAAGAGTGTAGGAGACCTAGAATGAACAAGTGTTGAGCCAAAACTGTAAAAAGACAATCAATTGTTTCTCTCATGCCTTTTTATCATTGATATCTCAATTTTCTTTCATTTTCTCTCTAATTTCTTTTGCATGCATATTTGTGTCTCTTCACTTTTCTTTTCTCCTATATTCCTTTATTTCTCATAATTAAATGCCAATTATTGCCTCTTTGCATTTACCAATTCCTTTGCCAATTTCCATAGCCATTAATAAACCACAAGTGATGCCCACTATAATGTTTTCCCACCATTCAACTTGGAATATGTGTCCCATGACCTTGGTCTTATTTTATTTACATAGAAAATCGACCTGGGGATGTTACATTAACCAATTGAATATTTCATTCTAGTTAGAGTAGTGAAATTGAGTGGAAGGAATCAATCTGACCTTCGATTAATTGATAGAAAAAAAAAGTAGATTTTATATAAGACTAGATCAAAGGTGTGAAAGACCATGCATTTAATTGGAGTAGTGGTTCAAATAGTAGAGGCCTTTGGAATTCTCAAAAATTATGTATGCTTCTATATCAATGCTAGTAAATAAAGGAAAGAGTAAAGACTAGTCATATGAGAGTGTTGATGGACAATGTTCTTGACCTTTCACAATACACTGAGCACAAAATATAGAACTCATAAGAATCCATTGGCACACTAGAAAATTGGGGTATTTGGAATTATTGCATTTAGAAATAAGGCTTATTTTCCTTTGCATTGCCATTTGGTTCTTATGTGCATGTTACCCAAAGAAAAGAACCAACCAATTAATTTGGAGTAGACTCTTGTTATTGTATGTAGGTTCCATTATGAACAAAAGCCTTGCAACCATAAAAAAAACATAGAAGAGCAGAGATGCTTGTATAGGGTAGACGGCAAAGGTATAATGGCCCTTTTGTAGACAAAGCACTCTACAAGCATGAGAATAAAGCTTAAAAGAAACTCATATATAGTATCCATGTGATGAAGCAAGTGACGTATAATTTCCTCATTTACACATCATTTATTTTCATTTATTTTTTCTTGAGAGACATTTGTTAAATGATTCCAAACTCAAAATTACCAGTCACCCAATTGAAATTTCATTTGATTATGATGTTGATCAACATTTTTGTTTCATCTTGTTTTGTACTACAACCAAGTTTTTCTTCAATAGTTGAGAACCCATTATTGTTGTTCTATGTAATCCTCCACTACTTGAACATTAGCTTTCCCTCTCAAGGGTGATGTAATTGATGGAGGATTGATCCAAGAGTGTCTTAGAGGACAAGTGGCTTAAAATTTCTCAAAAATCAAAGTATATAGATGACAACAAGACCATTACCATATTGAAGTGTTCTCTGTTCTGAATCCAACGGTGCAAACGATGCCTTAATATGAGGTCGTATGAAGGAGTTAGAGCAAGTCAAAGTTGGGCAGTGGGCCAATTTTAAGTGTCCCAAAAATTCACCGTCAACCGGCAGGAAACCTAACACCCGAGAAGTGGGCGAATTTGTTGGGTACTTTATTTTCCTAATAACCCTTATTTTCCAGTTGGTGAATGTTAACCAATATTGGTTAATTTGATTAAAAAAAAAAATTTAGGGGGTGGCAGGCCACCAACCCTACCGCCCCTCCCGACCATTGTATTAAGCGTATTGTAATATGGGTGGGCGGGCCCACTGATGGACCCGCCCAACCCACCAGGAGAGGGCCAGAGGGGTAGAACCCTGCCCAGGGAATATTGAGGGCATCAAAAAGATTCCCTGGGGTGCAGAACTTGCCAGTGTCCATTTGAGACAAATTTTATGTCGATTTTACACCTCTCGGCGACAGGATGTCAAAGGTGATGTTCATTTTTGCATCAAAGCTCTCCATTTTCGCCCATTTTCCAGATTGTAAGTATAAGGGTGCTTTACGTAATTTCAATTGTACTTCTTATTCTTCTTTCCACATAATGAATGAAGGCCTCTATGATTGTGTGTGCAGTAAGATCAACAAGGCTTGGTGAATGAGTGTATCACCAGAGTGGTGCAGGTGAATTACATGCAGTCATTTTGAACATGGAAGCAGTTGGATTAGTTGAGGTTCTCTTGGAGCAACAGCCATTGTTGGTAAAATAGATGGATTTCTGTTGGCTCCTGCATAGGTGGGAGAGAGCTGAAGTCTGTTACTGGGCTGTCTCTCTAAAATAGGAGTCAAATATTATTTTCTGCTTTAATATTTTGATTGGCATAAATAAGTTTACCTCTTTCCCTCTTGGACACCCAAGTTCGTGGCTATAAATTGCTCATAAATACGACGAGGAATTATGATATTCCTAGGGTTTGATGACATCATGCATGGTTGACTTCAGTTAGGACTTCAGTGGCAGAATTTTGGTGGAGTTAATGAGACAGCTAGTGGAGTTGTGTTCTGTTTATTTTAGTTGAGCTAGTTGAGATTAGTTTAACTAGCTAATCAATTAGTTATGAGTGGAGTGAATTAAATATTATTTAATTCATTAATTAGTAACTCATTATTCAACTCAAGAACACATCAGTTCACTACAGTGCATGATCAGTTCAGTGGAGACCAGTGAAAGAGGTAGATGAAAGGGTGGAGTTAGCTATCGGTGGCGACATCAGTTGTGCATGATATTTGCACCACACTTGGAGGAATTTCCCATGATTGCGCTATCAAGCCAGGGGATTGACAACGAATCTCTATATGAGCTAGACTTTGGATTGCTTAAAGAGGCAAAACAGTGGTATTGGATTTTGAACGATCTTTGTTCAAAAAGCCAAAGGCTAGATTGTGTGTAACTTTATGAGAAAGTACTGAGTACTTGTGAGGAGTATTGTACTGAGTTTGTTACATGATTTCTCCATTATAATATACACAATAGCTGCGAGGTTTTCAGCTATAAGCTTTCCCCATACATACTGTGTTAATGTGTATGATGATTTGATGTGTTATCGCTTGATTTTATTTCCGCATGTTTGATGATCTGAGTGGAAAAGATTATGTGTTGCATATAAATTCGAATTGTATGTGATCAGGATAGTCTCGGTGGATAATTAATCATTATTCAGCAAATTTCTACACTGTTGAGCAGGGCCCCGAGACGTAGTCCAAATTGGACGAACTCTGTAAAAAAAAAAAGTGTGTGCTGATCTCATGCATTCTATGGTCTCCTTTCTTTTCGCTTTATTTTCTTATGTTCTCATAATTTTAAGTGCTCTGTTATATGTAATTATTTAATACGTCTATAAGAAAAATATCTTGGATCAAGTGGTATAAGAGCAGGTCTTTGTTGACGCGAATTGCATGAGTACATGCTAACCAGAAACAAGCACAAAAAAGGTGAAGGAAAACTTAAGTGATTTGATCTCGAAGCAAGACGTGCATCACGAAGAAGAAACATGGAAGATGAAGAAGCTTGTTGGGAAGAAGATCGAAATTACTGCAAGGCTTTCTACAACATGGCAAAGAAAGTATACAAACTATTTGTAGAGTATTAAAAGACTGTCAAGCTTGAGAAGAAAGGTGCAGATGACCATGGATCAGTAAATCATGGAGATAGTGGAGAAGCACCCCCTCCCTCTCCATCTTCTAGTGATAGTTCCTCTTCTTCTTCTCATCATTCCCGCAGACGTCACAAACATACATCTAAGAAACATTTCCTTAAACTAGATGTAAAGTTTGACTTGCCTATGTATATAGGAGAATGTAATGCGGAAAAGCTCAGCAATTGGATTAGATAAATTGAGGTCTACTGTAGGATTCAATAGATCAAGAAAGAAAATGCAAAGATCCAGTTGACATCCCTTCGACTAAGTGGCACCGCTCTCGTTTGGTGGGATAGCAAATTGCAAGGCAACAAAAATCTGGGTAACCTTCTCTCCTCGTGGTCAATTTTTATTTCTGCATTGAAAATTCAGTTTTACCCATTAGGCCATAAGAAAAAAGCATTAATGGAATGGAAACACCTAAAGCAAGGAAAAGGCAAAAATGTGCAAAACTTCACTAAAGAATTTAGGAAACAAGCATTGAACTTAGAAATTCCATTAGATTCACTAGAGATTGTAACTAAGTATATTAGTTCTTTACATGGTTACATAAGACATTCATTATTATTGTTTGAGCCTAACACCATTGATGAGGCCAGTGTGAAGGCTATGCATCTTGAAAATAGAGCGACGCATGAACAAAATGACCACCCAAAAAGAGCCTCAACAACAAAGAGAAGAGGAGCAAAGACCTCTAGTACCCATTGTGAGAAAGAAGTACACGACGAAGATAATTGCTAGAAACTGCACCCTGAGATGAGACCTAAGAAGGATGACAGAAAGGAGAGGCTGAAGAGAGCAGCCACCATGCAACAAGATCAGAAGTTTGAATCAAAGGAAGATGATAAGGTCACAGCTACGGGAGTAGCACGAGGTAGACCAATTGACTTGGGGTCATATCCCGGTGATGAAATGAGAATTGTAGCTCTTGGAATTGCAGAAGATGGACCCATCGATTTGGGTTCAGATTCGGGCGATGAAACAAAAGTTTCAACAGATAATGTACCAAAGATGAAAAGGTCGCCCAATGCAACATGGCTCCAGGAACTTGAGGAGATCAATCAAATCATTCAAGCATAGAATACTAAGCTAAGAAGACTCCAACAGAAAGTAGAAAAGGAGAAACAAAGGTTTCTATGCCAGCTGCAAGCTAAGGACGAGGCCTTGGAGAAGCTGCAGCATAACCCCCTTGAGGTAAAAAGTGATTCTTCGATTTCATATACTTTTCATGATGATGATTTCATTGCTTTTGAAAAACATACTACAGGTATCAGATCCAAACTGTTGAAGAAAATTGGGTATCAGGGAAAGGGCCTTGGCATTAATGACCAAGGAACCATAAACCCTATCAAAGTGGAAGAATTAACCCATCATGTGGGACTTGGGTATGTCAGGAAGGAAGTTGGGGAATGCTCCAAGACAACCACTGACCCACCAACGACAGATGATGAGAGCACCTCCTCACAATCCAGTGACAATGAGGGATCCATGAACACTTATCAGAGGCAGAATAGGGGGAATCATTCCAAGACGATTCGAAAAGTCTGGGGGAGGAAGAATCATTGCCACAATGATGAAAACCAGAAATTTGTGTGTCAAACACTTCAGGCCCAAAAATCACCCATGAAGAATCCTGTCATTAAAGGCACTCTTCAAGGAAATCCACCACAGGGAGATGACCCATTTTCTTTATTACGTAAAAAATGGTTTTTTTAGAGGTAGTAGCTTGTTATGGCCACAGTTTATAAATCATGCATTGCAAGTAAATGTTTCTCATCGCTTCGAAAACGCAACAATGATGTTTTTCCTTTTCGTAGCAGTAATTGGGGTATTAGTTTTTATTATGTAATCCTTGACCAATGACAGTGTGCTATAAACTCTTGGCAAGTTAAGGGTTGTTTGAGTCATGTGTGGTTCGTATATGATTGCAAAAGATGTAACAGATTTGTGTGAAGGTGATTGAAAGTATGGTTTGGCGAAGACAAAAGTAGTGTGTTGGATGTGTTAATGCTTTTGGTGGTCCAAAGCTCCTCAGTGGGGAGGATTGATCCAAGAGGATCTTAGAGGACAAGTGGCTTAAAATTTCACAAAAATAAAAGTATCCAGATGAAAACAAGACCATGACCATGTCGAAGTGTTCTCCGTTCTAAATCCAATGGTGCAAATAACACCTCAATCCCAGGTTGTATGAAGGATTTAGAACAAGTCAAAGTTGGGCAGTGGGTCAGGTTTAAGTGTCCCACAAATTCACTGTCAACCGGTAGGAAACCCAACACTCGAGAAGTGGGTGAATTTGTTGGGTACTTTATTTGCCTAATAACCCTTATTTTCCAGTCAGTGAATTTTAATCAATATTGGTTAATGTGATAAAAATCAAATTTTTTTGAGGGGTGGTGGGCCACCAACCCCGCCACCCCTCCCGACCATTGTATTAAGCGTATTGTAATACGAGTGGGCAGGCCACCACTGGCGGACCAACCAAACCCACTTGCCTCCATACTATTGCAGTGACTATTGACCGAGGTCAGCAAGGCTTGAACTCGCCCGACACACGTGGGTCGGGCCTCCCACCGGGCGGCCCCATGTGTAGAACCATTCCAAACCATAACAAAACTACACAACCATTTATATGCAAATAGTTATGTTGGGGGCGAGATGGAATGGGTGCGGTTTGAGTTGGGCCGCGTGGAGTAGACCCGCCCATCGCCCCACCTATTTTTAAGACAAAAAAAAAAAAAAACAACACATTGTTAAATGTAACCAAAACGCGCCAAACGGAAGTGTAAAATGGGCGGGGTTGGATTTGATCCCCCGACCCCTCCTCAACTAATTGCTAAGTTTGCCAATACACCAAACCACCTCATGTGGTAAACTTCGTCCAGTTCTTCTTAAAAAAACTTTCATTTTTCTAGTGCGCCTAGGCAGGGCAGAGTAGGAGTGGAACCGGGAGAGGGCCAGAGGGGCAGAACCGTGCCCAGGGAATATTGATGGCATAAAAAAGACTCCCTGGGGTGCAGAACTTGCCAGTGTCCATTTGCGACAAATTTTATGTCGATTTACACCTCTCGGCAACAGGATCTCAACGGTGATGTCCATTTTTGCATCAAAGCTCTCCATTTTTCACCCATTTTCTAGATTGGAGGTATAAGAGTGCTTTATGTAATTGCACTTGTACTTCTTCTTCTTGCCTCTATATGAATGAAGGCATCCCCACAGTTGAGCAGGGCTTGGAGACATAGTCCAAATTGGACGAACACTGTAGATAAATTTTTGGTGTCTTGATCTCATGCATGCTATGGTCTCCTTTGTCTTCGCTTTATGTGCTTATGTTCTCATAATTTTTAGTGCTTTGTTATATGTAATTCTTTAATGCATCTATAAGCAAAAGATCTTGGATCAAAGGTAATATACACAAAGTGCCATAATAAATGCAAAGATTTTGAACAAAGTATGGAAGTGTTGCACCACCATTTTGTTAAGGGTAACAAACTTGACCCATTGCATCTACTTATTAGATGCAAAGCAATAGAGATAACTTTCTAGACAGTTATTCACAATCTCAGTTTGTCCATTAGATTGAAGATGGTAAGATCAATTATAAAATAACTTAGTACCCCAACGAGAAGACAAATTAGTCTAAAAAATACCCATAAAAAATGAATATCAATCACTTTCAATAATCTTGGGGTTTCCCTACCACTTTCAAACCATTTATATGTATATTTGTACTTGTTTTAAAATGTTTGTTAAATTACTTATATGTTTATTACAACGATTGTACTTGTTTTAAAATGATGAGGAAAAAAGAAAAAGTGGGCATACTTCGTGAATAGATTTGTTCATTAGATTTGTAAATAGATCTATGAATAGAATTGTAAAATTGACTATAAACTAACTTGAGAATTGTAAGATTAACTATGAACTAACTTAGTACCCAAACAAGAACACTGATTAGTCCAAAAATTACCCATAAAAATTGGATATCAATCACTTTCAATAATTTTAGGGTTTCCAATAACTTTAGAACTTCTATTTGTAATATTACATACTTGCATTTATATGTATATTACATACTTGTTTTAAAATGATGAGAAACAAATACTTGTATTTATATGTATATTACATACTTGTTTTTTAAAATGAAGAGAAACAAAGACTTGTATTTATATGTATACTAAGTATTTGTTTTAAAATGATGAAAAAGAAAGATAAATTAAGTAACATACTTTGTGAGTGAAGTAAATCCACCACAACCATATGTATATGTATTTATATGTATATTACGTACTTGTTTTAAAATGATGAAAAAGAAAGAAAAATTAAACAGCATACTTTGTGACTGAAATAAATCCACCACAACCATATAACATTGTTTAATTCAAATTTTTGGTAAACCTGTAATAAAGATCTTCTCAACTTGGTATGAACCATGAAGAAATATTTTGAATGTTGATTTTATGATTCTGAAGTGAAGGAACAGTCTGTATGATTCTAAAGTTTGATTTTATGATTCTGCGCCCAAAGGAATTATAATCTTTTTAGAAAAAAAGGCTTATTGACGTAGAGTAAGGTAAGTTTTCGATGTATATTAAGTTTTTAGAAATCATGAATGTGTGTTTTCTTAAAAATGAACAAATTATATATTTGAGACGAATTTATTTGGTACAATAATTGTTAGTTCAGCGTTGTTATGCCTAAGTTATACTTCCACTTCCATTCAATCAGCTTCAGCTTGTAAGATGGAAAAATGCAAAAGTTAGGCGTCAGCGTTTAGTCCTTTCTTAGTTTTGTCAACGAATTCTGTATTTCGATTGAAGCCTATACATGGTTTCTCTTAGGCAAATATTACAGCTGTAATTTAATCCTCAATCCTCAAATCCCTGTACAAATTTTAGAGGTATTGAGTCTGTTTCTTTGTTTTAGCTGAATCAAGCTACGAAAGGACAGAATAGTTTCCGATTACTCTCACAAATCTCGCAATCTGTTGCAGATTATCCAGAGCCATCTGCACGCGCCCTGGATGATCGTCTGTTACTGGTGCCTCCAAATCTACGAAGAAAATGTAGTCGAAATAACACCTGGAACTCTCCCCGTCTTGCTCTTCGTTTGTCACCATACGCACGGGGTTCTCGCGGTGAGGGCGAGATTCGAACTTTGTCACTTTTATGTTTTTCAAAGCGAATAACGACAGAGCCTTGCACAGATCGGCCGTTCCCTCTTTCAGCGAGAAAGCCACTGTGGTCTTTAACCCTGATACCGCAGAAGAATTGTTGTTAGGGTTCTTTTTGGTGAGAATGAGAAATCTGGTGGTGTTGGAGGAATCGTCCTGCATTTCTTCTTCCACCACTTCAAGACCGTATTCCCTCCCGGCAATCGCACTGCCGATGACGGCCGTGTCGTCTATGCGGTTTTCCGCTACGAAACGAGCAGCGCTAGCAGCGTTGTTCACGGCCTCCACCTCCACGCCAAGATCCCCGAGACACCGCTGGCAGTGAGCGAGGGCCTGCGGATGGCTAATCACTTTCTTCAAAGTACGCTTTTTCCCCGCCCCTCTCACTGCCAATAGGCAATGATTTATGGGCAACAATATCTCGCCCACCACATGGATATCGGGATGGCGTAGCATCAAATCGTAGTTCCTCCCAATGACTCCGTCCACCGAGTTCTCCACAGGCACCACTGCCCGATCAGCGGCGTTCGATTCCAGTGCCTCGAAGGCAGATTCCATTTCCCCTTCGCAGGGGAGGGCATCGCACCTCTGGAAGGCTCGAACCGCGGCCTCTTGGCAATACGAACCACGCACGCCCTGATACGCCACTCTCACCGGCTTGCCCTCTAACGACGGCCCTGTCCACAGGGGCTCCATGGGAAGCAACACATCGTTGCTATCGCCATTAGAGGTCAAAATTCCCTGCCTATAAATTCGTTCAAGCTGATCTAGCACCGTCCTTTCAGATTGCCCTACATAATACCCAAGATCTTCAACCGGTATAGGTTTAAAAGGGCTTTTCACTGGATTCGACTTCACCGAACGGCGGGCTGCTCCCTTTGCTTGGCCATCGCCCAGCTGCCCGGAGACGCAGAAGGATCTACGGAGAGCACTGAAACCCTCATTCTTCACATCCAAGGGCGCCTTCCTCCCCTGCGGCCGGGCAGGGATATATGAATATCTCAAAGCCATGCAGTCAATACAAAAGATAATTCTAGTTCTGGTTTCAAGGCAGGTGGTTCTATTGGATCTACTATTTGAGGCTTTATAAATTCCACCAGCGACAAGCAAGGAGTGATGCAATGAAAGAAACCAGAGCCGGAAAATGCAGAGATGCAGAGAACTGTCAGAAGCTCTGCTAAGGAGATCCTGGAGGAGTGCAGTATTTAAACATATAATTGGGAAAGGTTTGGGTGGGAAGTTCGGCGCTGGGCGCTTACACTTGTGGAATTGGCTCTTGACACGTGGTTTGACCGTCCGGTCAAAATACGACGTTCTGGCATTTGAAGAGGTCATAGCAATGATGTTGTTCCGAATGTTCATTTGTCAGAATCACGGATATATAAATTAATTGTTTGGGAGCCAATTTGGATAAGTATTAAAATATTTATATTATTATACTGGTTGCACGCATGGTATTAGGCATTTAGTTTTTGCTTTTTGACTGTTTATTAGTTTGCTTTCGACTAAAAATTTCTGCTTTTTATTTTAGTTTTTGACTAGATATTAGTTTGTTTTTGACTAAAAATTTCTGTTTTTATCCATAATTTAACATTGAGAATATAATTTTTGTTATTTACTATTATTATTTAAATTTATTTATTTTGTCTAGTATTTTTATTTTAGTTACTAATTTTTGTTTTTTATTTTATTTCCTTTTTATTTGACTCTTTTTTTTTTTCCTTTTCTACTATTTCCATTTTAATGGGTTATATGTTTTTCTCCATGATCAATTATTATATTAAAAGCATATACTTAAGATGTTGATTTCTAATCATATTTGATATATTTTTATGTATTTACCATACCTTTAGGATATCTCCTTTATATTTATTTATTTGCCATACCTCTTTTATAAATACGGTATATGGCCCATAGTATTAATAATAATTTGAGCCTTACCCATAGTATTTGGCCTATAGGCTTCACCTTAATAAAACCTCCTTTTTTAGTTTTCGTAAATATAAAAAGGTTTATGGAGTAAATTTAAAAATAGGTTTTATTTATTTACCATACCTCCAAGTTATTTATATTTTTATTTATTTACCATACCTCTCGAGTAAGTATAAAAAGAGGTTTTATTTTTTATTTACCATAACTCCCGTATATTATATTTTTATTTATTGTAAATATACTCCAGCATTTCAAAGCCGTATTCTAACTACAGCTTTTTCGCCCTAAAAATCATGGAAATTCCAGTAAGATTTTAAGAAAATCCGTAAATCCAGTTATAACTATCAAACTTTAATATTTTGGGTGCCCTGGAGGTTTTTGATGGTGCTGAATCCATTTCCACCATCAAAATCATGATTCAAACACTATTACTATAGGATTTCTTAAATTTTTTTGGCACGTTCCGACCAATTTTGGTCATCCTGCCAATTCCTCCGTCTCGTTAGACAACTCCCATTTCAAATGTTTACTTACATTACATTTCTTACCTTACGTTTCTCACATTACATCTACACATGTGTCTTATGCTCTCACACGTCAAATGTTTACGTTACATTTCTAACATTACATTTACAGGTGTACCCTATACTCTGCGCAACTATAGGCCAATACCATGACTTATCAATACCAAATGTTCAAAAAAGTTTTATAAAATATAAATAGGCTTTGTTACAATACCATATGCCAATGGTTTTTTGAGCTCCAAGAAACAACAGAAATAACGTAATGGTAACGCTGGGCTGCGAATTAGTACAACGTTGATCTAGGAAGCGAGATTGTAGGTAGCAGCAGACAATAGTGCATTATGGGCAGCATGGCGACGACCTCGGGAGGGGGGTCGACTCCCTCCTATCGGAATATAACGGTGGGAGAGCAGAGTAGCAGATCCCAAAACGTGCAAGGAGGGGGAAGTGAGAAAGGAGGGCTGGTACTGGGGGCAGAATGGCAAGCAAAAATCAGGGGACAATGCTTGCCTCGGGCATTGAAGAAGCCCATATTTGTCATTTTTCCAAACAAATTGGATGAATATAGAGGATATACGAAAGATCATGCACTGATATGTAAATTCATTGGCATTTGGCCAATTGAAAAGGACTTATTCAAGTGGATTCAGGAAAAATGGCAGCCAAAAGGACATCTTTATCTAAAATTTGGGCCACGAGGATTTTTTACAGTTATCTTTACAAAATTATTGGCTAAAGAAAGAATATTTGAAGGCGGACCATATTTCTATAATAATGCAGGGCTCTTTCTTAGACAATGGGAAGAATGTTATAACCCTAATGAAGAACAATTTCTGGCTGCACCGGTCTGGGTAAGACTGTTCGCTCTACCTATGGACTTCTGGGATCCAAACATTTTGGAAGGAATAGGAAACTCTCTAGGAAGCTTTGTGAAAATTGCAGAGACAACTTTCCATGGAAGATATACATCCTTTGCTCATATCTGCGTTTATATGAATATTTCTGAACCACTTCCAGAATCAACAAAACTTGAATATGAAGGAAAGATATAGCAGCAAACCCTTGATTATGAGCATATTCCATTTCGCTGTCGACGATGCCATGAATATGGCCACCTGTATAAAACTCGCCCTCTGAATATTCCAGAAAAACAAACAGGAAAGGTCCCAGCAAGTAAAGATGCAGGCCAAGAAAAATATGATGGCTTTGTAACAGTCAATAATAAGAAAAAAAATAGAAGGCAACAGGCGAATCAGTCCAGTGCCCAAAAACAAAGGTCTACCCAAAATCGATATGAGATTTTGCAAGAAGAAGGGGAAACGTTGAAAGAAATGGAAGAAACTCCCGTCCTCAGTCAGGAAATGGTGCAATAGAAAAACATGGCAGTAAAGAGAAAAGCGCCTCAAGAAAAAGTAGAAATAGAGGATGTAACAGGAGAGGAACAAACGATAATGGAGATAGAACCATAGAAAGAAGACTTAAGTGCAGAGGAACAGGTACTGAAACGTCTATTATATGAATGGAGAAACTTGGATGATAGATTTATTCCAGAAGATCAAAAAACATTATACAAAGAAACTTTCGAGAACTATCTGACTGCGCAGGCAAAAAAACAAGTAAGTACCCTAGAATCTACTTGCAATAAAACACCAAATCCTTAAATAAAACCAGGGAAGAAAAAAGGAAGAAGAACTTTGCATGATTCAATCCAATTAGTGGGAGAAATGTTAATAAATACAGGGATAATAATACCCTTAACAACGGTATTTCAACAAACTCCAAAAGTTTTCCAATGAAAATACTCTCTTGGAATATAAGAGGCCTAAATAGTCAAGGAAAGAAAAGATATTTAAGAGAAAAACTAAAAGTTGAAAAACCACAAATAATGTTAATTCAAGAAATGAAGGTCTCGGTAGAAAAACTAGCAATCATACTATAGTCTTTTAAACCACATTATGAAGTTATGGCCATAGATGCTAAATGTACAGTAGGAGGTATAGCAATCATATGGAACCTTGCTGAAGTAGTAGTAGATGAATGGATAGGATTGTCTCGTAGCCTAATTGGATGGTTTAGACATGTGGGAACTAAGGAGAACTTAATGATATCGGCAGTTTATAGACCTCATATCCAAGGAAAGAGAGAAAATTTCTTAAATAGCATTAGAACTCTGAGATCTTTGCACGAAGAGAAATATTGGCTAATAGGTGGAGATTTTAATATAATATTGAATCTCACAGAAAAGAAAGGGGTCTACGAAGACAGGAATCGGAGATGGAGTCTTTTAGGGACCTTTTAATGGGCCTTAAATTAGTATACATACCAACAGTAAATGGAGTTTTTACATGGAAAAATAGAAGGGGGGAAGCACATCAGATAGCATCCAGATTAGATAGATTTCTAGTCTTAGAGGGATTGGTAAGCTTAGATATTTACTATGAAGCAGAAATATTACCATCGTTAGGATCTGACCATTGGCCAATACGTTTGGAAATTGATATCAAAGAAGGCCCAAAGAATAGGCCATTTCGATTTGAACTATTTTGGTTAAGGGATTCGACTTTTCTAGAAAAAGTTAAACAATGGTGGAAATCTACAGACATACAGGGAAGGAACATAATGCACACATTTTAGATGTGCCTGAAACATTTAAAAAAAGAAATCAAAATTTGGAACAAAGAAGAATTTGGAAATATCCACTCAACAATGCATTGTCTACAAGAAATAATGAAACAAAATCAATAGCAAATGATTTTATACGGACGCACGAAATAACTTGCCATAGAAGAAGGAAATATACCGAGTGAATTAGAGGAGCGGAGAAAACAGGAAGAAATATTATGGAAACAAAAGTCACAAGTGCAGTGGTTAAAAGGAGAGAAAAATACAAGCTTTTTCCATAAATCCTTGATACAAAGAAGGAAACATAATAGGATTTTCTCCCTGAAAGATGAAAATGGTAACCGAATTTACCAACATAATGAAATGGAAGAACTGCTTGTAAGGCACTTCAAGGACATGGTCATTGAACCTAATCTTAATAGAGAAGCAGATATTCAGATAATCACCAGTCATATTCCGTATAAGGTTAGCAGGGAACAAAACTTAGCCCTAATGCGAGAAATTGCCATGGAGGAGGGGGAAGAGGTAGTCAAAAACCTCCCAAAACACAAGGCCCCTAGACCAGATGGATTTACAACATAATTTTATCAAGCTACTTGTCCCTTCATGGGGAAGGAGATTTGGGATATGGTAGAAGAATCTAGGTGAACAAGGAATGTGTATCCAACATTGAATTCAACGCTTATCACACTAATTCCTAAGCAAGCTTATACAGATACTCCGGCAGGATTCCGACCTATAGCTGTATGTAATGTTATCTATCAGATCCTTTCGACGATAATGGTTAATCAGTTAAAACCAATTCTCCTCAGCATTATCTCACCTGAAAAAACTGGATTTGTAAAGGGAAGGCATATTTTGGATGGGATAGTGACGGTACAAGAAGCAATGCATTCTTTCAAAACTCAAAAAATCAAAGGTATGTTGATTAAATTGGACCTTTCAAAAGCTTATGATCATTTAAATTGGTCTTACTTGAAGGAAGTCCTGTTAGCTTTTGGTTTTGATTCAAGATGGACCCAATGGTTAATGTCATGTATTTCTTCCCCAAATTTCTCTTTCCTGCTGAATGGAGCTCCATCCCAACCTTTTAATGCAACTCGAGGATTACGTCAAGGAGACCCTATTTCACCTTTCCTTTTTATCATAGCAGCAGAAGGTCTCAGTCGTCTTATAAAAGCTCAAATAACAACGAACTCCCTCAAAGGGTTGAATCTATGGGGTTGGGATCTTACTATTTCGTACCAGCAATTTGTAGATAATATCATGTTATTTTGTTAGACTTCGCTAAGGGAAACAAAAGCTATTCTGGAAATGATAAATTTTTTTATGGAAGCATCTGGAACTTTGATCAATAATGATAAATCAAATGTTTACTTCTTCAACACCAATAATGTGACCCAGCGATTTCTAGCCAGGACTTTGGGATTTAAAATTGGCACCTTTCCAATGAAGTACTTAGGTTTTCCTTGAATCAATCCCCCCTCAAGGTTGTAAGATGGATGGATCTTCTCAATAGTCTCCACAAACGTCTTCAGAATTGGGCTTTGAGAGCACTAAATGCTCCTACTCGGGTTATATTTCTTAGATCTGTTATTCAAACCATTCCAATCTACCAGTTGTCAGGCAGAGCGGCTCCGAAAATAGTTTGTAATAATATGGTAAAAATATTTAAAAAATTTCTTTGGAAATGAGCTCAAGATACGAGGAAATGGGCTCTCCTATCATGGGAAAAAATCATTAAAACAAAAAAAATGGGGGGATTGGACCTTCGAGACCCTTATGTCCTCAATCAAGTAATGGGAGCTAAGTTATGGTGGAGATGGATACAAGGAGGCACTGATCTCAGGAAACTCATTTGGGAAAAGAAATACCAAATGCCTCGAATATTTGTGGGAAAATTGAAAGCAGATGTTACTCCTAAAGGATCGAATATCTGCAATCTATAAGCAACTAACAGAGAATTAATAAGACAACACAGATTTTGGGAAATACGAAGAGGGAGAATATCGCTTTTTTGGGAGGACTCGTGGCAGTAGAGAGAGAAAATTTTCAGCCGGTTGGATCTAGGCAAAATTTTCCTGTTCACTAACCTACCGAACCAAAGATCAGTAATTAATTACTAGAGTGGAGAGGAGGAAGGCCAATGGCACAAATGGAAAGGAAAAGGGCAATGGAGAAATGCCCCAGAAACAACACAATGGAATAACTTTGATAAGGAAATGAAAACCAGGAAATTGGTAGCTACAAATGGAGAAGATATTTTGTGATGGGGCTACAAGACCAAAGGCATGTTCACAATAGAAGAAGGCTACTTCCTCAAATCAAATAACCATCAGGATATTGTAGTACCAATTTGGCAGAAAATATGGAGAGAGAAATTTTGGCCTAAAGTAGAATATTTCCTGTGGTTGTTAAGCCATCGGAAGACCTTGACTTGGGATCATTTGCAGCACATAGGAATCCAAGGACCATTTCTCTGTATTATGTGTAAAAAGGAGGAGGAAACTATCGAACATCTATTTAATACATGCAAATTGGCAAAGGATATCTGGCAAAAAAATGAAATGATTTTCGAACAAATGGATAGAGACAATACAAGCATAAATAAAACTATTCGTAAATGGAAGAAAGGAGGGTTCAAAAGTGAAGTCCTGAATCGTGCTTGGAGTTATCAATGGGAGTTATACTTTGGGGGATATGGAAAGAAAGAAACCATAGAGTTTTTAGAGGTGAAGAGAGGAATATAGCCCAGATATGGAAAGTGATAGTGGAAAATATTTGAGAAACAATATTAGTAGAGCATTGGTCAGATGAAGATTGGGCAGTGAATGATAGGGATAATAGAATTCTAGCAAAAATGAACCTAAAACCCCAAATGCTAGTAGCATCATTATGGAAGTTCAAGCCCATCAATAGAATATATTAAACTTTTTTCAGCCCCCACCTGTGGGATTTTTGAAATTAAATTGTGATGGTGCCTCTAAAGGAAACCCTGGCCAAGCAGGGATAGGAGGCATATTCTGAAATTCTCAAGGATTTGTTTGTAGGATATATGCAATGGCGATTGGATTTTCTACAAACAATGAAGCTGAATTAATGGCGCTCAAATAGGGTCTTACAATATTAGTTTGAGAGAATTACCAAAGAATTATAGTAGAAGGTGACTCGGAAATGACAACAGGGATATTACAAAAACTTCAACAAGGCACCCACTAGGATAAAATCAGTAAAAGTTGGCGTACAAAAAGATTAATTCAAGAGCTTGGGCAAATCCTACAACAAATTGGTTATGTAATTCCCAAACATGTTCATAGAGGAGGAAATGAGGCGGCTGATTTTTTAGCTAACTGGGGCTGTAAGAATGAAGGCCAGCAGTTAGATATAAATCAACATCACCAGGCATGGAATATAGAGTTACAATTGCTTCAGATTATTTTGGAAAAAGACCAAGAACAACCCTGATCGGGGTGCCACGAGGGTAACGGTGGGTATCGGTCAGTGCGACGCGGAGGTGGGCATCTGACCACCCATCATGCTTAAGTTTAAGGTGAAGCGGTGGAGGTCCTTTCCACGATCGGCATTAACGCTAATGAATATTTCCATCCGAAGCCAGCAAATATTTTCAGGCGATAATGGGAAACCACGCCAAAAGCAGGGAGGGAAAAGGAATAAGGTAATTTTCCAACAATGAAATTTCATTGTAACCAACATAGGAGCTCAACAAGTTCAATTCGATGACGAGGCAGAAGGATTGTTGCAACGATGTCACAGGGATTATTGGTATGTAATGGTTTTTGTGACTCTTACCTCCCAATTCATAATTCCAGTTCTCATTTCGACAATTGAAGAATATGGTTATAAAGGAGTTTCTGCAATGTTCTATGTTTTCAATGGAAGGAATTGTCCATCTTCTGTAGTCTTCTACTCGTTTGGTTTTAAAGTAATGGTAGAGGTTGTAGGTAAGGACATAGAACCCTGTTTTCGAAGCCCTCCTACCCTGTCTTGTCCTATTCTCTGGAATTTTAAATCACCTTGGTTTACTCTGCACTTTGATTTAGGTGTAAATTTGCATGTTTGTAAGTTATGGTATGTGTATTTCACTATTATGAAAGGTCAGGTAATGGAATTTGTAGTTTGGAAAAATCACAAGGGTGATAACCCATCTGTTCACAAACATTCCTGTATGCACCCTGGGTATATTTTGACTGCTTGTAATGGTAAGGGTAGGTCTAGTTGTCTGCAGAGTCGTGTTTTCCCTCAATCTCTATTTTTTTCAAATTATTTGTGGGTCACTGTTTGTAATTGGCCAATAAAGCAAGTTCGTCTGTGGGTCACTGTTTGTAATTTTCCAAGAAAGAAAATTCGTAGGCAGAGTCATGTTTTCCCTCAATCTCTGTTTTCGTTAAATCATTTGTGGGTCACTATTTGTAATTGGCTGAGCAAGCAAGTTCCTTTGGGTAATTTGGATTGTGGCGTGTAAACTAAGTTTGCTCAAACTACTGTGCATCCTGAGGCAGCCATAAGCATCTATCAGTTGCCTATTACTGATCATTATTTGGTATATACATGGCTACTTTATATTTTTACAGGGGATCTTGTCTGCCAGACCATTATGGCTAAAGGTCAAGCAGGAAAAAGAAAAAACATAGGTAGAGGAAAACAACAGCAAACAATATAGAGTGCGGGACCAAGCAAGCGAGGAAGGAAGAGCAATAAGCAAATTCTGGAAAACATAGCTGATCTTTATGATTCAGGAAATCCAGTTCATATTCGCAATACTATTCAGGTTTTGGAGAGAGAAAGTGATGATGAAGATGAGGATCTCAAACAGGAGGAGGCTACCATGGATTTTATTTCCGACCCAGGAAATACAAGAGGTTATGTATCTCTATTCCAACAATTAGTTAAAATGTATTGGAAATTAAAATGAGTCTTAGCAAAAGCAATGTCGAGCATGCAAGAAAGGGAAGGCAACCCAACAATGCTTTTTGAATTATAGCAGATAAAACAGGATATTTGCAAGATGGCCAAGGCACAAATTCAAGCAACTACTCGAATTGGGAGGATTGAGCGCCAACTCCAAAGCATGCAGCAACTGGAGATGCTGAGGTCTACTGCAAATGACCCAACTCCTGTAGATTCTTCTGTTGGATAAGATTGATTTTAGTTTTTCAATGTTTTTGGCAGATAAGGGTAATAGTTTATGTTTCAATTGCAACTTTTATGGACACAATAAAGTAGTTAAAGTAGTAAGTAGAAGGAAAAAAACAATATCAGTTTTGGTTGGCTTTTAACTCTCTGAGGTGGCCAATAGACCTAGTTTCCTTCGGGTAGGTTGAGGCTACCACAGGAAACAAAATATGTATAGCAACTTTCTTTAAAAAAAATAGAAAATAGAAAGGCTCTACGAAATTTACAAAAAAAAAAAAAAAAATACCATGGCTTACTGATACCACTTGTTTAAAAAAATCATAAGTCATGTTTATATGATATTTTTTTAATTAATAAATTTAATTATAAATCTAAAGAGGGCATAACTACTTTTGAGATAAATTTCTACCATTTATTTTTGAACACTATTAAGAATATTTTAAAATACTATGTGGAGATTAAATTGTTATCAACAACCTAATAATTATTGATAATAATTAAAATTATGAAAACTTTATTCTAAAATAAACACATCTATAGAAGACCTAATAATAATTCATACTTTCATTATCTTAATTATATTCACTATTATGTTTTAGAAAAGCAATCATCCTTATATATACATCACAACCATATTAGAATTAGTTGATATACACTGCTAAATATTATTAGCTCTTAACCATGGATCTACCAAGTGTAGTGAGGGATCAAATTTCTTGATATGCAAACCATTCTAGAATGAAAAAATTGAAAAATTTTTTACACCTAAAGAGATTTAATCCCTTTTAGTGTTTGATAAATCCATGGTTAAGATGACTTTTCTCTCTTTCTCTTCTATCAAATTGTATTTTTAATATTTATTACTAATAATATTTTATATAAAAAATTGAATGACTTACATTGTAACACCATCCTCCCACATCTACCCAAGTAGCCGACCAATCAGGGTAAACATGTGATGGAGAGTTACTATGAGCATATTCAACCTCCTAGGTGACCTTAAGGAAGTGGAATCGATGAAAACACATCAAACATACCTTCCACATTAGCAATAGAACTCCTAAGAGCTAACCCAACTAATCAAATATCGAGCCCATGGCTCCCATTGAGGTTTTAGACATTCAAACCGATGGGCGCTCCCACAATATAGGCATGGGTGCATCTTGGAGGCTCTTGATGCTCCCACATCATATGTATGCGTGCGTCCAGGGACTTTTTCCCACAAACATGTGCCAATGTCCCCGAGATTTGAGCCACTTCTTTAGGCCCAAAGCCGAGGTCATTTCCCAGAACTCAATGACAAGTTCATAAATGGAATATAACTGCGAAAAAATGTTGCGCAAGAAAACATTCGAACAAGGACTTGACTGGACCCCTACTAGATGATCAGAAACTGAATTGGGGGAAATTTTTTTCTAAAAATTCAAAGTGCTCATAATCACTCCAAACAAGAACGATAGGATAGTTCTCATCTCCAGGAATCTGGAACACTTCATTTCATCGAAAACCGACTTCATATGTGAAAGTTAGAGCCTGTTTTCTGCTTGACCAAAGAGACGAATTTAAAAAAAAAAGGGTCAAACAGGGTCAAAGGTCAAATTTTGGGTTTTCCTTCGACCAATGAGGTGTTGACACTTTTTGAATGGTGACTGGTCCAAATTTCTGGGCACATGGAAGTTTCTGGTTGGTTTGTGGAGAGCCAATGGGGAGCTCTACGTGGCTAGCTGGGAGGCCGCCACGTGCCCCTCCCAAAGGCTGAAAATTTGGTTAATTTCTAAGGTCTAATTCATTATATATGTTGGGAAAAAAATTTATTGGTGGTTGGGCGGAGGTTGGACCCCATGACCTCCCCCACACTACGCACACGCAACACTAACTAGGCTACACTGTCGGATCTTAACATACAACAAACATGACATTTATTTAAAGTTGAATGTGTTGTATGGAGGGGTTAATGGGGGCCATCCCCCTTGCGTGGGACCACGTGCACGACCAAAGGCGGAGGCCCATTTTCCATTGGTGGAGTTTAAGGTTTTAAAGCCCACTTTATTAACCATAAACCAGTTTTAATGCGCTAATCCTTTGATAATTCAGATTATGATAAGAGCGCATGGTTAGCGCTAAGTGCGCATTAATTAATGCCTAACCACACTTAACCCCCACTTAACATTAATCAATCCACAATTAACTTGGCGAAGAAGTTGGCGGGTCTGTTATTTTCAGCGCCAACTCCATTTTTTCAGACTTAACTGGAGTTTCTCCAGATTTGGAGGAGTTTTCCTAGGGAAAACTAAAGAAGCCATAAATTTGGCATATTTCAACCAAATTAGGCTAAAAAAGAGTCAATCCTAGATGATTTGGATGCTATGAGCATGATGGTGTGGGTTGCAGAGGCAGAGGATCACTCACATAAGTGTTTTTTTCACTTTTAATATTAAAGAAGCCTGGGGCCACTAGGAGAGGAGGCCATGCCTAGTCCACTTGAAAACCATTTTCAGAGCTAGAAGAATCTATTTTGAGTTTTTCTGGGTCTTCTAAATCCAATGGAGCAGGTTGCAAATTCATTGGAGCACTATAGGTGCATGTAATCAGAGAATTGACCATTAATGCAAAGAGGTCCTAGCTAGTTGAAGCAAGTCCATGTAGCCCCAGAGGGGTGAACTTCGTTATCAGCTATTGTGTAATATGTTTGTTGTATTTTATTTTTCTGTAATTTACTTGTTGTACATGTGTTTTTAACAACTAATTTACTTAATGAAATTCTCATAAAAGACACTTAAATTTAACACACAAACCCTCACATAACTGGCTAATTTGAGACGATCCTAAACACACATATTTTATACTGATGAGGGAGCTAGCACAACAAAACTAGTTTGCCCATATTCAGATAAAGTTGGTATCAGAGCACAGTTTAGCTCATTTTAGCCCTGAGATGGTTTGCCAAGGTTAGCTAGAGAATTAGCTATTGGTTTTGTATTGTGCAAGGAGAATTTAACTGTGTGCAAGTTTATGTGTGTGAAAAGAAGGTCAATATTGAGGACTCAGCTCTCGAATCACAACAAAGAAGCTTTGTATGCATTACAAGTGTGATGGTAGCTTCATCAAGCATTGTCTCTGATCAATATTCCTTTTCAAGACTCTTTGGTAAATAGATGTTGCAGAAGCTCTACATCATGAGAGATATGGTGCAAGAGTTGGTTGAAGATAGGAAGGATAACACTATACTTCAAAAGCAGTTGATTTCCATGAAGGAGGAGAAGCAAGAGTTTTTTGAAAATATGCACGAGATGGAGACTTAGCTCCATATTGAAAATGAAAACCTAGAAAAGATGCATGAGATGAACATTCAACTCCATGATGCTAAGGAAACCCTAGCCAAATATGTGTATGAAAAAGATGTATGCAATTCAAGTTTATCTTCTATTTCTTCTCAAAATGAATGTGTAGGTGCTTTTGAAAGACACACTAGAGGAATAGGGTCCAAGCTATTGATGAAGATGGGCTATGAAGGTAAAGGATTCAACAAACATGCACAAGGCATAGTTGAGCCAATTGTTGTTGAGGAAAGGCCTAGGTATTTTGGTCTTGGTTATGGACAACATGATGGAGAATGCTCCAAAGGAAAGGAGGCACGTGAAGGTGTTCCAAGAAGGACTTTCATTACATGTTCATTACCTCAAGCTTGTGTAGTTTTTTTTCATGAGGAATGAAAATTTTTTACACCCACTTTGCAAGAAGATGTTCATACGCATGCAACTAATGGAAATGGAAAACAAGAGGGGGTTGAAATATCTAAAGTCATTGAAGCCATTGTTGGTATTTTGAAGAGAGCCACTACCTCATCAAATTCACCTCCTCAAGAAGGAAACAAAGGATCATGTTCAAGGTATAAATCTACCTTTAATCAAGTTGATTTTAATTATGATAAACATGGTAAATCTTCACATGCGATTTGGAGAAAGTTTACATGTTCCTTGTTTGGTTTGAATAACCATATTGTTTCGATATGTTGGAAGAATATAACCATACAAAGGAAACTTTAAAAGAAAAGGATACAGAAAACCAAAGGTCCATTGGATAAGGAAAACCATGTTGAAAAGAAGATGCAATTATTTTTCACCCATTTCCATAAGCAGGTTCATCTTGTAGACAAGTGTTAGACTTTGTATCCAACAAGTCATCCACAAAATTTGAAGAAGGTGGAGAGAGATCTTGAAAATAATGGAAAGGAAGATTCCATAATTGATGTGGGTCGGGATGATTCACAAGATGAAGTGTAGCTGAAAGAAGCACCATTGAAATAGTTTGGAAAGAGATGGTTATATTTCTTAACCAAATAAGGTATTGCATTTATTTTGATGATTGATGCATTTCTTTGCCAATTGAATGCATTTATTTTCTCTTGAAAATTATGCTACATATTGCATGAGGCAAGATGTTGGAGAAGTCGAGTTATGTTGACTCACTTTGTTGCATCAAAATTTAGCCATTTGAGCACTTTAAGTACTTGTACATACCAATGGGATTCTTGTACTTGTGATGGTACTTGTGAGAGAGTTGAGAATTGTATACATGCATGAGATTTTGTGTGTGTGAACAATGGTATTGTTGATAGTTTCATTGTGCTTGAACATGCATGAGTGATTAACTTATGTTGGTCGATTGCTTTGTTTATAATGTATGTTTGTTGACTTGAGAGTAAGTGTTTTGAAGATGCATGTTTTGTCGACTTGTGTTTGGTCGATGAGTTTTTATACCAATATGTAAGAGTACATGGAGATGTTCACATGATGTGACATTTGTTTCTTTGAAGGAGAAAAATAAAGAGGTCGTCAACTTATGTTTCTTGTATGATGTGTTTTTCATGTTAATGGTTGTGCTTGTAACAAGATCACTAGTAGAAAATGATGAAATTAGTGACTAGGTGACTAAAAAAGTTAGTCACCACAGCTATTTCAAGTGAATTACTACTAAATTTGAACAATTTTAATTGACCTAACTAAAAACGACTAATTTAGTCTAGGGATAAAATAAACGACTAGATAATAAGTGACCCAACTAATAACAACTAAATTAAACGACTGATTTAGTCTAGGGATAAAATAAACGACTAGATAATAAGTGACCCAACTAAAAACGACTAACTTAAATGACTAATTTAGTCCATGACTAAAATTTATGACTAGATAATAAGTGACAAAATTAAAAACGATTAGTGTAAATGAACACTATAGTCTAAGAATAAAAATATGACCAAATAGCAAGTAAAAGAAGTATATGATTTAGTCATTTATGCTAGTCATTTTTAATTGTGTCACTCTGGAAATGGAACATTGAAATTTTGATATTAAACTATTACATTTCACTAAAATTTGACACTGCAGATGGATTCAGAGATAAAGGGGGTCTATGAATCCATCTCCAGTGCTAAAATTTAGAGACAAAGGGGTTGTTTCCCCAAATTCATGGATGACATCCACAATAAAATTGTTAGTGTGGACTGACGAAAATTACTCGAGATATTTGATCTAGGCATTTGATAGTGTAAAACTAGCCAAATACCCATCAACACTAATAACAAATTGTTTAGCTAACCCTTATTTTCCATGTGAAAATACTCAAGAGATACTTTTCCACATTTGTGAATACATGTTAAAAAGAATTTTAACTCATGTAATCACAAATTAATTATAAATATATTGTTATATGTTATTATGATTTGATATACAAGTGAATGTTTAAAAATATCTTCAATGAAATGAATGTTTAAAAATGTAATCGTAATATTATTCATTTAAAAGAAAGGTGAAAGATGAATTAATCTATTTTTCCATTTTCTTATTTTACTATATATATATATATATATATATATATATATATATATATATATATATATATATATTCCCATAAAAATAAAATAATTCTCTTCAAATTGAGAACTTCATAAATATTTAAAAAATGAAAGACTATTCAATAACTAAACCCAAATCGAAACTGAAATTAAATTGGTGGAGGGAAAAAATAACTAAACCCAAATCAAAACTGAAATCAAAGTGGTGGAGGGAAAAAATAACTAAACCCAAATCAAAACGGAAATCAAAGTGGCGGAGGGAAAAATAAAAGAAAATCTTAAAAAAATGAAATATCAATGGTATAGTGGCATACAACATTTCCAAATTCCTTTTTCTTTCACTGCCACACAATTTGATTTTTGTAAACCAACACCAAGTCAGAAATAAACCAAACAGAGGGAGAGAGGGGCAAATTTTACATGTGAATGTAAATTTATGGCATCAAAATTCCACGCGTTATGTGGCCTTTGGAGCCATTTTCTCTCTGTCTTTTGTTTTAAAACTAAAATAAGATTGAATTTGCTGAGTTTTTGGGGATTTTTTTCCAGTGAGTAATGAGATTGAATTTACCCAAGTTTTGGGGTTTTTGTCGAGTTAGTTAGTTCTACAGCAGAACAATGAATTGACGGATTTTATGGTGCAAGAGGGTTTGAAGGGTTTGGCTCGGTTTCTGGCAGAGGGCGCCAAAAAATATTGTTTGATGAAATGCGAAAAGGATATGTTGTGCTCGATTGGTTAATGACGGTGAGTGTCATTCATGCTTACACCCATTTAAGAGCTCTGCAAAAAGGCATGTCGATTGATGATTACATAACTAGAAGTGGGTTTGAATTAGATGTTTTTGTTGGAACTTCACTCATCAATATGTATGAAAAGTGTAGGAGTATTAACTTCACTCATCAATTTTTTTGTTGGTCTCGGTAGGGTTTTGGAGTATTAAATTCCCATCCATAATTTTCTGCCGTTGTGTTTGTTTGACATATAATATTCCCATATACATCATTGGAAACTTTCCATTCAGGGGCTAATTGGGTTCGCTATGAGGTCAGCTGTGATGGTGTTCATGGTGTGCCCTAAATGCCTGGTCTGCTCTATGTTTGGGGTCGTTCACCACTGGGATGAAATTTCTATGATCTGGTTGAAGGAGGCAGAGAATTAGTTGGAGTCTCCTATTCATACAGAGTTTTCAAGGAAACATTTACAACTTTTGAAAACTTTAGATAGAATTGCATGCATTATCTATGACCTGGAAAAACATGTAAATTTGATTTTTACAAGTATTATAATAGCATAGTTATTAATGTAATCAATTATACCACTGGAGGATTGGGCTATTATGTTGCATGCTATAGTATAGCACACATGAAAGTTGCACACAAATCCAAAGCAACTAGTTGTAAGTTAAGGAGTTTTAGATCTCTTCAGGCTTGTTAACTGATTTAATCTCTTTAGATAGAGAAATGCTGCAACCGAGAAATTTTATAGGGTGAGGGTCTTTGATTTTTTTATTCTACCAGATGTTTCAACTCTGTATTTTCGGTCAGAACGAAGTAAATTAACTCCAGAAACTTGCTTAAAACAGGTTATGACCTTTTTTTAATGATTTGGCCAATTTCAGTTCCATTCTGGTTTGACTTCTATGAATTAAATTTAACATAATTTCCTAAGA
This sequence comes from Pinus albicaulis, assembly GCA_034641835.2. Classification (NCBI taxonomy): domain Eukaryota; kingdom Viridiplantae; phylum Streptophyta; class Pinopsida; order Pinales; family Pinaceae; genus Pinus; species Pinus albicaulis. The sequence continues at coordinate 496,839,427 of CM076574.1, forward strand.
GATTGCAATGAAAAATTAGAAGCTGATGGATTAGATGCTAAGTTAACTTAGCATAATATATCTACTAGAGGGAATATGCCGAAGTCACGTGCAAGGAAATGAATATCCTTAAGCCTTTTGCAACTTTTATCAGATGCAACTAAACCTCTTCAAATGTTTACTGTGCACACAGCTAAGCCTTGTTATGATAACTGCCCTTATTATTATGCCGACTGAGGGAATATAAGAGGATACACTTAATGGACATTAATTAGTTTTAGATATGCAGAACTAGATTATTTATCTAGAATGGAACACTATTCGAGTCTCATTTTATTATTATTATATTAAAGTGTCACCGTCATTAGAGAGTGTCTTGTTAGATTTTCCTCGTAACAATGTTAAAACCCAACTACCATTAATTGGGGCTTATTTTATGTACTATCATGTGATTCACATTGTGGTTGTCATGAATTTGTGAACTCCAGCCTAATTTTTCCGTACTTTGTAAATGATTCAGGATATGTGGCTCTATCTCTTTGAGAATGAGAGGTTCTATGATTTTAGCAATGAAGCAGCTCTTTTCTGGAAAGAAACCAATGTACCTTTTGCAGTCTAGGGCCCAAACAATGTTCGAAAACATAGAATAGTTTACCATCCTTCAGAGCTATTTGAGATAATTCAATGTAAATTCTGGTTTTGGTATATATAATTGTTTTTTTGTTAATACTTGTAATGTGATATTACTTTCTACCATATCGGATTTTGGACTATTTTATTTGAATATTAGTTGGCATATAAGTTGTCAATATCAATCACTTGGATTGGTTGACATAATTGGTGGTGGCTAGGACAAGTTTTATCATATTGAAGTATAATGGTGTAATTTTTGTATTTATTTCTAGGCTGTAAAGAATAATGGGAGTGTGTATGCTCATGTCTTCTTTGCTCGTTCAGGATATGCTCCAGATCCTGGTGATCCTAAGTATGATCCATCTACTAATTTTAGGAAAAGCCACCGTAAGTTTGAATGTGCATGCATATTACACTTGATAATTTGCATATTTTTGGGCTACAATTGCACCCTTTGAAGGATGTTTCTATGGATTGAATTGCAAAGAATAAGCATGATGTCTGTTTTATTTGCTGAATTGTGTAGCTATTGTTACATGTCTTCCAAAGCCAAAGGTAGATAAGCGTAAGAACCTACTGAGTGGTGGTGCAACTGGAGACCAGGATGGATCAGAAAATGAGGTAAAGATATTTTTCTTCTTACCAAACACTTGTTGCCTGGAATATTGATTGTCAATATCTGTTACAAAATTTTGAGAATTTACAGAAGAATATGTCGAGTGTTCAGTTATAATTATTTCTTTTCTTCATGATTCAAGAGATACTCTTTGGTAGTTTGTGTAGGAGGTCAAAATTAAAGGTTATTAATCTGCCCCTCAGTGCCTTCACTAGCCATAACATTCCCTTGGCACTAAAAATTTCATGCCACAAATCAAAAGCCATGATTTGGTTAGATCGCATAGAGAAGCAATATGAATTGCAACAGAGCCTCGAATCTTGAAAAGGATATCAACCAATCCATTCAAAAGCAACCTACTCTATATTGTAGACAAACCAAAAAAAAATTCCAAGAGGCACAGGATTCTGACAGTTGATTGTTTCTCAAGATTCTAACCATATTTCAACACTGCTATACGAGATCTAAATGGTTGCATCCTGCATTTGAAGCTACAATATTCTCTTTAAATTCTGGAGCATAGAAGTGTGTCTTACCCACTGCAATTCATCATTACAATTTCAATAGCATCCTCCTTTTGGAAATTGGGGTAGTGATTTATTAGTTAAACAGGGTACGGGCTCCATATTCTACATGTAGCTAATGTCAAAATCATAAATTCCTTCAAAATTCAACCAAGAATGTGCAAAAGGCAGTATAAAATTATTCTTGCATCCTTTAGAGACTGTAAGTAGAGCTGTCCTTTGCAAGTATCTCGCAACAGATAGAAGGACCTGCATGTTTCCTAAAAATGCTTGCAAGGAAGCCTATTACCATTGCTTCATAATAGGTGCAGATCAGTTCAAAATTCATCGATACAATATATAGGTGAATATCATTTACAAAGTTGTACATTAGCAATAAGTTGATAACAGTGGTTTAAAAAAAGGAGAATCCACATATAGAAGTCTTAATAGAGTTGTAACCAAATGGAACTATAGTTGAATATTCAAGAATGCACTTCTATTCCTCATTTGCTGCTAGATTTCACTGGGTTCTTCCTTGGTCCCATTCGACCTCTGATTTTCTTCTTGAAAACTACTATCAAGGATCTTGCTACACATATTACTTTCGTGGTAGTCCTGAGACCTGCAACATAATAAATATTATTATTATCTAAACCCCTAGTACATAGAAAACATAGTTGCAGTGAAGCCAACATCTTTCATATCTACTAATCCACAAAGATAATGGTAAGCAAAAAACTCTTAGTATTTACACTTACTTCAGAGAGAATAACATCAAATATATAGAAATTAAAAATATAAACCAATAAAAATACAAAACCAATAAATCTAATACAAATATTGTGATATTCTCAAGACCAGCTTCACAAGGTGTCTTCAACGGTGCTCCAAAAGAATCTTCTAAAGATGGTCCAAAAACTCTTTAAAGACACCTCCAGATTTGGTCCAATGTTTTCTTAAAAAAGGGCTTCAAGCCTATTTCAAAGATAGGCTACGTCTGATCCTGTAATTGATGACACTCCATAAGAGTAATGTTATTCTCACTGCACCACTTCTATAATTCCACAAGTCCAAGCATTGTGACTGTCTACACACCGATGTATTATAGGTCTGTGTTTAGAGTTTTGGAGGTATGAGCTTCAAGGTGTTGAGGATATAAGTATAAGTCTCCCATAGTCGGAGCTCTAAAATGAGATTGTCCAATTGTCTGAACCCTCCTCCAAGTTGTCACAGATTCGAGCTTCAAAAACTCAAGTCAAGTCCCAACCTCCTACCTAGTCAACAAGCGTAGTCCCACCTTACAAGTTTGTTGGTGCTTCAAAATATGTGAGCATAGGATGACTGTTTTATAATTTTGTTTCTCCTCCAAGGTGAAATAGGTCCAAGCACAAGTATGTCCTTCAATACTGTTTGCAGATACAAGGAGAATTGAGGTTCTAAGATTATCTTCACACCTGTCTAAGTACTGGAATTAAGATAAACTCCACGAGCCTGAGCCCTTAACTAGGTTGCAACAGGTGCGAAGATTTTTTTAGCTGATCCGAGCCTCAATCCAAGGCTGCAATATAGTCTGAGCTGCCCAATGAATGCACCAGGTCTGAGCTGTAGAATGATTGCACTAGTTCTGAGTTACAGTGTGTATGTCCACCTTTCTAGTTCAAATTTTCTGAACTGAATTGTTGAGAATAATGGAGATATAGATCCGAAGTCTGTAGAAAATAAACCGAGCTCAACACATATCTCCAATTCTGATACCTAATCATCAAATTTTTTTCTTATTTAGCTCTTACGGTTATGCAATTTCGAGTTTCCACCGAAGACTGTTTATATACCTCTCCATAGATCGAGAAATATATTCCAGCAAGTCCGAGCCTCTTCAATGTTGTAATTCTGATTTACTGAAGTCTGAGGCTGTTCTCTGTCCATAAGTCCACACCAATGTTGGAATCATGATTTTCGTTAGACCAAAACCTGCAGGCTTTAGTCTCCGCTACAATCGCCAGAGTTAGGATCCACGAGAGGCAGTTAGTCCATGTCACAAAACACACAGGGAGCGTTGAACCCAATGTCCAACAATATCCCCACCAACGCGAGCCGGGTGAGTTTCGAACTTGAGACCTGTCACTCTGATACCAATTGTTGAACCCTTAGTTAAAATGAGGGGGGGGGGGGTGAATCAGTTTAACACATTCATGGACTTTTAAAACTTTCCTTTAAAATTATTTACACCTTCATTTCATGATCAAATTATTATATAATGAAACATCAATCTTAATATGTGAGCAGCAAGTATTAAGCAGATTAAATACAGAACATCAACACATAATCATCATGCATATGGACAAAAAGTATAAGTGGAAACCCATAAGGGAGAAAACCACATCTTATTATTGTTGTGATGTAAAGGCAAGCTCCAACTCTCTCTCACCATTGATTTTCTGTAGGCTCCAACCTACAGGAGGCCACTACCTCAATTCTGCAAGTTACAACTTGCAAGGAAGCTGCAAATCCCATCTATTTTCTATAGGCTACAACCTACAGGAGGCTCCTACCTCAGTTCTGCAAGCTACAAATTGCAAGGAAGCTACAAATCCCATCTATTTTCTGCAGGCTACAACCTACAAGAGGCTCCTACCTCAGTTCTGCAAGCTACAACTTGCAAGGAAGCTCCAAATCCCATCTATTTTCTGCAGGTTACAACCTACAGGAGGCTCCTACCTCAGTGAGCTACAACTGGAAATCTATAAAGCTACAACTTGATATGGAAGCACCAACTTCCTTACACTACAATGAAAACACATGCTGATTTACCTGGATATCAGCTCTGTTATGTTGCTTCTTCACTGCTGTTCTCCAACCTTCATATCTGCCTTATATCATCTTTGAATCTTCACAGCTTCTCTATCAGCTCCTTCTTCTTCTTACACTCTCTAACAGTCTCTGGCTTTCTTATATTCTTCTGCTCTCTTCCATTCTGCAGATTTCTAACAATCTTCAACTCTCTTCAATTCTGTTGCACACTCTCTCTTTCTCTCTCTCTATTTTCAACACTTTTTGCACATGAATATTACCTGTTTTATACAGCTCAGTTCATGGCTGTTTGCATTCTACAGGGAATATGAAGTGAACAGGTACGACTCTTTGCCTTCCACCTTCTCATTTCCTCACTCAGCACATTCAGGATGTTACAACAATATATACAATTATTATAATATCAAATTGGAGTTTTGATTTTCCTACGAAGACTTGCCTTTGCATCCCTTACAATAAAAATAATTAATTCATTTACATTTACAGTTACAACAAATATATTTCAATTCAACCCTTTCAGCCTCTTTCTTTTCTGTTTATTTTTTCTTCTCTGCCTACTGTCCCTTTATCTTCTCTACGTGCTGTTATATTTCTACCTGTTCTGTACAACCATATTTTTTTGGCTTGACCCATGCCTTTATGTTTTACACAGCCTCCACCTCTTGCATATCTTACCTACATCGTTCCATGCTCTTCTCTTTTTGTTGGGTCACTTATACTCCCGAGTACTTCCTTCGCATTTAGACCTTCCCTCTTAACTCACAGCCACAACTGCATCACACTGTTCTGCATGGGATCAGGTCCTTTTAACTACGAGAGCCTTTCCTTGCCGTGTTCAACCTTTTATTTTGTTACCCAAGTCGACCTTTGCTTCCATTATTTTCTTCACAAACAACGTAGAATACATTAAGCCTGGACATGAAAAACATTACTATTTACCTCTAAACAATATCGCGTCCACTTTTTATCGCATTTTGGTATTTCCATCGTTCTTTGTTATATGGATCCTTTGCTCTCCGAGGCGATTTACAAAGAGAAAATCACATACTTCCAGACTTGAAAATACCTTTATGTTTCATCTTTGATCTTCATCACGTCCGCTCTCTTTATCGCACTTCAACGATTCTAGTTATCCCATGTGCCTTCGTCCATCTAATCTCTCGATATGCGATATGCGAAGGGTCCCACCAAGCTATATCTCAGCGTTTCGGCTATTTCTCTTTTTCTTCATTTCTTTGTTGCTCTTTCATCCTCCCGATGCGATTTCTCAAAGGGAAACTTTATACCTTCGGATTTGAAATCCTGTAGAATTTATCTTTGAAATATATCGCATCCAAGACTCTTTTTGCATTTCGCACTTCGTCCTGAGCTTGTGATGAGTGATATGCGATCGGGTCCCACTTGACTTTATCGCTACTTCGCATCGCAACTAACATGACTTGTAAGATTGTGAAATATCTCTCCTGCCTCGATTGCGATATGTGATCGCATCACATCGCATCCATTGATCACATCGCATTCATCGATCGCATCACATCCATCGATCGCATCACATACATCGCATCACATCGTGTCCATTGCACCGCATCTATCACATCGCATCCATCAATCGCATCGCATCTATTGCATCACATCGATCACATCACTATTTCTTCTGATTTGCGATCTAATTTATGCCGATGTGATCATCACCGTTGATCTGTCCAGATCTACGGTCCTCATTGATGTTTGCAATTCAATTGTATTTCTGCTCTACTTACCTTATGATGAATCATATCCGTCCATTTCTTTCCTTTGTTGTTGCTATCTAATCGTGACCGTCCAATCTCCTCACTTGGAATTCTTCAAAGACTTCTCTACCTTAGTCGATTTTTGTTTGTTTTTCCTATCGCCACTCTACAACATCGGTTCCTCCACGCTACTCCTTCTGAGCTTGTTCTATTTTCTTCAACGTGATTCTCTCCTGAGCTTTATACTGTTTCTGGTTTGCAACACCAGTTCCTCCACGCTGCTCCTCCCTGAGCTTTATTCAGTTTATAAGTGTGCTGATCTCTCCTGAGCTTGTTCTTCTATTTGATATTCACTTCGACTTAGGATTCTTTCCCTTGCTGCATGCCTTAAACACGTCGATCTCTCCTGAGCTTGTTTTGCTGCCTTTGCTCCTTTTCTTCCTTAACTGCTTCTCTGCTGCCTCTGCTTCTTTTTGCTGCCTTTGTTGCCTTTGGTGCCTTCTTAGCTGCATTCGTTGCCTCTGCTATATTTGCTGCCTCTCTACATTTGTTGTTTCTCTGCCTTTGTTGCTTCGCTATTACCTTTGCTTCCTCAGCTACCTCTGCTCCTTGTCTGCCTTGCTTCTTAGCTGCATTCGCTTCTTTGCTTCTCCTGCTGATAGTCTAATGTTGTTCCTTGCCTTTCTGCTACTCCTCTCCCTCTCTTTTATGCTTTCTTACTGCATTATTGCCTGATCTGCTCCTTTGCCTCATTGCTAGTTCTTCTTTGCTCCTTAGCGATAGTGATAGTTCAGGTGCTTCTCCTTTGTGCTCCTTTGCCATCAATGACAATATTTCCAACAGTCTCCCCCTTTGGCATTGATGGAAATACTCCAATACTTCCTCCAGGACTTCCTCCCCCTTCTCATTCTGAGAAGTGTCTTGTCTTCCTCTGCTTGCTTTTCCTCCCCCTTTGACATCAATGGAAAAGGGTTGCACCTTTCCCAATGTACTTTCTATCTTTTCATTTCCTCTCTCTGAGTTTTTTTTAGGCCTTATTCTTCTGACTTTGTACCATGTTGCTCCAGACTGGTGTACAAGAGTTGTTGGGAGAACACTTTGAGAATCATTGAACTTGTATGTATATACACAGTAAGTTGATATCATCCCAAAGCTCAGAATTCTTGCACTTGTATAAAGCTGAAAGTGATGATGAGGACACTTCATAGAACACATTGTACCAGACTTATATAATCAGAGATGCATCATTGGAATAATACTAAAGTACTGAGAATGGTCCATTCGTAATATAAAGTCTGCTCCAAATAATATAATTCAGTCCATGTTATGATATTCATATGAGACACATATCTGTAGTACACATCTATTCAAATATGACGATGCCACTATATCTTTTATAGTTGTGGTTCACCTTTACTTCCTGTTGGTAGTGATATGAGCTTTTCTGCTGATAGGGATATTACACTTAATAGCTGAAAGGTCCTTGTTACTGATGTGAACAATGAATCAAACCAGATCTTACAACTTATTGTGAGATTAGACAATATCTTTCAATCTAAGAGACCAAACGACTTTACTGCTTGTACAATGTACTTTCAAAACAAACCCTTGAGGCTAGATACATTCAATATATTGGCCAGTCTCACTTATCAACTATGCAATTTTATTTATGACATAAGGGGGTATGTATGTCAACGATCAACCTCTCTTTAATGGTGAAATACCAGCAAATCCTTTCTGCTGAAGTATGCTTTTCATGAATCAATAACATACTTTTGAGCTTCAACTGTAAGATTAACACAACTAGTCCTTCATACTTATGATACTTTAACTGTTCTATCATGATGATCTTTAGCAAAACATCTTCAAGTTGTTTAATTGAAATCTCAACAAACAGACTTCACACAGTTTTATGAATGATATTAATAAAGATATGTCTGTACTGACTTGAGGAAGGCATGTAGTTATATCTAGAAATAGATATTGCTTCAATGCTCAATATACTACTTCAAGTGTAAAAAATATAATGATCCTTTTTCCCTTTCATTGACCCTTTTATGCTTTAATAATGCAGATAACGTTGGGTATACTACCTTGATGTACTTTTGTCATAATCCTTTGATCTTGAGGACCTGTACCATACCACTGCTCCACTGATAACACTTGGTATTCTGTTGATAGGCATGCTGCTTGTACCAAATACAAATTTATACTACTTTGATAAACCATGCAGAGATTTCACGTTAGCTCGCACATGAACCCATAGTTAAGACAACCTTCATAGTTTCTACTATTGAGCTTTCCACTGTTCACACCAACAATCATCAATATACTGAATTTGATCTTGGCATCATTAACCATTTTTCTTATTCTGTCATTCTGTTCAAAGGAATGTCATTGCATGTTCCTTTCTAGGACTGCTCCAGAATCATTGTTGCTTTATATTCAATTCAATTGTTCTAACATAATGATCTTCGGGAAGACATCTTCAATTTCTATACTAGGAATCTTCATGGGTAGATCACTCAGAGATTTATCACTCACTTAACTGCATTCCTCCAAGGGGAATTTTTATAGATGAATGATGTAATGATATAATGAGGATAGGCACTTCTCTTACTCATCCTTCTTAATGTGATTTATTTTTAATTCTAGCAGTATGATGCAAAATGTGATCATCCTTTATGGGTCTTTCCAGTTCTGTAGCTCGAAACATAACTTTTGTGATTTTAACCATTCATCACTTAATGTGCTGATGTATTCTTAACTTACATGTTCATGGCTGATGTTCCCTCTACCATCATGGTTTCTTGTTGCCTTCTCTCCTTCCATCAACCTGTTGGCTATTGAGTGCTTCAGGTATTCTTCTTGCTCTATAGATCTCTGTTAGATAAATCTTTCCCTTCCTAATCTTATAGTTGTTCTCATTCCAAGGAGCTCTTCTTAGACTACTTTCATGGGGACTATTTATGGACTGCTCTCCCCCTGGGATGTTTCTTCTAGAGCAGCTCCCCCTGAGACTGTGATGGATTTATTATGTTATTGAGTTAATAGGCACCCCCTTTGTCTTTTCCTTCCAAAATTTATTAGGGTTCTTCATAATGTCTGCACTTCTTTTTGATTCACAGTTTTGTCGGATTGGATTGGATTCCATCATCTGTCTAGAGTTCTTTAATGTATATGGTAGTTTACAGTCTTTTGATTTGTGACCAAGCTTGAGGCATACATAACATATTATTTTACCACGATACTTTTGAGCTTATGTATAATATTTTGTTCCCCTTTTTTAACACAATTTACATTCAACAGATTTATGTCCAAATTCATTGCATGAAAAACAGTAGCCATGGAATCGATTAGTGTACCTGGTGAAAGGTTGTCCTCTCCATTTGTTTGCTTGAGGTGGTCTTTTCATTTTATGCATCCTTTGCTAGTTGGACTGGATTTGCTTTGTCTTACAATATGCTGTAGTATGTCCCAGTTTGTGACAGGCAAAATAAGTGACATTTCTCATAGGAGGAAAGAATCTCCTTTGAGTTCTTCCGAACTTGTTCAATTGATCTTCAGGAACATTTGAAATTTTTTCAACTGCTTGCTTCTTCCTCTCATTCTTTGTCTCTTGATGTTGCTTCTTGTTTCTGTTTGTTTCATCACACATCAAGTTCTTGCTCGCTTCTGCTTCTGTGGTTCCTTTTTGAGATGCTTCATCATTCCTTTCAATGTCTGCCTTCTCTGAGGTCTCCATGGAGGAAATCTCATCTCCGAGCTGCTTAAAGCCCCTGATCCTTTCTTCTATCAGTCTTCTAGCTATAATAATCTTAGATTGCTGAGAGTTAATTTTTTCTTTTACAGATTTTACAAAAATGATATTCTTGTTATCTTCTACCTTGGACTTACTAGTTTCTCCTTCATATCCTATCCCAACCTTTATGAGAGGAGACCTTTGAGCATTTAGAATCTTGTCCAACTGTTCAGAGCTTGTCATTTGAGGAGTATTCATTAATAATTATCTTTGGGATTTTTCTAATTTCTTTCCTAGGCACACTACTTCTTATTCCAATTTCTCTTGCTTCTGAATTTTATCCTTTATTTTCTTTAGTAGAGTGTCTTATACTTTCCTTGCTTCTTCAATTTGTGTCTTCAGACCAACAATTTATTTCTTATCTTCATATTCTTTCTCATCACATATTTGCACCAATTTCTTCAGGTCTTTTTTTCATTCTTCAATATTCCTATTTCAGTCAAGGCAATGTCAAGTTTGGTTTGTTCTTTCACTATAATTTCTTCATGGAACTTACTTCCATTCACACTAGCAGGTACCTCATTTGATTGACCATTTTCATTTTGAGATGAATTTTCCTTCTTCTTGATTCTCTTCTCCTTCTTGACAATGCGACCCCTAGTGTCTACTTCATGCATGAAATGCAATCTATCCCAAATTTCTTTTGCAGAGGTTAGATCCATTATTAAATCAAGATCCTTGTCATGAAGAATGTTATATATCACACATTTTTCCATGTCATTCCACTGTTGTTCTTGCAAAGAGGTAAAGTTTGTGCAATAACCATCACATACAAGCTTCCATACTGTTAGACTCCTATACCAATAGGTGTCATTTTTCATGATTGTCTTGATTGAATTATGGAATATGTTCAAACCTTTTTCTTGAGCAAAGGTGTTCCATATTCTTGAAAAACCAAAAAATCAAATAATTTAAAAAATGTAAAGAGGGTATACCCTAAAAGAAAAATCAAAGGGTAAGAAAAATAAAATGGTCAAAAAATGAAAGAAATGAACCCCATCAAAAAGAAAGGCCAAGGAAAGTGTGCAAGTCTAAATGCCACTACTTTTTACTCTGATGTAATAAACAAATTGTGTGCAACTTGTATTTTATGCCACAATTCATGAATAGTCAAACTGTTTAAGCTTGGCTAGTTCATTTTTCAATTTCATGTTGTAGAATAGAGAATAAATATCTGACCAAAGAGTTTAATCTTGGCAGATAAGTAGATAGGTAGAGTTAATAAAAGGTGCTCAACAGTTTAATCTAAGCCCTTGGATGCAATAAGTGTAGAATTAGATAGATTTGCCTTGTAAAAGAAAAGAAGATTGAAAAGGGTTTGCAAGTCTAAATGCACCCTAATAAAGAAGAGAAAATGGTAGTGTTAAGTAGATAGGGTAGGTAGATGGTGCTGCAAAGTGTTATCTGATGAATGGTGCTGCTACATGTTGGTTAATCATTTACTTTCATCACAAGTACTAAAGTAGGAAATACACTGGAAAATCACAGCAAGCAAAGTCAAATTCATTAACCTCCCCCATCATTTTTCCCCCTCAAGAGTTTTACTAATTTCCCCAAAAGTACTAAGGTAATTGGAGATCAAAGGGGCTCAAGGCATTTCCTTGACTTCTGGAGGGACCGGACCCTCGGCCTAATGATCAAAAAAGACCTAAGTACTTGAGATAATTCATCATTATAATCATCCATCTTTAACCTTGTCCTAAGTAAAATCCTATTTTACTTAGGAAACTCATGCAAAATTCCATAAAAATCCCTCAAGATAACTTGCTATTCTAAGTTTAAGTGTTGAAGATAAGATATTGCAATTTACTTCAGAAGTTTTCACTTTCTTAGATGTGCAAAAATATTTTGAGTTTCCTTGTCCTTTGCCATATTTACATTTAACTCTATTTTACTAAATCCCTAGTAAAATACCCTATCCTAAGTATATAACTCCCTTTTTATAAATAACCCAAAAAACCCCTCTATTATATAGTTTAACCAAAGTAATTATTTCCCCGTGCATTTAAAAGAAAACCCACTATATAAGCCCTTTGGTTAAATTATACCTTTATACAATAAATCCCGCCCCTATGGTGAATTAATTGTATTAATTAATTTATCATATAATAAAAATATATATGAAAAAATCAAACTTTAGACATACAATATGTATGTTTAAACCCAAAAATACAAAACCCGAAGTTTTATTTTCTAAACTAAACTTGGGAAAACCCCGTGCCAACGTGGCTCATCCACCTGGCATCTAACGCAGCCTTTTACTACCCGCGCCCAGCAAAACCCCGCCACAACTCCCTTTTTTCTATATAAACACGGGATTAGTTAATTATCCGAATTAACTAATAACCTTACCCTCCGCCTATTAGACGCCTCCCGGGGTGATTAGATTAAACTTTAAATATTTTAAAACTCGACGGGCCCACACTTGAAACCTCCGCTTATTCCCCCATCACTTCAACCGTCAGATCAACCCTCCGCAGATCAACGATCCACGTGAACCCCGCTACCCATCCTTTGTAAGAACTTTAACGAGCGGGAAACGGGTGGTATTTGAACAGTTCACCTTCCACGTGGCGATCACTTTGTGGAATCGCTGCCCTCCCGACTAATACCACCCTCGACCAAAAGCGGTGCGGGGTTACCGCTTACCACTTACCGCCCGACCTTTGCACACGTCAGCTCGTACGTCGATGACGTCACTCCTCGGAAAACTAAAAAACCCTTTTAAATTGTAAATAAAGCCATTTTTCCGTGTTTTTCTGTTATTTTCGTTATTGAAAACGACAGCGCTCCCTGCTACAATTTTTCGAATTTCCACTGAAATTGACTGTGCTATCCGATTCACTCCAAGATTCCGCTGCACCCGTGTTCGAGTACATTCCCGCCATCACCTGTTACCTGTTACGAACCAGCCTTCTTCTAAAAAACAGGTATTTATCCCATTCCGCCCCGACTGCAAGTAAAACTCAGTTTTCTTTGTTTTTCGCTGAATTAGTGATTAAAAATCATCACTGAGATCTTCCCCAGAGGTTTAAAAACTGTGTAATTGCTCCCTGAACCTACAAATTGTGCCAATTTCCTTCATTTTAGAAATCACGCCCGGTCTGTGAAGAAAACCAAAAACCTCCATTTTGAATCCACAAGAACCAAAATGGAGGCCCCGGCAGCCCCGAATGTAACCCCATTGAAATGCCCCTCATAGAGACCCGGATTTCATTAACAAATTGTTTGATTTTAAAGTGTGTCAATTATCATCGTAATATGGATTTGGACCAACAATTTCCCAATACTAGCTTCGACAAAATTTTTACTCCAAATTCTCGTATTTTAATTCAATATCTTCATTCAACAAACAGTTTGTATACAAAGTCAGAGAGAGATTAGAATGATGAAATGTGCACAGTGAATGGTAAAAGTGAAATTAGAAATTACAGGGATAGGAAAAGCATAACAGTTAAACAGTATCAGTGGTTAAAGTGTATCAGGTAAAAGTCAGAGTGAAAGTTAAAATGAAGTTACAGAGCAGTCAAAGGTAAAACAGTAAAAGTAATTACAGAGGCAGTAAAATGGTAAAAAGAGATGAAAATACTTTCACCAACATTGAAGTTTATCTAAAGTGAAAGTAAAAAAGTCAAAGGAACAAAAAAGTGAAAAGATGAAAAATACAACAAGAAGGAACATTTTTGCAGAAATTGCATATTTTAGTCATAGTTTTGCAGAAACTATTGTGATCAATCCAAGATGAATTTTGAAAAACTGAAGGAGGTTTATGTTCTTAAGAGGCTTATCTACAAAAACCTCTCTCACGTTTCTAACAGCTATTATGGTTTTGGAAATATTAAACAATGATGGAAAGCACTTTTTGCAGAAAATACCAGTTAAGTCATCATTTTGCAGAGAATATTGTGGCCAATCCGAAATACATCTTACAAAACGGAAGGAGGTTTTTGTTCCTAAGAGAACCATCTACCAAAACCTATCTCAGTTTTTGGATATTGATTTCAGAGTTAGAGATACATGCACATCTTTAGAGGCTATGTTTCAGACTCTGTAAAACTCTGTTTTAGACATCGTTTTGCAGAGCCTATTGCGCATAGCTGGAGAGGCATTTTAGGAAAGTGAAAGAGGTTTATCTCAAAAAAATATTTATCTACAATAACCTCTTTCACTTTTTACATATCTATTACGGATTGAGAAATAAAAAGATATCATTGGACCCCAAGTTTGCAGAATTGTTGGAGCAGATTGCACAAAGAAAGGAAGCAGTTAGTGACTTGGATGCCTCATCATCAACTAAGAGTTGGATCAAATTCGAATTCTTCTCTTTTTCATCACCTATCCATACAAAATAGTGCCAAATAGATGCATTAGTTTGAGTGTCGTTTAATTAAGTTCTATTTATGTAAATAGTTGGAGAGATTTGTGAACCAATTTTGATATTTGTTTCAAGATATTTTAGTTTAGAATTTGTATAAATAAACCCTCAAAGAGAGTATTGAGGGTGGATTCTATTACTCTGCTGTAACATTGAGAGTTTCGGAATAAAATCTTTTGGAGAAATTTACTTGTGGCTTGCTGGATGACGATTTGAAAGCACTGGACTTGTTGCAGGATTCATGTGTTGGACTACAGTTCAATAAGTGTTTCTACCTATTGTCTGAAATTTTATATTAGTTTTTAATACCATCATATCCATTTCCGAATAATTTACATAAAAGATTGAAACAGAATTTGCTTAATTGTACTCTGTTTTCAAATTTGATTGTTCTTAATGTTTTCTTCTAAATTAGCTATAAGCATGAATTCTTAAATGCTCATGCTTTGCTAATTTAAACATTGTTGATTACTATAATAAAGAATCCTTCATTGCTCTTTGTTTGTAGTCATTTCACTTCTTTCTTCTGAACATGGTGAAAGATTCTTACCTGCCTTTCATCCCTTCAAGATCATCCCATCCACTTTAAATTTTAAGGATTGTTCTCTGTCTAGCTATCTTGCCCTGTAATACCATCTTGTGTTTAGAATAGAAATCCAGTAAAGCCATCCTTTGACTCTATAGCCCAATGGACTGAAACCTCTCAACCTTGCCCTTAGTTTGTGGATTCCACCATTTTCCCAAAACAAACTCTTGAATCTATAACTAGCCTAAAACCTTCCAAGAACAAAGATAAATCATAAAGAGAGAGCCCTCTCTGGATGCAGATTGGCTAGATTCTGCATCTAAAAGGTTGGTTTGTGGTTACCTCGGGTATACTTTCCTCTTACACAACTTCTAGAAAAACCTGAGTGATAACATAGTGGCGACCATACTGGGGATCTGAATCATTTTATTGATACTATTGTTTGATTTATAAGCTATGGACAGAGTCTGAAGATCAGCCAGGTAGCCTTTGAAATTGCTTTTGCTTTGCAATTGCAAAAGTAAATAAAAGCTGCTTCAGTCTATCTCTGATTTAGCTTATACATTGAACCTTAGTTTCAAATGTTTAATCAGACTCTCTAGTTTAATAAATCTTTGAGAAAATTTTAATTAAAAATCTTAAATTTCTTGAAGAGTTTGTAGAAGTTGTTTTGAAAATTCACAAAATTTAGTTTCCTGAAGAACTAACTTTCTCTTCAGAATTGTTTTACAGGTTTAGATCTGATCTATGATGGTGGACAGGGATCAGACACACAAAGGTTAAAATCATCCACCTGGCGACTCCAAATCCATTTCACAATCAAGACTCCACCGGAGGAATGAACCTGGAAGAACAATATGGAAAGATCAGGCTTTCAACTTGGATCTTAATCCAAGACATTATGTTCTTTCTCGTTAAGATTCAATATGTATTGTATTTTATATAAAGATCTAACTTGGTTGTACAGATAAAGTGGCTTTTCATTATGGCTGATTTTCAAGATGATCCAAGAATAAAACGAAGATATGCTCCTATGAGCAGAGATCACATACCTGGATTTCCACACAAACTACCGAAGGTAAATTGGGGTGAAAATCTGCCCATGTTTCAAGATGAGAATATTGATGATCCTTTACTACATCTCATTAAATTTCATATACACTCATCAAGATTGAAAGGTGATTGTCATGAGGATTGCCTCATGAAGATATTCATGGGAACCTTAGAAGGAAAAGCAAGGGAATGGTACGAAGCTCTTAAACCTGCAAGTTTGTTTTCTCTAAAAGATTTTCATAAGGTATTTTATGAGCATTACAAAGAAGATTTTCCATCTTTATCACTAGCTGAAAATTGTTGTGATCAAGCTGAAGATCTTATAAATTACCTTAAAAATATTGATGAAGATTTTGGAAATTGGTCTCCTGAAGATTTATTAGAAGAAGTCCAAAACTTTCATTCTCAAGTTAAATGTCATAATAATCAAGAGGAGTTAAACAAAGATGAAATAAGTCAGGAGATAAATCAATATCCACAAAACCCCTCTGTATTAACAAATTATGTTTCATTTAATGTTTTGAATGGAGTTAAAGACAATAATCAACCTCATGATCAACTTTTAGATAAGGGAAAAAACAATTGTCATTTCAATCTAAGAATTCAGAGATTCCCACCCCCCCTCACCGAAGAAGAAATCAATTTGCTTCTAAACATGCAACCATCCTCAAAGTATTTACATAATGAAGAAATTGTTTCTACTTCTTCTAATGATGATGAATGTACAAAGGTTTTTATCCATGAAGGGATAGAAGAACAAGTTGATGCTCATGTTATTCTACCTTCGCAAAAAGGCCCATTACTTGATAGTACTCCTATTGAGAAAAATAATGACTTTCAAATAGAATGTTACCAATCTAATCAAGATGTATTGGGATTGTTGGAAGAGAAATATGTTGATCCAATGTTTATAATTGATGACATTCCTTATTCTGAAGATTTGCCTAAATATGATCAGTATGATGATAATTTTGATAATTTCACAAGACAATCACTAGCTATTTTGAGGGATGAGATATTAGAACTTCAGTTTGATGAGGATTTTCTAAGAGCTTTCTTTCTTATTTTGAAATCAAGAAAATATTCTCCTAAACTGAAAATATGTGTTCTTAAGATCATCTCTGAAAATTATGAAAATGAAATCAAACTTTTGCATTCTCAAATTCAGTCATACAATTTCCGAAATCCTAAAGAATTCTTTGAAAATCTTCCTTCTCCAAAGCAAGAGGAAATTGTACTATCTTTTGACTTGCATATTGAAGATGATTATTCTTTCAAACACAAGATTGAAGAAATAAGTTCATGGACTAATATTCATAATTCAATTGAACAATTAGTCATTGAAGGCATAGAAGTAAATAACATACATCATGCTTTTATTGATCCTATATCAGATTATATGGAGAATCTTTTGAGCCCAAATTTGCAAACATGTTTTCTCTATAAGGATCAAATACATAAAAAGTGGCCTTTACACATCATATCATTTATTATAAAGGCACATGATCATAACATACTTCCAATTTTGATCACAAGAAATCAAGTTATCCATTTATTTTTACAGCTACTTGATTGGCTTCATTGGCATTTTTGTATTACCTGATTCAATAAGATTTTTAGTAGATTAGAGTAGGTAAATGAGTGCTAATAAGCTTAGAATTTTGAGCATTTTTTAGTTTTCAATTTTCAGCTAGTTTTTCATTAAGTTGGTTTGAAAATTTTTGTGTGTTGTTTTAGTTTCAGATCATATTTCAGGTTGCAGAAAAAGGACTATATTCAATTCAAGATTTCCAACTGGGAAACGCAGTTTTGAGTGGATAGTAACTTACTGAAGTTGAAGCCCGAAGTGAAGGCCCTAAGCTTCAGAAGTTTCACTATCATATGTAAAATAAAAGCTACCAGGAGAAGGAGATTACATAATTCAGTTTGAAGACATGTTTAGGCATCTGACCTGCTGTTCTTGACTTTTCACAAGGAAAAGCCATCCCCAAGTGGAGCCAGTGTTAGACTCCTATACCAATAGGTGTCATTTTTCATGATTGTCTTGATTGAATTATGGAATATGTTCAAACCTTTTTCTTGAGCAAAGGTGTTCCATATTCTTGAAAAACCAAAAAATCAAATAATTTAAAAAATGTAAAGAGGGTATACCCTAAAAGAAAAATCAAAGGGTAAGAAAAATAAAATGGTCAAAAATGAAAGAAATGAACCCCATCAAAAAGAAAGGCCAAGGAAAGTGTGCAAGTCTAAATGTCACTACTTTTTACTCTGATGTAATAAACAAATTGTGTGCAACTTGTATTTTATGCCACAATTCATGAATAGTCAAACTGTTTAAACTTGACTTACTCATATTTCAATTTCATGTTATAGATTAGAGAATAAATATCTGACCAAACAGTTTAATCTTGGCAGATAAGTAGATAGGTAGAGTTAATAAGAGGTGCTCAACAGTTTAATCTGAGCCCTTGGATGTAATAAGGGTAGAATTAGATAGATTTGCCTTGTAAAAAGAAAAAGATTGAAAAGGGTTTGCAAGTATAAATGCACCCTAATAAAGAAGAGACAATGGTAGTGTTAAGTAGATAGGGTAGGTAGATGGTGCTGCAAAGTGTTATCCGATGAATGATGCTGCTACATGTTTTTGATCCTTTACTTTCATCACAAGTACTAAAGTAGGAAATACACTGGAAAATCACAGCAAGAAAAGTCAAATTCATTAACTTCCCTCATCACTTTCCCCTCAAAAGTTTTACTAATTTCCCCCAAAGTACTAAGGTATTTGGAGATCAAAGGGGCTCAAGGCATTTCCTTGACTTCTGGAGGGACCGGACCCTCGGCCTAATGATCAAAAAAGACCTAAGTACTTGAGATAATTCATCATTATAATCATCCATCTTTAACCTTGTCCTAAGTAAAATCCCATTTTACTTAGGAACATCATGCAAAATTCCATAAAAATCCCTCATCATAACTTGCTATTCTAAGTTTAAGTGTTGAAGATAAGATATTGCAATTTACTTCAAAAGTTTTCACTTTCTTGGATGTGCAAAAATATTTTGAGTTTCCTTGTCCTTTGCCATATTTACATTTAACTCTATTTTACTAAATCCCTAGCAAAATACCCTATCCTAAGTATATAACTCCCTTTTTATAAATAACCCAAAAAATCCCTCTATTATATAGTTTAACCAAAGTAATTATTTCCCCGTGCATTTAAAAGAAAACCCACTATATAAGCCCTTTGGTTAAATTATACCTTTATACAATAAATCCCGCCCCTATGGTGAATTAATTGTATTAATTAATTTATCATATAATAAAAATATATATGAAAAAATCAAACTTTAGACATACAATATGTATGTTTAAACCCAAAAATACAAAACCCGAAGTTTTATTTTCTAAACTAAACTTGGGAAAACCCCGTGCCAACGTGGCTCATCCACCTGGCATCTAACGCAGCCTTTTACTACCCGCGCCCAGCAAAACCCCGCCACAACTCCCTTTTTTCTATATAAACACGGGATTAGTTAATTATCCGAATTAACTAATAACCTTACCCTCCACCTATTAGACGCCTCTCGGGGTGATTAGATTAAACTTTAAATGTTTTAAAACCCGATGGGCCCACACCTGAAACCTCCGCTTATTCCCCCATCACTTCAACCGTCGGATCAACCCTCCGCAGATCAACGATCCACGTGAACCCCGCTACCCATCCTTTGTAAGAACTTTAACGAGCGGGAAACGGGTGGTATTTGAACAGTTCACCTTCCACGTGGCGATCACTTTGTGGAATCGCTGCCCTCCCGACTAATACCACCCTCGACCAAAAGCGGTGCGGGGTTACCGCTTACCACTTACCACCCGACCTTCGCTCATGTCAGCCCGTACGTCGATGACGTCACTCCTCGGAAAAATAAAAACCCTTTTAACTTGTAAATAAAGTCAATTTTTGTGTTTTTTCCGTTATTTTCACTGTCAAAACGCAATAGCGCCTCCTGCTGCGATTTTTGAATTTCCACTGAAATTCACTATGTTACCTGTTTTTGCTCCAAGATTCCGCTGCACCCGTGTTCGAGTACATTCCCGCCATCACCTGTTACCTGTTACGAACCAGCCTTCTTCTAAAAACAGGTATTTATCCCATTCCGCCCCGACTGCAAGTAAAACTCAGTTTTCTTTGTTTTTCGCTGAATTAGTGATTAAAAAACATCACTGAGATCTTCCCCAGAGGTTTTAAAACCGTGTAATTTCTCCCTGAACCTACAAATTGTGCCAATTTCCTTCATTTTAGAAATCACGCTCAGTCTGTGAAGAAAACCCAGAAACTTCCATTTTGAATACACAAGAACCAAAATGGAAGCTCCGGCAGCCCTGAATGTAACCCCATTGAATGCCCCTCATAGAGACCTGGATTTCATTAACAAATTGTTTGATTTTAGCAGGTTATCATCAGAATATGGATTTGGACCAACAATTTCAATACTAGTTGACAAAATTTTTACTCCAAATTCTCAGATTTTAATTCAATATCTTCATTCAACAAACAGTTTGTATACAAAGTCAGAGAGAGATTAGAATGATGAAATGTGCACAGTGAATGGTAAAAGTGAAATGAGAAATTACAGGGATAGGAAAAGCATAACAGTTAAAGAGTATCAATGGTTAAAGTGTATCAGGTAAAAGTCAGAGTGAAAGTTAAAATGAAGTTACAGAGCAGTCAAAGGTAAAACAGTAAAAGTAATTACAGAGGCAGTAAAATGGTAAAAAGAGATGAAAATACTTTCATCAACATTGAAGTTTATCTAAAGTGAAATTAAAACAGTCAAAGGAACAAAAAAGTGAAAAGATGAAAAATACAACAAGAAGGAACATTTTTGCAGAAATTGCATATTTTAGTCATAGTTTTGCAGAAACTATTATGATCAATCCAAGATGAATTTTGAAAAACTGAAGGAGGTTTATGTTCTTAAGAGGATTATCTACAAAAACCTCTCTCACTTTTCTAACAGCTATTATGGTTTTGGAAATATTAAACAATGATGGAAAGCACTTTTTGCAGAAAATACCAGTTAAGTCATCATTTTGCAAAGAATATTGTGGCCAATCCGAAATACATCTTACAAAATAGAAAGAGGTTTTTGTTCCTAAGAGAACCATATACCAAAACCTATCTCAGTTTTTGGATATTGATTTCAGAGTTAGAGATACATGCACATCTTTAGAGGCTATGTTTCAGACTCTGTAAAACTCTGTTTTAGACATCTTTTTGCAGAGCCTATTGCGCATAGCTGGAGAGGAATTTTAGGAAAGTGAAAGAGGTTTATCTCAAAAAACTATTTATCTACAATAACCTCTTTTACTTTTTACATATCTATTACGGATTGAGAAATAAAAAGATATCATTGGACCCCAAGTTTGCAGAATTGTTGGAGCAGATTGCACAAAGAAAGGAAGCAGTTAGTGACTTGGATGCCTCATCATCAACTAAGAGTTGGATCAAATTCGAATTATCCTCTTTTTCATCACCTATCCATACAAAATAGTGCCAAATAGATGCATTAGTTTGAGTTTCCTTTAATTAAGTTCTATTTACGTAAATAGTTGGATAAATTTGTGAACCAATTTTGATATTTGTTTCAAGATATTTTAGTTTAGAATTTGTATAAATAAACCCTCAAAGAGAGTATTGAGGGTGGATTCTATTACTCTGCTGTAACATTGAGAGTTTCGGAATAAAAGCTTTTGGAGAAATTTACTTGTGGCTTGCTGGATGACGATTTGAAAGCACTGGACTTGTTGCAGGATTCATGTGTTGGACTACAGTTCAATAAGTGTTTCTACCTTTTGTCTGAAATTTTATATTAGTTTTTAATACCATCATATCCATTTCCGAATAATTTACATAAAAGATTGAAACAGAATTTGCTTAATTGTACTCTGTTTTCAAATGTGATTGTTCTTAATGTTTTCTTCTAAATTAGCTATAAGCATGAATTCTTAAATGCTCCTGCTTTGCTAATTTAAACATTGTTGATTACTATAATAAAGAATCCTTCATTGCTCTTTGTTTGTAGTCATTTCAATTCTTTCTTCTGAACATGGTGAAATATTCTTAGTTGCCTTTCATCCCTTCAGGATCATCCCTTCCACTTTAAATTTTAAGGATTGTTCTCTGTCTAGCTATCTTGCCCTGTAATACCATCTTGTGCTTAGAATAGAAATCCAGTAAAGCCATCCTTTGACTCCATAGCCCAATGGACCGAAAGCTCTCAACCTTGCCCTTAGTTTGTGGATTCCACCATTTTCCAAAAACAAACTCTTGAATCTATAACTAGCTTAAAACCTTCCAAGAACAAAGATAAATTATAAAGAGAGAGCCCTCTTTGGATGCAGATTGGCTAGATTCTGCATCTAAAAGGTTGGTTTGTGGTTACCTCGGGTATACTTTCCTCTTACACAACTTCTAGGAAAACCTGAGTGATAACACATACCTCAGGTTCATAAGCCATTAAATCTATTTTAACCTTATCTCTCCATTTAGGAAAGTTTGTTGTATTTAGCACGGGTACATTTTGATAGTCCATGACTTAACTAGATCTCCTTCAAGATATAAGGCTTACACCAAAGGAACCCGCTCTGATACCAATTGTTGGAATCAAGATTGCCGTTAGACCAAAACCCGCAGGCTTTAGTCTCTGCTACAATCGCCAGAGTTAGGATCCATGAGAGGCGGTTAGTCCATGTCGCGAAACACACAGGTAGCGTTGAACCCAATGTCCAACAATCTCCCCCCCAACGCGACCCGGGTGAGTTTCGAACTCGAGACTTGTCGCTCTAATACCAATTGTTGAACCCTTAGTTAAACTTAGAGGGGGGGGGGTGAATCAGTTTAACACATTCATGGACTTTTAAAACTTTCCTTTAAACTTATTTACACCTTCATTTCATGATCAACTTATTATATAATGAAACATCAATCTTAATATGTGAGTAGCAAGTATTAAGCAGATTAAATACAGAACATCAACACATAATTATCATGCATATGGACAACAAGTATAAGTGGAAACCCATAAGGGAGAAAACCACATCTTATTATTGTTGTGATGCAAAGGCAAGCTCCAACTCTCTCTCACAACTGATTTTCTATAGGCTCCAACCTACAGGAGGCCACTACCTCAATTCTGCAAGCTACAACTTGCAAGGAAGCTCCAACTCCCACCTATTTTCTCTAGGCTACAACCTACAGGAGGCTCCTACCTCAGTTCTGCAAGCTACAACTTGCAAGGAAGCTCCAACTCCCATCTATTTTCTGCAGGCTACAACCTACAGGAGGCTCCTACCTCAGTTCTGCAAGCTACAACTTGCAAGGAAGCTCCAACTCCCATCTATTTTCTGCAGGCTACAACCTACAGGAGGCTCCTACCTCAGCCAGCTACAACTGGACATCTATCAAGATACAACTTGATTTGGAAGCACCAACTTCCTTACACTACAATGAAAACACATGTTGATTTACCTGGATATCATCTCTGTTCTGTTCCTTCTTCACTGTCGTCCTCCAGCCTTCATATCTACCTTATATCATCTTTGAATCTTCACAGCTTCACTATCTTCTCCTTCTTCTTCTTACACTCTATAAAAATCTGCAGCTTTCTTATACTCTTCTGCTCTCTTCCATTTTGCAGCTTTCTAACAATCTTCAACTGTCTTCAATTCTGCTGCACACTCTCTCTTTCTCTCTCTCTCTGTTTTCATCACTTTTTGCACATGAATATTACCTATTTTATACAGCTCAGTTCATGGCTGTTTGCATTCTACAGGGAATATGAACTGAATAGGTACGAATCTTTGCCTTCCACCTTCTCATTTCCTCGCTCAGCACATTCAGGATGTTACAACAATATATACAATCATTATAGTATCAATTTGGAGTTTTTCTTTGCCTATGGAGACTTGCCTTTGCATCACATACAATAAAAATAATTAATTCATTTACATTTACAGTTACAACAAATATATTTCAATTCAACCCCTTCAGCCTCTTGCTTTTTCATTTATTTTGTCTTCTCTGCCTGCTGTCACTTTATCTTCTCTACCTGCTGTTATATTTCTACCTGTTTTGTACAACCGTATTTTTCTAGCTTGACCCATGCCTTTACGTTTTACACAGCCTTCGCCTCTTGCATATCTTACTTGCATTGTTCCATGCTCTTCTCTTTTTGTTGGGTCACTTATACTCCCGAGTACTACCTTCGCGGTTAGACCTTCCCTCTTAACTCACAACCGTAACTGCATCACATTGTTCTACACGGGATCGGGTCCTTTTAACTACGCGAGACTTTCCTTGACGTGTTCAACCTTTTCTTTTGTTACCCGAGTCGACCTCTGCTTCCACTATTTTCTTCACAAACAATGCAGAAAACATTAAGCCTGGACATGAAATACATTACTATTTACCTCTGAACAATATCGCGTCCACTTTTTATCGCATTTTAGTATTTCCATCGTTCTTTGTTATATGGATCCTTTTATCTCCGATGTGATTTACAAAGGGAAAATCACATACTTACGGACTTGAAAATACCTTTAGGTTTTGGCTTTGATCTTCATCGCATCCGCTCTCTTTATCGCACTTTGGAAATTCCAGTTATCCCATGTGCCTTCATCCATCTGATCTCCCGATATGCGATATGCGAAGGGTCCCACCAGGCTGTATCTCAGTGTTTTGGCTATTTCTATTTTTCTTCGTTTCTCTGTTTGCTCTTTCATCCTCCTGATGCGATTTCTCAAAGGGAAACCTTATACCTTCAGATTTGAAATCCTGTAGACTTTATCTTTGAAATATATCACATCCGAGACTCTTTTCACATTTCGCACTTCGTCCTGAGCTTGTGATGAGCGACATGCGATCAGGTCCCACTTGAATTTATCGCAACTTCGCATCGCAACTCACATGACTTCTAAGATTGCACGATATCTCTTCTACCCCGATTGCGATATGCGATCGCATCGCATCGCTTCCATCGCATCGCATCGCATTCATCGATCGCATCGCATTCATCGATCGCATCGCATCCATCAATCGCATCGCATTGCATCCATCACATCCATCGATCGCATCACGTCCATCGCATCGCATCGATCGCATCGCTCTTGCTTTTGATTTGCGATCTAATTTCTGCTGATGCAATCATCACCGTTGATCTGTCCAGATCTATGGTCCTCATTGTTGTTTCCAATTCATTTGTATTTTTGCTCTGCTTATCTTACGATGAATCATATCCGTCCATTTCTTGCCTTTTTTGTTGCTATCTAATCATGACCGTCCAATCTCCTCACTTTGAATTCTTCAAAGACTTCTCTGCCTTAGTCAATTTTTGTTTGTTTATCCTATCGCCACTTTGCAACATCGGTTCCTCCAGGCTACTCCTTCTGAGCTTGTTCCGTTTTCTTCAATGTGATTCTCTCCTGAGCTTTATACTGTTGCCGCTCTGCAACACCAGTTCCTCCACGCTGCTCCTCCATGAGCTTTATTTAGTTTCTAAGTGTGCTGATCTCTCCCGAGCTTGTTCTTATATTCAATATTCACTCCAACTTGGGATTATTTCCCTTGCTGCATGCCTTAAACACGTCGATCTCTCCTGAGCTTGTTTTGCTGCCTTTGCTCCTTTTCTTCCTTAACTTCTTCTTTGCTGCCTCCGCTTCTTTCTGCTGCCTTTGTTGCATTTGTTGCCTTCTTAGCTGCATTCGCTACCTCTGCTATATTTTCTTCCTCTCTACATTTGTTGTTTATCTTCTTTTGTTGCTTCGTTGTTACCTTTGCTCCCTCTGCTCCTTTTCTACCTTGCTTCTTAGCTGCATTCGCTTCTTTGATACTTCTGCTGATAGTCTAATGTTGCTCCTTGCCTTTCTGCTGCTCCTCTGCCTCTCTTTTATGCTTTCTTACTACATTATTGCCTAATCTGCTCCTTTTCCTTATTTCTGGTTCTTCTTTGCTCCTTTGTGCTCCTTTTCCATCAATGAAAATATTTCCAACAATCAATTCCAAGTTGTTTTATTCCCAATCACTTCACGAGATGTGGAATTCATTCTTCTATTTTTCGAGCTCTGTATTAATATACGATAATGTATAAATAAGTCGATTCTAAAGTCAAATTTTCTGAATTAGTGGAGTCGACAAGTGCATACGTAGTTTTGATATTTTAGTGATTTTTTAATAGAGGGTAGTGGAATAGTAAGTTAGGGAAGAAATAATAGCTTTTCATGAATACATTTTTTTGGTTTTTGGTTTCACATGCAAATTTTGATATTTTTAATAAATTTTTTTTAAGGAATTTTTAAATTAGGGAAAGTATAATATATTTTTTTATAAATATTTTTTTAGGGTTTTTGAACTTAGGATTAGGGTTTGCTAAAATAGCTAGGGTTTAGGACAAACATGTTGTTTTTAATAATGTTAGGGTTGCATTATTAAATTAACTAGGGTTAGGAATGGGGTTAAGATTAGGATTTCATTAGGCTAGGGCATCTTGAAACTAGGGCTTTAGGGAATATGAATCATCTTCATGCTTAGGGCAGTCTCCTAGGGTTTGAATGAGGTTAGGGTTATTCATGTATCGCAAGAATATTTTTCATTTCAACAATGCCATATTGACATCAATGACAACCTTAACCAACAAAACCAAGGTATAAACCTAGATTACCAATCGCAGTATCCTTGTGGCTTTCCTCATGGAAAAGTGGTGTCAAAGCTTCCTTCTCTGGAACTACCATGCCTATAAGCCCACCCTTCATCGCATTCCTCCAAGTATGCACTCGACCACCATCTGTAATTCCAGCACACTTACCAGCCCCAATGGATTAATACCTCAACTTATCACCATGTGGAATGCAAAGGCCCTGTCCAGACAATGGGGTGGCTGGCACATTATATACTCCAGCCGTAACATTTGGTACATCATGAGTCCATTGATGAACATCTCCATCACTAGTTAAAGCAATGAAGTCTTCTGGTGGGAGTGAAAATATTAAAATATTATAAGAACCACTACACTCAATATAAATGAGTATCCATCCTTTCTATAGAAATAGTCTGCACAAATCCACACTTGCATTTCTAAAATGTATATTTTTTGCACTTATGTACGTGGACATGAATAAACAGTAGAATGAGAAAGAGTGGATTCATTAATTCATTATATGATGAAATGTCTCATTGAGTCATTACATAGTAGGATAAGAGGAGTACATTGCATATCCCCCAAATATGAAACTAACAACAACCACATTTAATACTATATTAAATTCCTCATAACTACGTCTTCTATTTGGCAGCTTTGGTAGCTCAATTTCATAAATTTTATGAAAACTATTAATGTTATTCATTATCCTCTACTACAAGTTGGATTCTCTTTTGGCCACTTAATCACTTTGATTCAATGGCTCTACCATGAACGAAAGCTATAGATTTTGAAATCTCTGTTGGCAACTACCCACTCACTCACGACATCTTTAACTTGATTCTTTGGTTATTCAACAGATAATATCTACCCATGTGATGACAGGCTTTGCAAAAGGAAAACCTAAAAGGTTCCTACACTTAGTGTCACTTCATGAGTCGAGAAAGTGATTTGATATCATCAATTCTATGATTCTTTGGTCTGCCTTTTGCAATATTTTTGTGGGCTTTTCCTTGTGCTATTAATTCACACAGTTCTCACAGTTTGATTGCATACATATACATATTCCCTTTGACTCATTCTAGGATGTCTTTCCTTTGTTATCATTTGTCCAATTTGAGCTGTTATATCTGCCCCTCAGTTCCTTCACGAAGCATATCACTCCCTTGGCATTAAAATTTGCATGCCACAAATTAGAAGCCATATTTTGTTAGATCGCATAGAGAAAAAATATGAATTGAAACAGAGCCTTGAATCTCTAAAAGAATGTAAACCAATCCATTCAAAAGAAACCTACTATATATTGTAGACAAACCAACAAACAATTCCAAGAGGCATAGGATTCTGACAGATGATTCTTTGTCAAGATTCTGAGCATATTTAAATGCTGCTATACCCGATCTAAATGGATCCATCCTGCATTTGAAGCTACATTATTCTCTTTAAATTCTAGAGAATAGAAGCATGTCTTACCCACTGCAATTTATCATTAAAATTTTCAATAGCATCCTCCTTTTGGAAATCGGGGTAGTGATTTATTAGTTAAACAGGGTAGAGGCTCCACATTCTACATGTAGCTAATGTAAAAATTAGAAATGCCTTCAAAATTCAACCAAAAATGTGCAAAAGGCAGTATAAAATTATCTTCGCACCCTTTAGATATTGTAAGCAAATTTGACATTCTACATGTAGCTAATGTCAAAATCAGAAATGCCTTCAAAATTCAACCAAGAATGTGCAAAATGTAGTATAAAATGATCCTTGCACCCTTTAGAGACTGTAAGCATAACTATTCTTTGTAAGTATCTCACAACAGATAAAAGGATCTACATGTTGCCTACAAATGCTTGCAAGGAACCTTGTTACCGTTTCTTCATAACAAGAGGAGATCATCTCAAAATTCATCGATACAATATACAGATGAATATCATTTACAAAGTTGTACAGTAGCAATAAGTTAATAAGGGTGGTTTACAAAAAGGAGAATCCACATATAGAAGTCTTAATAGAATTGTAACCAAATGGAATTGTAGCTGAATATTCAAGAATTCCCTTCTATTCTTGATTCATTGTTGGATTTCACTAGTTTCTTCCTTGGTCCCATTCAACCAATGGTTTTCTTCTTAACAACTATTATCAAGGATACTACTCCACATATTACTTTCGTGGCAGTCCTGAGACTCGCAACAAAATGAATATTATTATTATCTAAACCCATAGTAAATAGAAAAAAAAGTTTCAACGAAGCAAACATATTTCATGTCTACCACCCCACAAAGATAATGGTAATAAAAAACATCTTAGTATTTACACTTCCTCCAGAGAGTATAACAACAAGTATACAAACATTAAAAATATAAGCCAATAAAAATACAAAACCAATAAATCTAATACAGAGATCGTGCTTTGCAGAAACCAATGTAAAAACCTAGATTAAAAATCACAATATACTTGTGGCTTTCCTCATCGCCAAGTGGTGTCAAAGCTTCCTTCTCTGGAACCACCATTCCGATAAGCCCACCATTCATCGCAGTCCTCCAAGTATGCACTCGACCACCATCTATAATTCTAGCACACATAATAGCTCCAATGGATACCTGCCTCAACTTATAACCATGTGGAATGCAAGGACCATGTCCATACAATGGGGTAGCTGGCACATTATATAATCCAGCCGCAAGATTTGGTAGAACATGAGTCCACATCTGAACATCTCCATCACTAGTTAAAGAAATGAAGTCTTCTGGTGGGAGTGAAAATATTAAAATATTATAAGACTCACTGCACTCAACTTAAATGAGTATCCATCCTTTCTCTAGAAACAAAATCCACAAATCCACACTTGTATTTCTAAAATGTATTTTTTTTGCACACATGTATGTGGACATGAAAACAAAGTAGAATGAGAAAGAGTGGATTCATTAATTCATTATATGATGTGATGTCTCATTGAGTCATTACATAGTAGGAGAAGAGGTGTACATTTCATATCAACCAAATACCTAACTAACAACAACCACATTTAATACTATATTAAATGCCTCATAAGTACATCTTCTATTTGGTAGCTCAATTTCAAAAATTTCCTAGGTGGTGACTAGTTAAAATTTGTATGAGAGCTATCAATGCTCTCGTTATCCTTTGCTACAGTTTGGCTTCTCTTTTGGTGGCTTATTTCTATAAGGTTGAATCAAAGTGATTAAGCCACCAAAAGAGAAGCCAACCTTTGAATATTTATAGAATTATTTCATAGATTCTAAATGGAAATTGCATGTGCTAATCTTGCTCAATTAATTATAGGGAAAAAAAGCAACATACATAATTTGTTGGCTTATGGGAATTGGATTCCTTTTTCTCCTGGAATAGTACGTTGATAATTCAAGATTACTATTTTTAAGCTATATTCCTGATTAGTATCACAATTTACAAAGTCTTGTCTTATTCTTTTTAGTTCCTTGTTATAATCTTGTGTCAACAATACTTTTCTTCGCCCATTAGATTTCTACTGACTAGTTTTATTATTGAAGTGTCACTGCTTCTTGGAGATAACTAGAGGAAACAATATAACTACAAAAGTGGAGCATGAAACATTCTTAGTAGAAATTTCTAGCTCTGTTGTGTTTATTTGTGACATTTTATTTGCTTTGTTTATACAGGTCATCAGGCCACATAGTTGCCACTATTTCCCAACTGAACAAAACTTTTTCAAGTTTCTTGCTTTTATGGGGAAAAATTGCATTAGCAATATTGTTGATGTTGAGGTATAGATCATATAAATATTTTATAGTCTAATTTAGTTTATATTCTAGTGTTCATCGACTTTCATGTCTTATACATTGCATTGTATCCTCTCTTCTTATTTTTGTCAGAAAAGGAACTCACTATTGATGGTAAGAAGAAAGGATTGAAGAAAGAGGAGAACAAATAACACTAGAGCGACAAAATGAAAATTAAAGAGAGAGAAGAGAATTGGTCTAGTGGTACCTGTTAGCCATCAATATTTTTTACATGTTAGTGATGACTATGATTACCAGTTTAAAGCTCATTTCCTTGAAAATAACTTTTTCATCTAGAAACTTCTTAAAACTATTTTCATTTTCATTTTTCACCGCCTGCTATGTTTCTAAAATCCTTTACGATTATCCTGCATTTATTTATGATTACTCAGTCTGTCTGTCATTTTTAAAGGCAACTAAATCTGTTTTAAAAAGTCTTCCCCTCAAAATATGTGTTGTTTTTTAATATTTATCTTCATGACCATTTCTTATGCTTTCAAAAGCTTCCATCCAACAAGCTTCCATCCACTAACCATAATCGACTTCCCCACTTAAATGAAATTGACAAAATTTCTGTAAGTTTAAAACACTTATATCCTTAGTTCTACAGACTGCAGAGAAATCCTAAAGTTTTGTCGATTAGTAGGTGCTTCACAATGTTTTATGGATTTCTCGTTAAAAATGTGAAATAAAACTTCACTCTGCCAGAGTAACGTTTGTTCCATAAAGGAGAACAATCGTTTCTAAATGTATCATGAGCCTCAGATGAAGCTGCAACAAAGTCTACTCATCCGCACTCCATGTTCTCTTCCGCATGGAAATCTCAGCGAAAGACACCACTGCCACAACAAACTGGCACTGTCGGCGTCCGGTAACCTCCTTCAGAATACGTTGTGAGGGTTGCGTCTCCTCTGTCTGGCCGCGCAGGGCGCCGTCGCATTGACTCTGAAGATTGCAAAAGTCCGTGTTGGTTGTTTACCGAACAATGAACAGATTCTAGGTTTTTTTTCTGAAAGGAGTGATGATCATAACATAGAATAGAGTCTCGCGTATACAATTTCAAAGGAAAGTGAGCTGGTCTCATAAAGGAAGTCATTTTAATGCCAACTCATATCAATTGATAAACTTTAGAAAGGCATAGTCATTAGGAAATCAACTATAAACAACTCTCACTTATCCACAAGATCAAATTGAAGGGATGTTTAATGATCATGTCATCACCTAGGCGTAAAGAAAGTGCTTTGTTCTTCAAATGCATCTAACTCATAGTCACGCAGACTATCTTTTCAAATACTGTCATGAGATGACCAAAGCAAATGATGACATTTCATTTCCTCAGAAAGAAGATAGTGAGACAAGGATTACTTTGACTAGGTTGTTCTCAAGCATAGTGATGATTGCAAATGTATGGTAACTCTGTTGATGTTTTTTAAGTTGACTGGCCTATCATCATAATCCAAGCAAATCCTTGTCATGCAAAGATTTTCAAATAATCTTCGCATGCTTTTCTCGCTGAAGAGCCTCCTCCATTTATGAGCAGAGTACAAGCATTGTGGTGTGTTGTTGAAAACTGATTGATTCAAAGGCAAAGGAATGATACAAAGAAAGTAAATAGAAGTCATTTGATAGGTAAAGTAGTTTATGATTTAAAATATTGGTTTTCCTATTCAAATGAAAATTCTTTCAAGAAATACACAGGATAGACAAGAAATAATGGTGATAAGGGCTGCATTAATACCAAAAGGAAACAATTTGAAGAAATACAACAAAGACCCCACCGAAGCCACTCTTGCCCAAGTCCGAGAGAGCTCCTTTGAGTAAACAGAGAAATATAGTGTGAAAGCATGCAACCAAAAGATGGCGCACATGTTCGTGAGAAGCTTATAAATCTCACTGAAGCAAAGAATTATCAAAACAAATTGGAAGAACACAAGACCATCTCCTCGTTAAAAGGACAAAACAGCTGTCAAGGTTTTTCAGCCATTTTTCATTACACTGAAAGATTTTCTTTAAAACATCACCTAAAGTGTCACAGAGGATGATTAGAGCTTTGGAACGTTTCTCTTACAAAAGACCGATGCACTAGTCAAAGCAAATATTAGGGAAAAGAGTCGATAAAGCACACAGAAGGAAAAATTTGTCAAACAAGTTTAAAGGGTAAGCCATCTCCTCTCAAAGGTCGCAGACAAATATGCTATTCATGAATAAGAAAGTATAAAAGTTATTGATGTGGCATTTGAATTTCTTCGCAACCAGTAGATCCTACAAGTCGGGCCTAAGGTGTTTATCAAGTACAAGAGTGATTTGGCCTATTTTCGCTCGGAGAAAGATTTTAAACAAGTATAGGCCTCGTTCATCATAAAAGGAAAAGGGTACCATATCGACAGCATCTTGAGCATAAGCAAATACAACTGATTCATACCCACAACAAAATAGGATTTTAAAGGACACTTGGCATTTAAGTTAGTTTCAAGGAGAGGCTCATTTGAAGCAAATAGAAAGGACACTTTGAAATTCAAAATCAAAGAGGTTAAATATATCTTCACTGCGGCGCAGGCACCATAAACTCTTTGATATATTAAAGAAAATGTCAGCACATTTTTAAAGGGGACAATGAAGGCATGCCCAAATCGCAAAAGTCATTGTTCAAGTTTATATACATATTCAAAATGACAAGGCCAGCATGAAAACCAAATGAGAGTTGAAACCAACGCTGTCTTTTCAAAGTTTAAGACTGCTGAAGATTTGTTTTTGAAATAACATAAGGGTGAAGGTCGAGGGCGATTTTATCATTTTTCAAATCGTAAACAGTTCCATACCTTCCCTAACATCAAAACCAAAGAATCGGCCGATTTGTAGATTTTTGCGTTGGTAAAAGGCCGAGCGACGCGCCCGGAAACCCGCGCGACGTGCCCGGGAGAGTGTTTACACCGCCCGTCGCTCATGCGCGACGCGCCCGTGCCGCGGGCGCGACGTGCCCGTACCGGCGCCCGACCACCCGACAGCCTTATCCACAAAGGCCACCTCGTGGCGTTTTCTCGCGCGACGTTCTATCTTTAAAGAGTGCCGCGCAGGCCGAGAGGATCTCCGTAGCCGCCTCCGTAAGCTTTCCTCCATGTTTCTTCAAACATTTAAGAGGTATTTTGAGATTTCATCCAAATTTCCGAAATTGCCAAACCCGACCGTGTTTGTTATTTTTCATAGGCATTTAAAAGTCGGTTTTCCAAAGTATGGAGGAATTTTCCTAAGGCAGACTAGTAGGCTAGTTTAAAAAGAAGTCTTTGCTGTTGAAGGGAACAGGCATCGATTACCCTACTCAACCACCGAAAAACATTATTCTCTCGAAAATCCCATGACCGTTTTTGTCCATCAAAACTCACACGCTAAGTAGATTTCCGTGAAATCATAAAGTTTTCTTCCAAGGATAACTGACATTCCACATTGAGAAGGCCCTTGATTATTATGAAAGAGCAAATCCCCATGTACTTTGCTCAAAGCTTTTGAAATGGTCCTGAAATCATACCCTCCGTTTAAATATGAATCTTTTAAGGCCACACCAGATTGAAGCTTAATGAGCATGTTTTTGTTGAAACGAAGTGACATGCATAGAGAGCGCAGAAATTTAGTGGGAGAAGGGGTTCTTGGTCAAGCGTAAGT
The DNA here is from genome assembly GCA_034641835.2 of Pinus albicaulis. Classification (NCBI taxonomy): domain Eukaryota; kingdom Viridiplantae; phylum Streptophyta; class Pinopsida; order Pinales; family Pinaceae; genus Pinus; species Pinus albicaulis. The sequence continues at coordinate 496,873,582 of CM076574.1, forward strand.
TCGACAGTTGAGGTCAGCAGGGGAATGATGTCGCTTCGCGCTCAGAAGAAGGTAGACAATATTCATCGCGTTGTTGGTTGACCGCTCTGTGTTGTTCAAAGCCTATTTGACAAGCCGCTATCCATCCAAGGTAGGTTTACCATAACCAAGGCTACATTCATAAGGAACCTTTGATTGTTTTTAAAAGAAGTCTTACATAGTTTTCGCCAAAAGCTTTATAGTCTTCTAAAACTCGTCATTTTTGCTCCAAATCTCCGTGTATTTATCAGACATATTTATGGTGGTTTGCATGATGTACATCGTGGAAGGTTGGCACACTTATACAGTAAGGGTAGTTGTTGATGATCGAAAGTCCATTTGAGCAAAGAGGCAAGAGGTGTTGAGTGACATCTTAAACTTCACAAGAATTGTGGTGATCAAAGTATTTTCATACAAGCTCCTTTCAGCTTTTACCTTCTTTTCACCGTATTATTTCTACTAAGAAATTGTTGACCGAGATATTCTTTATGGGTAATGTGCCATCCCAAGATGTGGTTTTAATGATCGAGAATTGTTCAAACATGTAACATATGTTGATCGGCTCTCAACAAATTCACAAGAGGAGTGATTTCTTAACACTCGTATACAGAAATTTTAACAATAAATTATCTCATTTCATCTTTACTATATGGTGTCCTATTGAGAAGTTTTTCCTGTGGCCGAGGTACACCAAAGGTGGAATGTTTTTAAAAGAGAAAGCAGTAAGTTGTGTGTCATAAAGTTTGTCAGAATACATCTAAATCTCATTGTCCATTATGTCCAAGCAAAAGATAGTGATACGCTAGATTCCACCAGATTCTTTTACACAAGCAAGGCCAGGCTTCTCCAAAGCATAGTCTTCGTGTCAAAATTCTCCAAGGCAAGACCACAAAGAGCGGTCCACATAAGAGAGAGAGTCACCGTGTAAGATATTAATGCTCATCCATCCGTACTTTTCAACTTCCATGAAGTAGGCTACCTTGATTTTTTCCAAGATAGAAGTCAAGAGTTTTTCGCCATTAACAATTTGTGCGCCCCGAGATTCAAAGAAACATTTCAAGTAGCGGATCTTGATTTCAAAATTCTCTCCAAGTTATGTGTCCCAAGGCCACCAAGATCCCGCATCATGGCTAAAAATGGTTTAAACAAGCTCATCTTGACTTGAGGATTACAACCTTTCATCAAGCCCAGAACAGAGAGGTCATTGTACCTTATCTTCCCTTTTTTCATATCTTCTGACAATTACGCTCCGTCATGAAAGGCTATAATGAAATATTTCACTGGTGAAGGAAGGTTAATCGAATTATGCCTACCATGTTTGCTATTGATGCATTTTAATGTAAGTAGGCAACCGAACTCTCCTGCATTTTTGTTCAAGAGTATGGAGAAAATGGCATCCACCGGCCCAAAAGAGCGTCCTACCCTCAGTAACCCTTTCCTTTTTCATCATTTCGATCAAGATTATCTTCCTATACCAAATCGGAGAAGAAAGAGGTCAAGGATTTATTCATCGCCATCCAGATGTTGCTACCTGCCCCTCCGCCCATGTTTCTCCCATCATCCTCATTCATCGCCAAAGGCCTCTGCCTAGCAGGCCTACACCTAGAAGGCCTTGTAATGACTACCGGACAAAACACAACAGAAGGGAGAGGGCAGTGTAAAGCAACAGATAGGTGATGAAGGACAGCAGGTCCATGATGAGGGACAACAACAAACAGAAAGTGAAGGGCAGCAGATACAAAATGAGGGACAGCAGCAAACAGAAAGTGAAGGGCAGCAGATACAAATTGAGGGACAGCAGCAAATAGAAAGTGAAGGACAGCAGGTCCAAGATGAACAACAACGGGTACACATTGATGAACAACAGTTAGAAGATGAAGAACAGCAAGTTGGGCAGGAAATTGAAACACCTCTTGAGCCACAAATTGGACAAGACATTGATGAAGAACAGCAAGCTAAGGCTGCCACCTTAACAGTGAAAAAGATTGTTCCTAGCAAGAGGAAATTGCCCAAAAAGACACCTTCTAGCATGCCAAGGAGGAAAAGCGCCAGATTGGCTTTCAAAGGCAAAAGCAAAGTTGGGGAAAGTACAAAGCATGGAGGTGAATTAGCTATTATCCCGATCCAAAGCGATGATAGTGACAATGAGGCCTGCCTTCTTGAAAATATCTTAATTCATAAGGAAGGGCAAATTGATGCATTAGAGCAAGATCTTCAAAGGGCAAGGAATTTCAATCATTTCTTGGAGATTGAAAACAAACAAATGAATGTGCACACAGCTGTTCATGAGGCACGGGTGATTAAGTATAAGAAAGAGGCAGCCAAGGCACAAGCAAGAATTGAAGAGCTCATTGGTGAGTTTGATGACGAAGAGGAGGAAGACCAGCCTAGGCGGAAGAGGCCTAGGACCATCGGGCTTAGAAGAGCCTTGGAAAAGCAGAGAGCAGAAGAGCAAGCCCAGCTCCAGGCCTTTCCTCTCACTGCACTCCTTGAGCAGGAAATTGAGGAAAACAAAGAGGCTTGGCTTGAAAGAGCTAACAAGCATTTGGAAATGAAGCTTGAGAGGGCCAATAGAGATTTAGAGCTGCAGAGGAAGAGGACACACCACTTCCAAAAGCTGAATCAGTTTTCCCGGCGCAAACTAAAGGCAGCACAAGAGAAATTGAAGAAGGTGAAGGGGAAGCGCCTAGCACGGAAGGAAGGGAAAAACATATCAGCCCTTGATATTTTGGCCTCATATTCGGAGCATGTTGCTATGGACCCTTGAGGGTCATGCATGCCAAATTAGGGCCTTTTTCGACAACTTTTTGTTTTTTGGCATTTTTTGGGTTTTTGGTCGAAAACTCATAATTTCGCCATTTCAGTTTGAGGAATTTTCAAGGGAGGAGGATGACACCGATAGATGCCATAATTCTATGAGCAGGTCTCCAGCGATTTTCAGGGAATTTGGAGATCATTCGCCCCCTCAAATTGGCGAAAAACACCCTCTTTTTGCACATTCTGCCCGCCATATCAGCAGTCTGCTATTTCCTGGCTTTTTACACACAGGTACAGTTTTGGATGACTTCCAGGCCTCGGATTGAGATGGTTTCAGTTGCGCCGGAAAGTATACACAGAGAGATTTCTAGCAAGCCCTCATGAGCCCCATTTCGACATCGGGAAGGCTGCCAATTGCATCCAGCAAGTCAGGGGACCTTTTTCAGGCATAAATATGAAGTATTTTTGTAATTTTTGAACCTCAAAAATCTGCTTTTCCCAAATGTGCGTTAAGCTATTTTTATCCTTGGGAAATGATGTAAAGTCAATATAATTTCCGTTTTTAGCAGTGTTTTAGATATTTTATGGGATATTTTGTGCCTTGGGCTTTGCAAAGCCTCAAGGACAAGTTTAGATATTTTGACTTGGCCAATGGGATAGCTAGTTGCTCCATGAGGTTTTCCTCCCTCAAGCCTATTTATTCCATGGGTTTCATTCTAAATCAGGAGGCTAAACTTGAGAGAAGAATTAATACATTGGTCATATGAGCTTTGAAGAACAAACTTGTGTTATGATTTTTGGACTGCCTCTTGGATGCTTTTGAGGAATGATGAAGGATTGTTGATGGATTCCATGACATGGTAGAATGGTATTGTTTTTCTTGCTTTGTTGTTGTCTTCTAGTTTTCATCCATAATACATGCTTCTTGCTGCTATAGATCAGTAGAGATTAGTTTTGAGATATGCCCATGGAGGCACCTCAAAATTCCTGAATCTTCATAGCTTGATGTTTTCTTCCTCCTTAGTCATACTAAAGAATTCTTAACTGCTCTTTAGTAACTATAGGATAATGTTTGCTAGTTTTATTCACAAGTTCTATGTATGTTGAGTAGGATGTATGGTGTGCCCTGCCTACCTATAAGCTGTCCATATTTCTGTCCATAAAATTTTCTCTTTGACTGATTAGTTGATCATCTTGTTGAACCAAGGAGGCCTAGTCCCGATCTAGCCCTTTGCCTAAAACTACGAAAGCTTGTTTGTCAAAGTGCCCAATGACTTAGAGACTATGTTTAGGCGTTTCGACGTAGTTTATGAGTTGTTAGTTTGTCTTATGTGTTTTCCCCAAAGTCTGATAGCCATTTCCCGAAGTTAGAGGGTCTTATACCTCTATGTATGGCTGGAATGTTTGATTTCTATGTCTTAATTAGCTCATAGTTACACTTAGCATGATTAATGGCTTTCTATAACATGTTTATGTCTGCTATAAACTAGTTACACTTGAAATCCCTTGTCTTTCACAAACTTGTTTTCCATTTAATCCATTTTTTCCAAAGATCCCTTCTACCGTGAATCAAATCGGCCCTACAGCAGCCTTACATCATCATCTCATAGCTTCCTTGACCCGTTTGACCCCATAGCCCAGTTTATCTACATATTGTTATCCAGTTTATGTCTTTGATCAGTTTTATCCCTCACGAACTTAAAAAACCCCAAAAAATCAAAAACTCACTTCATAACTAGCCTAATATCAGAACACCATAAGCAAACACACCGATATCTTTTGCATATAATAGAGAGAGCCCTCTCTGAGTCCAGGAAGGCTAGGTCCTTGGGCTCCAAAGCTTGGTTTGATGTTACATCGTCATTTGGCTCACCAATCGGCCAAATCACGGGACCCTAACAGTACCTGTAGAGACAATATCTTGTATAAGACACACATAGACACTGGTGATCAAGTCTTCAGAGTTGGTGAATTCACTTGCAATGCCTTGGAGAGAAAATGGTAATTTTTGAAGTAATGAAACATTATTTTATGTGTAAATTGTACTCCAACTAACATATGTAACTTTCTGTTTTCATATTAGATGAACATGTACATTGTATGAAATTTTTATTAAATTTAGTTGCAAAATCATACTAATTCATTTATGTTGATTAATAATGAACACATAAAATCTATCTAAAACTACTAAATTAGTAGCTTATGTTTATTAATGATGAACACAAATAAGATGAATATACTATTAAATTAATTGGTTATAACAATTGTTAATGAAATTAAATGAAATGAATATAAACTATTAAAGAAGTAATTTATATAATGAATATGAAACTACCAAAAAAAATAAATGAATACTGCAAATGATAAATTTGTGATTACAAATGATGACGAAATTGTGCATATATATGACTATTAGTAGCTAATTTACAGTAGCTTATAACACGACCAAAATTTACTCATAGTTCTTTGGTCGTTAATTGGTTTCAAATGATGAATAAAATTTGCATATATATGACTATTAGTAGCTAATTTACAATATATTATAGCACGACCAACATTTTGGTCGTATTTATTTGGCCATTAATTAGTTTTATCTGGTGATCATTTAATAAATCAATGACTAAATTAATGACCAAATATACTACTAGACAATAAAATCAATGACCAAATCAATAATCAAATTAATGACTAGATCGATGACCAAATCAATGACTAAATCAATGACCAAATCAATGGCTACAATGACCTAATCAATGACTAAATTAATGACCAAATATACTACTATACAACAAAGTTGAGACAACCAATTAATGACTATGCTAAAAACGACTAAAATTTGGTTGCATTATAAGATACTGTAAATTAGCTACTATTAGTCACCGACCGAAAAATAGTCCTTTATATGCAAATTTTAGTCATTTTTTTAGTAACTAATTAGCCATTTTTTACTAGTGGATGTCTCAGGACTTTGGAAGGTCCACTCTTGAGTGAGAGGCACATGATTAGCCTTAATTCTCAAATCATGGCATGACTAGCATGATAATACTGGAGGATGATGGAATAAAAAAATGGAAAGTGGATAAGATACCAAAAATTTTGTAGCCAAAACATCAACCATTGTAGACCATTTGATGTGTTGACGCTAAGAAGCAAAAGAGATGGTGAATGAATTCTTCCAGATGTGGAATTTGGAACCGTGGAGGTAAAAGGAATGGTCATTTATTTTCTTGTGATTGATAATATTGGAACTCATTGTTGTAGTTCACTCAGACGGGCTTAACTTGGAAAAGTGGTTTCCAAGGAGAAGCTTGCATCGAATGCATATGTGTGCAAAGGAGGAACAATATTCTTAGTGGGAAGACCATCATTCAAATTTCCAAGCATCGAGGGATTTCTTTGGTACAACAAGGTGTTTTATCATTCAGCAAGCAGCCAACAAGTGTTGGATTGGGTCAGCAGCAAAAGGAAGACATTGGTTGAAATGCCAAGCCATTTGCAAGGCAATGCATGTCACTGAACCCAAGTGGTTTTCATGGAGATTTTTCCAAGTAGAATCAAGTTGATAGAACTTGGGAAAGATAAGATTATTCAGCTCTCATCAAATAACCAACTTTTGTGGGTCCAAAATCTTGTCAGTGGGAAGGAGTGATCAAAAACTAAATTGGGGGCAAAAATTTGCTAAAAAATTCAAATCCTCAGAATCACTCTAAAATAGAATTACTAGATAGGTCTCATCGCCAGGAATCCGACAAACTTCATTTCATTGAAAACCGACTCTGTATGTGAAAGTTAGAGGCTGTTGTCCGCTTGACCAAACAAGAAATTTAAAAAAAAGGCCAAACAGGGTCAAAGGTCAAATTTTTGGTTTTCCTCCAGACAATGAGGTTTTGACACTTGTCGAATCGTGTTTGGACCAAATTTTTGGGCACATGGAAGTTTCTGGTTGGTTTGTGGAGAGCCAATGGGGAGATGACACATGGTTAGCCCAGAGGCCGCCATGTGCCCCTCCCAAAGGCAAAAAATTGGTTAATGTCTAAGGTTGAATTCATTATATATGCTGGGAAAAATTTTTAATCGTGGTTGGGCAGAGGTCGGGCTCGACGACGTGACCACCCCCACACTACACACACGCAACGCCAACTAGGCTACACAGTTGGATCTTAACATATAATGGACATGACATTTATTTAAAGTTGAATGTGTTATATGGTGGGGTTAATGGGGGCCAACCCCCTCGCATGGGACCACACGCACGAAAAAATGTGGAGGCCCATTTTCAATTGGCAGAGTTTAAAGTTTTAAAACCCACTTTATTAACCATAAACTAGTTTTAATACACTAATTCTTTGATAATTCAGATTATGATAAGAGCACATGGTTAGCGCTAAGTGGGAATTAATTAGTGCCTAACCACACTTAACCCCCACTTAACATTAATCAATCCACAGTTAACTTGGCGAGAAGTTGGTGGGTCCGCTATTTTCGGCGCCAACTCCATTTTTTTCGGACTTAACTGGAGTTTCTCCAGATTTGGAGGAGTTTTCCTAGGGAAAACTAAAGAAGCCATAAATTTTCCATATTTCGACCAAATTAGGCTCATAAAGAGTCAATACTAGATGATTTGGATGCTTTGAGTATGATGGTGCAGGTTATAGAGGTAGAGGAGCACTTATGTAAGTGATTTTTTCACTTTGAATATTAAAGAAGCCTAGGGTCACCAGGAGAGAAGGCCATGCTTAGTCCACTTGAAGACCATTTTAAGAGCCAGAAGAGTCTATTTTGAGGTTTTTGGGTCTTTTGAATCCAATGGAGCAGGTTGCAAAGCCATTGAAGCAATGTAGGTGAATTTAATCAGAAAATTTACCATTAAAGGCATGTGCTAAAGTAGTGCAACAAATTAAAATGCAACCTAAATTCTGAATAGTGCAAGTAGGTTGCACTGTACTATAGTGCTCAAAAGCTTACATTTAAGCACGTCCATAACACAATTATTGATTGTGATTTTGATACATGCCAAACTATGTGCATGAGCTTTGAGATAATTTTTTACGTTGAATTCACTAGCATGATTCCTTCAACCATGGATTTAGTGAATCTCTGAATCCATCCAGGGTCAAATTTAATTTGATTTTCCATGGGTTTGGTCATAGGTAATAGTTACTCATATTGTAGGTTTCTACTTTGGTGAATTCTTGATGCACAATGATGATTTGTTTCTCTTTACAACATTAGTTCATTTAGTTTCTGGGTGGGATGATTGAATTTTTCATTTTCAATATGGATAAGTTTCTATCGGTAATTTGGAAATTTCATATGCTTCTCATTGTGTAGACAGTCTAGCTAATTATGCAAGTTGGATACTGTAATAATTTACTCATCTGCAATTAGTGAAATATGATTTATTGTTTTTCTTCAACACCGAAGGCATAAAACTTCCATAAATTCGAAATCTAGAAAATTTTGTAGAGAAATTGCAAGTCCATTAATATTTTTTTCATTTCATCTCCCCACACTACTTTTTGTTGTTTCTTTTGGATTTTCCTAAATGTGTGTTTTAGTGTGGAAGTGCCACTTTGTTTTCATACAAGAAGATTCTAAAGACCTATCCTTTTAGGACTTGTTTCTTTGTTTGGTCATTTTATCCATTTCAATCCATTGACTTGGGTTGTTAATGAATCCATATAAATTACCAAGGTAGGACATTCAACAATGTTTGTAGAGTGTTGTAGATTGCTTGAAGGTTTGCTTTTTAAGGGTATACTCTTGTTCGGTCATGCATATCACTAGGACTTGTTTCTTTGTTTGTTCATTTTATCCATTTCAAGCCATTGACTTGGGTTGTTAATGAATCCATATAAATTACCAAGGTAGTACATTCAACAATGTTTGTAGAGTGTTGTGGATTGCTTGAAGGTTTGATTTTTAAGGGTATACTCTTGTTTGGTCATGCATATCACTTTTCATAATCTTGTGGGACTCTTATTCCATGTTCATGTCATTTGGGAGATAATTGACGTAGAGTGCAGCGAGGCTTGCCTAGAAGTTGCATATGAATCTGAGCATGTGCTTTAAAGATGTTTATTTCCTTTTTCATCCATATTAATTCAAGCCTATGCCTTTCACCAGATTATGTTTTCGCCCGATTTTATACATCAAAACTATCGGTTATGGTCCATGGCTATCGTTTTTTTTTCTTGTATATGTTCTCTCTAGTGAAATTTTAATGGTATTGATTGATTTGGACTGTATCTCAATGTTTATCAAGTCCTAAGGAAGGACATTCAGTGTTTTTGTAGAATGTTGTGTAACACCTTCCAAAGGTCTGCTCTTTTAGGGTTATGGCCTTGTTGTTTTAGTTATGAATATTACTTTTCATTTCTCTTGGACTCTTATTCAATGTTCTGGTTATCCAGTAGATATTTACTGTAGAAAGCAGCAATGCTTTCTTAGATGTTGTGAAGGACTCTCAACATGTGCTTAAAATATATTAATTAACGCTTTATTTGTATGGTCCATGGATATCATTTTGTTGCTCTGAATATATGCTCTCTAATGACATTTCGATGGTATTGATTGTAGGGAAATTACTTGGAACACTGTGTAACTTGGTTTGGTCAAAATTCCTTTCTCTCAAGCTGCCAGTAACGACATCTACATGTGAAAAGAGTTTAGTTGAGGGTGGAAAAGGAGATTTTTGAGCTGAAATGCCTCAGTATAAACACCAATGTTGTAATCAAGGGTTATATGCATCATTCTTGTTTCTTTTGTCTACCATATTCTAGATAAGGTATGTTTTATAATTTGGTGTCATAATATTGTGTATTACTAGTAAATGAATTGAAGGTTCAACTAGGATCAGATTTCCCTTGCACATAAGAAGGCCAACAAGTATATTGAGATGATTAGATTTGATATAATTCATTTGTATATTAATTGTGAGAACTAATACATAAAATAGGGAACTCTCATTTCTTGAGGAGGACTGAGTTTCCTATATCCCAATGCTGATATTTGCAACACCATAGTGACATGTTATCTGCCCTCTTAGACTAATGAGAATCCCATCGACTCCTGCCAGTTGAGGGTTTTGTTTCAAGGCACCATCAAAACAAAAAATGAAGGCTTTTTGAGTCTGACTCCATTGATGAAATTATTGTGGAGTTATATGAAGCTGCCAACATGATTGTGGACATACTTACCTAGGTCCCAGGGTCAGGAAGGAGAACAAGAATATTTAAAATTAAATTGATCCAGCAATTGAAGTTCTTACTTGTCTAGATCTTGGTATGGAATGAATTTAATCCTTTTTGAATTAATATGTTTAGATAACAGTGCTTTATCTTTAATTTCCACCATCTCAATTTCACTTATCATCTATTTGGAAGATGGCACGATTTTTTTCTAGCCATATTTTCAACATACGAATTAAGACAATGAAAACTAGACCCTTTCAAAAGAGGCTTGCAATGAAAGGACCTTATGTAATGACTACAACACGTCCAAAATAGTTGCTTCAGTGAATTTGACTACTTGAACTGACTCTCAAGGCCATTTACCACCACTAACCAAGCCACCATAGTGAAATGGAAATCCAAAAATAGGCAATGAGAAGATTCCAAACTAAATAGGAAAAGAGCACACCTGGAGGGACCCTAGATTCCTCTCCTTTTCATATTTTCTGAGGTTAATATGTTGTCATAAGATAGGGTCCAATAGAAAATATTAATCTTTGGCAAGGCATACGAATGCCACATTTTTCTACAGAATGAGGCTTTGTGGGGAAGTGAACAACGAGAAAGTTGTTGGGCATAACTCTACTTAACTGAATACTCAGCTAAACCCCACCCGCTACAGTCTGATTCCTCTAGGTTTTTAAGGGCACAACCATGAGATTTATGTTCCATTGAGGCCAAAAAATGGAACAAGTGTGAAGGTGGAGCCCCAAAATCCCACCCTCTCAATAATCCTAAAGCTCTGTCCCATGAAGAAATGTCAAAGAGGGAATTTTCTCCTTGCTGTCCAATAATATCTTTAAAGGAGTGAGATCCCCGAGAGTCAAGCAGCTGGTGACCCATGATGTTTTTCTTCCAAATATTTATATTTTACCATTTCCTAAAATCCATATAAATTGGTCCATTATTATTGGAATGTCAGATTTCATAAGTCAAACATTTCTTGATCATTCAATAAATTTCGTATATGCTAGGAAAGATGGAATTGCCTTGTATCTTTATAAGAATAATTGGGTGATTACAAGAACTGAGTAATGGTGTGGTTGGTCTTCAAAAGTAAAAATTCATTTTATTTCAAGAGTCCGTTGGGGTGTTCAATTGACCAAGCAAGATATGGCCTCCAAAGATCCACTGCTCCTCAATATTATAGTCCTAAATTTCCATGTGAGAAATATCCAAGGTATGTTGAAACTTGAAGCAATGCCCTATGACCATTTATCTTTGTTGAAAATTTATCAAAGTATCCTTAATAGAAAATTTTCAATTTTAGTTCTTTAATCTCTGTATGACAATTCCCTTGCCGATTATTACAACAGTGGCAACATTCTCTGCAATTATTATTCGTTGTTGGAAGAATGAAACAAAATGACTGAAATCCACATTCTCTTGTTTTCTTATTTACATTTATTGGCTCTTGCAAAGACTCTTAAGAGAGAGCTCCCATTGTTGATTAAAGAGTCCAAAATAATAGAAATTTGTGTGACAGGATTGAGGGAATTGTTTATAAGTGAATTAGCGTCAATATTGCAAATGGAAGACTTAAGATTTCTAGGTTATGCCTGTTCCTGAGCTGTAAGTTGATTTTATTTCTGGGTTGCATTTACCATGTTTATTCCACCTTCTACATTCATGTGTTTTTGTTGAAGCACATATTCTCTATATAGATTGGTTGATGGGTTCAATGTATATGAACTAGGAACAATTTGACTTGACTAAGTTATAATGGCATGGTTTGGGAAACTAATTGCATGAGTTGACCAAGGGTTGGGAATAGTGTTTGACATTATTGACTTGGAATGTTGGAACTACTACAAAATATTCTGTGAGTTTCCAACATTGGACTCGACTTACCTAGACTTAGTCAGGTCAAAAATATGGTGTTTCTATGGCAACTCATAGCTTTGGGCAGGGTCAATTTTTAAGGCTTGGTATGTCCTTCTACCTTTCCATTCATGTTTTTTAGGAAATGAATTAGAGCTATCTTCATTTTTCTTGGAAGTAATAATTATAACATCCTAAGGTGTGAGGGGAGTCTTTGAGCTTATTTATCTGGAAATAACAATCAAAGGGGTTGAGTGACATACTAGTATGTCATGAAAACTCATTCAAATTGGGTGAATTTGTTGCCTTATCCCCATTATAAATATAAGATCCCTTCTGGAAGGTGTAAGGTAACTTGAAACACGAATGGCTTCCTATTTGTGAAGCTTCTTTTTAATTGAGCTAATTTATAGCCCTTTGGAGTTCCTACCATCTTCTTTTCCCAGGGATACTAATTTTTGATAACCATTTTAGTCTATGCACTATGTGTCTTGGAGCCAAAGGATATTACCTTGAAGTTTGAACCCTTGCAAGAAATAGTTTTATGGCTTCATTTGTTTCTTCATGGAGTGCTGGAATTTGTGGTATGCTTAAGCTTTGAGACGTTCTTGTCTTCACTAAATGCCATAGCTCAACCCTGTGCATGCTGATAAATCATCCATAAATTTGTTGCAGGTCTTTCTCTTAGTAATTTTGCTGTGACCCCATATTCATGAATGAAACATTTAGATAAATTATCAGGGAATTTTGCTGGGATCCTATTAGCGAGCTTTAGGATCCCATATTCAAGATGGGAATAGTCTTGGACAGGTATGGTACTGATAAATATAACATCATGTTGTGGCAGACATTATTCAAGGAAATCGGAGGGGATCTAATACTTGACTTCTTCAAGCCATAGATCCATAGTTATCCTCAAGTTCGTAAGTTCCAACGTTTCTGGATAAAACATAGGAACAATTTTATGCCGGCCATGAACATTAGTGTTGTAGATAGGGAGTTGTTTTATATGAGAAATTAAAGCTACGCGAATATAATTTATAGTTAGGAGAAGAAAATCCTTTGAAGATCAATTATCATACCTATGAACAATAAGAGACAAACCTGGAAATGATTTTCCTCACTGTGTAGTTAATCAATTATGGGTTTGCATAAGTCCTCTTGTTTTCCCAAATATTGGTTTGTTCTTTCAATATGACAAGAATATTCATCTTTAATAAGGATGCCTTCAACAAATGGAATGGACCTTTCTTCCTTTGTCTCATATGGTTCACAAAACGGCTTGATGATGTGATCAACCTTATTTTATTCCTCATCAGAGTCTATGTCATATGTAGGATGACTGTCAAAATAAAAAATATCACATCTTGCACTGTTCTGTTCAAATTTAATAGGTAATGCTAATATGAGATGCACATAATTATGGGTGCCAAAATTTCTACCATATTCAAAATCACAGATAGGAGTGTTGGTCTCTTGAACCTTAAGGGATATTCAGGATTTACCTTCATTAATGAGTGTCTTATTACTCTCATTCTCAAGAAATCTAGAATTATAGTCTAGTCCATTATCTCCATCTGCGCTCAGGATTTTGTCATATGTTGGTTGAATTTCCATTTTCCAGTGTAGAAAAAAGGCATGGCATGATACCCATGTCATCACGTGCTAAGTCTTCTAGGGTGATTGCAAGAGTGGTAGAAAGTTGTTTCCTACCCTCCTGCTGATATTCATCCTCTGCATTCAGGACCTTTTCTCACACTATTTATCATCCAAATCATTCAATAAATTTAACATATGCTAGGAAAGATGGAATTGCCTTGTATCTTTATAAGAAGAATTGGGTGATTACAAGAACCGAGTAATGATGTGGTTGGTCTTCAAAAGAAAAAATTCATTTTCTTTCAAGATTATGTTAAGGTCTTCAATTGACCAAGAAAGACATGGCCTCCAAAGATCCACTTCTCCTCGATAATATAGTCCTAAAGTTCCATGTGAGGAATATCCAAGGTCTGTTGAAACTTGAAATAATGCGCTATGACCATTTAAATTTTTTGAAAATTTATCAAAGTATCCTTAATAGACATTTTTCAATTTTAGTTCCTTAATCTATGTATGACAATTACCTTGCTGAGTATTACAAGTGGAAACATTCTCTGCAATTATTATTTGTTGTTGGAAGAATGAAGCAAAATGACTGAGATCCACATTCTCTTTTTCGCTTCTTTACATTTATTGACTCGGGAAAAGACTCTTAAGAGACAGCTACCATTGTTGATTAAAGAGTCCAAAATAATAGAAATTTGTGTGATATCATTGAGGGACTTGTCTAGAAATGAATTAGCATCAATATTGCAAATGGAAGACTTAAGCTTTCTAGGTTCTGCCTGTTCTTGCGCTGTAAGTTGATTTTCTTTCTTGGTTTCATTTACCATGTGTATTCCACCTTCTACATTCATGTGTTTTTTTTGAAGCACATCTTCTCTATCTAGATTGGTTGATGGGTTCCATGTATATGAACTCGAAACAATTTGACTTGACGAAGTTAAAATGACATGGTTGGGGAAACTAATTGCATGAGTTGACCAAGGGTTGGGAATAGTGTTTGACATTATTGACTTGGAATGTTGGAACTACTACCAAAGATTCTGTGAGTTTCCAACATTGGAATCGATTGACCCAAACTTAATCAGGTCAAAAATATGGTGTTTCTAGGGCAACTCATCGCTTTGGGCAGGGTCAATTTTTAAGGCTTGGTATGTCCTTCTACCTTGTCATTCATGTTTTTTAGGAAATGAATTAGAACTATCTTCATTTTGCTTGGAAGTAATAATTATAACATCCTAAGGTGTGAGCGGAGTCTTTGAGCTTATTTATTTTGAAATAACAATCAAAGGGGTCGACTTACATACTAGTATGACATGAAAACTCATTCAAATTGGGTGAATATGTTGCCTTATCTCCATTATAACTATAAGATCCCTTATGGAACATGTAAGCTAAATTGAAACATGAATGGATTCCTATTTGTGAAGCTTCTTTTTAATTGAGCTAATTTATAACCCTTTGGAGTTCCTACCATCTTATTTTCCCAGGGATACTAATTTTTGGTAACCATTTTAGTCTATGCACTCTGTGTCTTGGAGCCAAAGGATATTACCTTGAAGTTTGAACCCTTGCAAACAATAGTTTGATGGCTTTATTCGTTTGTCCCTGGAGTGTTGGAATTTTTGGTACGCTTAAGCTTTGAGATGTTCTTGTCCTCACTAAATTATCAACTTCATCACTCTAGTATGGATTTGGGTGCTTTTTTGTGAATAATTACCTTCCACAACTCAACCCTGTGCATGCTGATAAAGCATCCATAAATTTTTTGTGAGTATTTTTCTTAGTAATTTTGTTGTGACCCCATCTTCATGAATGAAACATTCAGATAAATTAGGCTTAGATCAGGGAATTTTGCTGGGATATTTTTAGCGAGATTTAGGATCCCATATTCAAGATGGGAATACTCTTGAATATGTAGGGTATTGATAAATATAACATCATGTTGTGGCAGACATTATTCAAGGAAATATGAGGGGAGCTAATACTTGACTTCTTCAATCCACAGATCCATCGTTATCCTCAAGTTCGTATGTTCCAACGTTTCTGGATCAAACATAGGAACAATTTTATGTTGGCCATGAACATCAGTGTTGCAGATAGGGAGCTGTTTTAAATGAGAAATTAAATCTACCTGAATATAATTTATCGTTAGGGGAAGAAAATCCTTTGAATATTAATTATCATACCTATGAAAAATAAGAGACAAACCTGGAAATGATTTTTCTCACTGTGTAGTTAATCAATTATGGGTTTGCATAAGTCCTCTTGTTTTCCTAGATATTGGTTTGTTTTTTCAATATGACAAGACTATTCATATTCAATAAGGATGCCTTCAACAAATGGAATGGACATTTCTGCCTTTGTCTCATATGGTTCAAAAAAAGGCTTGATGATATGATCAACCTTCTTTTATTCCTCATCAGAGTCCATGGCATATGTAGGATGATTGTCAAAGGAAAAAATATCAGATCTTGCACTATTCTGTTCAAATTTAATAGGCAATGCTAATATGAGATGCACATAATTATGGGTGCAAAAGTTTCTACCATATTCAAAATCACATATAGGAGTGTTGGTCTCTTGAACCTTAAGGGATATTCAGGATTTCCCTTCATTAAGGAGTGTCTTATTACTCTCATTTTCAGGAAAGCTAGAACTATAGTCTCGTCCATTATCTCCAACTGTGCTCAAGATTTTGTCATATTTTGGTTTAATTTCCATTTTCCAGTGTAGAAAAAAGGCATGGCATGATACCCATGTTATCACATGCTAAGTCTTCTAGGGTTATTGCAAGAGTGGTAGAAATTTGTTTCCTACCCTCCTGCTGATATTCCTCCTCTGCATTCAAGACCTTTTCTCACACTATTAATCATCCAAATCATTCAATAAATTTAACATGTGCTAGGAAATATGGAATTGCCTTGTATCTTTATAAGAATAATTGGGTGATTACAAGAACCTAGTAATGGTGTGGCTGGTCTTCAAAAGTAAAAATTCATTTTCTTTCAAGAGTATGTTAAGGTCTTCAATTGACCAAGCAAGACATGGCCTCCAAATATCCACTCCTCCTCGATAATATAGACCTAAATTTCCATGCGAGGAATATCCAAGGTCTGTTGAAACTTGAAGAAATGCCCTATGACCATTTATCTTTGTTGAAAATTTATCAAAGTATCATTAATAGACATTTTTGAATTTTAGTTCCTTAATCTCTATATGAAAATTCCCTTGCCGAGTATTACAACAGTGCCAACATTCTCTACAATTATTATTTGTTGTTGGAATAATGAAGCAAAATGACTGAAATGCACATTCTCTTGTTCGCTTCTTTAAATTTATTGACTCTGGAAAAGACTCTTAAGATACCACTACCATTGTTGATTAAAGAGTCCAAAATAATAGAAATTCTTGTGACAAGATTGAGGAACTTGTCTAGAAGTGAATTAGCATCAATATTGCAAATGGAAGACTTAAGCTTTCAAGGTTCTGCCTGTTCTTGTGTTATAAGTTGATTGTCTTTCTGGGTTGCATTTACCATGTGTATTCCACCTTCTACATTCATGTGCTTTTGTTGAAGCACATCTTCTCTATCTAGATTGGTTGATGGGTTCAATGCATATGAACTGGGAACAATTTGACTTGACTAAGTTATAATGGAATGGTTTGGGAAACTAATTGCATGAGTTGACCAAGGGTTGGGAATAGTGTTTGAAATTATTGACTTGGAATGTTGGAACTGATACCAAAGATTCTGTGAGTTTCGAACATTGGACTCGACTGAACCAGACTTAGTCAAGTCAACAATATGGTGTTTCTAGGGAAACTCATCGCTTTGGGCAGGGTCAATTTTTAAGGCTTGGTATGCCCTTATACCTTGTCTTTTGTGTTTCTTAGGAAATAAATTAGAGATGTCTTAATTTTTCTTGGAAGTAATAACTATAACATCCTAAGGTGTGAGGGGAGTATTTGAGCTTATTTATTTGGAAATAACAATCAAAAGGGTTGAGTGACATACTAGTATGACATGAAAACTCATTTAAATTGGGTGAATCTATTTCCTTATCCCCATTATAACTATAAGTTCCCTTCTGGAACATGTAAGGTAACTTGAAACACGAATGGCATCCTATTTGTGAAGCTTATTTTTAATTGAGCTAATTTATAACCCTTTGGAGTTCCTACCATATTATTTTCCCAGGGATACTAATTTTTGGTAACCATTTTAGTCTATGCACTCTGTGTCTTGGAGCCAAGGGATATTACCTTGAAGTTTGAACCCTTGCAAGCAATAGTTTAATGGCTTCATTCATTTATCCCTAGAGTGTTGGAATTTTTGGTATGCTTAAGCTTTAAGACATTCTTTTCTTCACTAAATTATCAACTTCATCACCCTAGTATGGATTTGGGTGCTTGTTTATGAATAATGAAATTCCATAGCTCAAACATGTGCATGTCGATAAATCATCCATAAATTTGTTGCACGTCTTTCTCTTAGTAATTTTGTTGTGACCCCATATTCATGAATGAAACTTTAAGATAAATTAGGCTTAGATCAGGGCATTTGGCTGGGATATTTTTAGAGAGCTTTAGGATCACATATTCAAGATGGGAATACTCTTGAACATGTATGGTATTCATAAATATAGCATCATGTTGTGGCAGACATTATTCAAGGAAATATGAGGGGAGCTAATACTTGACTTCTTCAAGCCACAAATCCATCGTTATCCTCAATTTCATAAGTTCCAATGTTTCTGGATTAAACATAGGAATAATTTTATGCTGGCCATGAAAACTAGTGTTGCAGATAGGGAGATGTGTTATATGATAAATTAAAGCTACCCGAATATAATTTATAGTTAGGAGAAGAAACTCCTTTGAAGATCAATTATCATACCTATGAACAATAAGAGACAAACCTGGAAATGATTTTTCTCACTGTGTAGTTAATCAATGATGGGTTTGCATAAGTCCTCTTGTTTTCCTAGATATTGGTTTGTTCTTTCAATATGACAAGACTATTCATCTTCAATAAGGATGCCTTCAACAAATGGAATGGAACTTTCTGCCTTTGTCTCATATGATTCACAAAACAACTTGATTATATAATCAGCCTTATTTTATTCCTCATCAGAGTCCATGTCATATGTAGGATGACTGTCAAAGGAAAAAATATCAGATCTTGCTCTGCTCTGTTCAAATTTAATAGGCAATGCTGATTGGAGAGGCACATAGTTATGGGTGCCAAAGTTTCTACCATATTCAAAATCACAGATAGGAGTGTTGGTCTCTTGAACCTTAAGGGATATTTAGGATTTCCCTTCATTAATGAGTGTCTTATTACTCTCATTATGAGGAAATCTAGAACTACAGTCTGGTCCATTATCTCAATCTACGCTCAGGATTTTGTCATATTATGGTTGAATTTCCATTTTCCAGTGTAGAAAAAAGGCATGGCATGATACCCATGTCATCACGTGCTAAGTCTTCTAGGGTGATTGCAAGAGTGGTAGAAAGTTTTTTCATACCCTCCTACTGATATTCCTCCTCTGCATTTAGGAACGTTTCCCACACTATCAGTCATCCAAATCATTCAATAAATTTAACATATGCTAGGAAATATGGAATTGCTTTGTATCCTTGTAAGAAGAATTGGGTGATTACAAGGACTGAGTAATGGTGTGGTTGGTCTTCAAAAGTAAAAATTCATTTTCTTTTAAGAGTCTATTAGGGTATTTAATTGACGAAGCAAGATATGGCCTCCAAATATCCACTCCTCCTCGATAATATAGTCCTAAAGTTCCATGTGAGGAATATCCAAGTTTTGTTGAAACTTGAAGCAATTCCCTATGAGCATTTGTCTTTGTTGAAAATTTATCAAAGTATCCTTAATAGAAATTTTTCAATTTTAGTTCCTTAATCTCTGTATGACAATTACCTTGCCGAGTTTTACAACACTGGCAACATTCTCTGCAATTATTATTTGTTGTTGGAAGAATGAAGCAAAATGACTGAGATCCACATTCTCTTTTTCGCTTCTTTACATTTATTGACTCTGGAAAAGACTCTTAAGAGACAGCTACCATTTTTTATTAAAGACTCCAAAACAATAGAAATTTGTGTGACAGGATTGAGGGACTTTTCTAGAAGTGAATTAGCGTCAATATTGCAAATTGAAGACTTAAGCTTTCTAGGTTCTGCCTGTTCTTGAGCAATAAGTTGATTTTATTTCTGGGTTGCATTTACCATGTGTATTCCACCTTCTACATTCATGTGTTTTTGTTGAAGCACATCTTCTCTATCTAGATTGGTTGATGGGTTCAATGTATATGAAATGGGAACAATTTTACTTGACTAAGTTATAATGGCATGCTTTGGGAAACTAATTACATGAGTTGACCAAGGGTTGTGAATAGTGTTTGACATTATTTACTTGGAATGTTGGAACTACTGCCAAATATTCTGTGAGTTTCCAACATTGGACTCGACTGACCCAAACTTAGTCAGGTCAACAATATGATGTTCCTAGGGCAACTCATCTCTTTGGGTAGGGTCAATTTTTAAGGCTTGGTATGTCCTTCTACCTTGTCATTCATGTTTTTTAGGAAATGACTTAGAGTTATCTTCATTTTTCTTGGAAGTAATAATTATAAAATCCTATGATGTGAGGGGAGTCTTTGAGCTTATTTATCTGGAAATAACAATAAAAGGGGTTGAGTGACATGCTAACATGACATGAAAAATCATTCAAGTTGGGTGAATCTGTTGCCTTATTCCCATTATAAATATAAGATCCCTTCTGGAATGTGTAAGGTAACTTGAAATGCGAATGGCTTCCTATTTGTGAAGCTTCTTTTTAATTGAGCTAATTTATAACCCTTTGGAGTTCCTACCATCTTCTTTTCCGAGGGATACTAATTTTTGGTAACCATTTTAGTCTATGCACTCTATGTCTTGGAGCCAAAGGATATTACCTTTAATTTTGAACCCTTGCAAGAAATAGTTTGATGGCTTCAGTCGTTTTTCCTTGAAGTGTTGTAATTTGTGGTATGCTTAAGCTTTGAGACGTTCTTGTCTTCACTAAATTATCAACTTCATCACTCTATTATGGATTTGGGTGTTTTTTTGTGAATAATGACCTTGCATAGCTCAAACCTGTGCATGCTGATAAATCATCCATAAATTTTTTGCATGTATTTCTCTTAGTAATTTTGTTGTGACCCCATCTTCATGAATGAAACATTCAGATAAATTAGCCTTAGATCAGGGCATTTTGTTGGGATATTTTTAGTGAGCTTTAGGATCCCATATTCAAGATGGGAATAGTCTTGGATAGGTAGGGTATTGATAAATATAGCATCATGTTGTGGCAGAAATTATTCAAGGAAATATGGGGGAGCTAATACTTGACTTCTTCAAGCCATGGATCCATCGTTATCCTCAAGTTCGTAAGTTCCAATGTTTCTTAGATAGAAGTAGAAAGAGACCAATATGATAGCTCAAAAATAGCTTATACAATGGTAAATCAGATTTTTAATGTGGTCCAATAAATGTACAAGAGAAAGATGGAGACTTTTATGAAGAAAAACCCTCTAAAAGAGGTGTTGCAATAATATATTTCACTGCAAAGCCTTGACAATGTTATTTTTATGAGTAAAAAATAGCTGTAGGTTACAACTCAGATCTAGGATAGATCTTTGTACAAAATATTAGATCTATATTAGATCTGTACACTATATTGTCTCTATTTTACATACCCCTTGGGGTTTTTAGCAAGACATGAAGCATATGGAGTAGATCTGAGATCTCATGTAGCAGATCTATAGATTCTTGCAAAATTCCTGAAGCTTATACATGAGTATTCAGATCAGATCTGAATATGACATGGATAATAACATAAATCCATGGATCACCATAGTGAGAGACAAATTCTCATCACTAGAGATCACTCCTCAATTTTTGCCAATACTCCCTGCAACTTTCTCCTTGCAAATAACGTAGTCTTGGAAGACAAACTGCACTGTAGACTTGATGAACCATTTGTCCTAATGCCAAGGTATGGATCTGAAGCTCTGATGATCTAATACACTCCTACCAGGGGAATAGAAGGCTTTCCCACTGAAAAGAGGCACTAGAATGGCTTAGATCTGAATAGATCTAGCCTCCACTTGTTGCAGCTTACAAATACAACCAAACCCTCAACAGGATCTAAGTTGTAGTTGGAATTAGAAGCTTGGCCAAATTCCTGATAGTGGACAAGAAATGAAAGAATCTTCCAAGAGGCCTCTCAAGGAAAGAGGTGGGATTCCCGATCATGAACACCCAAGTGCTAAACAACACTATTCTCAGATAAACAGCTAGAGAATGAGAAGTGTCTAAACAAACAAATCTTTTCAATACAATATGTTGAAAAACCCTTCTCATGTTGCTCTCCTCTTTTATTTATAGGACGAAAGCCTTGCAAAACCCTAAACCATCTCAAAGGTTTAGCTCCTTTCACATGTGTAGCCTCCAACTAGATCTGCACTGTGCATCTAGGAGGTACATTGCATCTAGACAATGCTGTGGATTTGGTCCTGTTGACCCAGTCAATTGTCACAATCCCCTTTCACACACAAGGGAGTTTTATTAAGGCAGCCCAGATTTAGCCTTGTTCACATGGGAATTGATTTATTTTTCTGTTTTAGGAGTTTAATTTATCCTCCTTTACAATATTATTCTTGCAACAAGAAAATGAAAACAAAATAGTATATTCCTATTAGCTTGGGCTAATTAGGAATATTACAGTCCTCCCCTCCAAAATTTTTCTTGTCCTCAAGCAACTGATAAGGTGAGTGCTGCAACTCATCTCTTCCTCCATTGGTGTCTCAAACAAAGGATAAGATTCTCTCATAAGCTAAGTGATCACCAAACCATCCATCCATGACTTGTTCCAACAATGTTCTCATGAGAGGCAAATATCTCATCCCATAAGGAAACAATCAATCACATGAAAAAACCATGGTTTTCCCAATGCCCTCCCTAAAATATGAGACAAAAATTATAGGGAGTGTAGTCACCCCATAGGGCACATGCATGCCTTCCCTCCTTCCTCCATACATCCCCATAAAATGAACAAGTACATCATCAATATAGGGGATCAAAACAATGTGCAAACAATCAGAAATTTGTGCACATGGAGGTGGATCATAGTCCCACATGTGGAACCAGTGCAAAGCATCCCCTTCCTGCATCAAATCAAGATGTGGTAAGTGGTTTTACCACCACTTACTTGCTGCCCATACCATCTCACCATAGCTGAAAGTGTGAGATATATTTGGTGCCTTTGGGAAGCACCCATCATGATGACAAATCTCCCTTGTTCTTCCAAGGGAGTGGCCCAATTCAGCAATATTTGGGACCCAATATTGGCCATGAGGCTTACAAAATATATTACTCCTCCTTGGAGTCATGGCCTACAAAAACATGGTGTAAGAATGCATGAAATCAGAATATAAAACAGATGTACTAAGAGCATGCTCTTCACCAACAATTCTCCTCCTATCAATGGAGTGGTGCATATATCTACTCTCTTCTTCAAGGGAAGAAAGAGAGGGCTGATTTAACTCTTCCTTAGAGTCATGTTGCTGCTCCAACTCAACAAGGTCCATGCATCTTTGACAATGCTGATATAGTTCTCTTTCAAAGCCCTCCCA
This sequence comes from Pinus albicaulis, assembly GCA_034641835.2. Classification (NCBI taxonomy): domain Eukaryota; kingdom Viridiplantae; phylum Streptophyta; class Pinopsida; order Pinales; family Pinaceae; genus Pinus; species Pinus albicaulis. The sequence goes on from CM076574.1 coordinate 496,896,710, forward strand.
ATAATAGCTCCTCAAAATGATAGTGTTGAGCTTCATAGATTAGGTGTGGCTGAAATTGAACTCTTCATAAGCCCTCTGTAGTAACTTATCCTTGAGCTTGGAAGCTCTAGAAAAGAAGATCCTACCATGATTATAGATGAATCCATCAAGGATTGAATATCTCCCTTCATGCAGCCAGTCATCAAGAATCATGCAAGTATGAAGATCCCTGGAATATTCCACCAACAGTTGGGATTTCCAATAGGGATCTAATGTGCCCAACAATGACAGTGCTGATAGTGTGTCATCTGAAGTTTCTGCCATGTTTTGGTTCTTTTCCTTGACATCTCCTATGTCAAAAGTGTATGTTGGAAAGCCAAGCTTCCATTTTCCTCCTCCTTGACATCTCCCATGCCAAAGGTACAAGGTGGAAGGTTGCCAGTCCTTCCTTGCTGCCCTCCTTGCTCATGCATATGCTCAAAAGAAAATGGAAGTTCTTGGAAGTTAGTCTCCCATGGAAGGCTATCATATATCCAAAACCTCCTTGGTTTTGCCAAAGTATGCATGCATGACCACCATCTCTCATCATGTATGGAAGAGGATCCTCCAAACAATCTTGTCTCCTAATTCAAAGATTGCCTTCCTTGCTTCATGATGGTGTCATCCTTCATTCTTGCAGAAAATTTTCTCAGCGCAGTATGGGATGAGAGAATGGATAGTGATGTTAAGGGAAAAATTCTTTCCCTTTCCTTGTACTTTACCCATACTCTCAGCGCTGAAGCATGGCCTCCTAATGCTCCCTCCCTTATTGGATATATGAAAGGAGCATCAATGCATGAAACATCTTCCATCAAATCTGAATCAGGTGGTCTCCCAAGTGGTATACCACAAGATAATGATGTCTCATGGCTCATTCCCATGTGAACAACAATTGGGAACATAATATGACACTAGAAAATTTGGCCCAATTTCTGACGGCCACTTCGTCGCTATTCTGACACATAGTCGTTGCAAGAGCAACAGTTTGAGGCTGGACAAAATGTGGTTAGCCATTATGTCGCAATTCCGACGCTTTGCCGAAGTGTCGTAATACCGACACATTTTCTGACGTTTTGCAAAGTGTCACTATTCTGACGTTTTATAAGCGTCGATCTTCCGACGACCCATAACTGTCGGTCTTCCGACGATCACAAACCATTGGTCTTCCGACACTTGTTAGGTTTTCAAAAAAACATCGCAATTCTGACGTTATTGCTTCCAATGTTTAATTCCGACGTTTAAAACGTCGCTATTCCAACAAATGATTGAAAATATTTAAAAACGTAATTGTTGCTCTTCCAGTGCTTTAGGTGTCACTCTTCCGAAGTTATTTCTTCCAATGTTTAAAACATCGCTATTCCGACCCTTTTTGAAAATATTTAAAACGAATCATCGCTCTTCTGACGCTGTGAAGCATCTCTCTTCCGACGATGTGAAACGTCGCTCTTCGAACGTGTTGTAGTGTCGCTATTCCGACGAAACGGAAAAAATATTTAAAAGAAAATTATATGTCGCTCAATGGATGGTAAAACTTGGATAGTCGCTCTTCCGAAATCAAAAACTATGCAAGAAATACGTATCAACAATGATATTGAAGTTGACAAAGATTTTTTTGGGTACAAAAAATTCTCACATTTTTTGCTTACACTGCCAAACATTTTAAAATTGGATCGGTGTATTTCAATTGATGGTAAAACTTGGATAACTTAATGGTTTTCTAATCATGAGAAAAACCTTGATTTTATAACTTAAATGATAAACCCCTGTTTCCCAAATAGATTTATTCCCTAGAGTGACGAGTCTAGCTAACTTGGGCCCTGTCACAACCAGGCTACAATGGCAACCAGCCTAACAGGTGTTTTAAACCAAACAACATCTACACTGTCTATTGATACCAAACTGTTTGAGATCAAGGGGTTGAATACTTTTCTCCATGTAAATCATTGTGTTATTGTATGTGTATCTATCCTCTATTTTCTTTTCCCTCTTATTCTGCAGATTTCTTTCATTGAAATTCGAGATTAGATGGAGGAAATTACACAGACAGTGAATTATGTGTAGAAATGAGTGATAAAGCACCAATCATGAAATCGTGAGTGCTAAACAGAGAAAGCTGGATTTCCCTCACTGAAATTCAGATTGCAGACACCCTGAATATCTCTGTAGTTTTTGAACTTATGATTGGCCTAGTAAACTCCAAGTGCCCAAATATTCAAGGAGCCAATTCAATGTGTATTGCAAAAAGGTTACAGCAGGCACTACTAGTATGTTTTGTAGGCTCTGTACAGCTGAAAGGGGAATATCATGTGACTAGCTCATAGGTCTTTCATGGATGCGTAACTTGTTTCTAGATGGTAAACAAAATGCATGTGCTTCGATAGTCCTCAGTTCTACTACTCTTTCATCACAGGGAGTCAAGAAGAGAATAAAAATATATTATTTGGTCATCAAGGGCAGAATAAGCTTCTAAAATGTTGAAGTGAGCACATCAAAGCTACTAGATCAATTTCATTGGAAAAAAGAGAGTCTCCTCTATATAGGAATGTTTTTTGGATCTCAATTCCAGGCCCTAGTGGGCTAGAGGAATTGTGAAAGTTTTAATTGACACTTGAAAGAAATCTATTGATATATTGGCCAAAAAATTTTTCTAAAACTATCCAGATACTTTTTTCCTTCTTACAAGAAGCATCATAAGATAAATAGGAAAGAAACAGTGAAGTTGAATCACCTATAATTTTGGAGGACATTCTTAGCTGAAAGCTTGCGACATTTTGAGGCACCTCCATCAATCACTCTGACGTGAGCCCCTAAAATCATAAATGGAAACTTTCAAGTTTCCCAAATACTTTATTATTTTAACATTTATTTAAATTTATGTGCTCTATCAAAGAATGTCAAGCCTATTCCTGTCGTTTATACGTTAACATAAACAACTACAAATACACAACTTAACTTTCTCTGACACTAATAGAAAAAGAAAAGCAACTTACAGGAATGTATGTAGTGTATGTTACAACATTATATTTCAACCTTCAGGTATGGAGTATGAGATTAGCATAGCCATTTTATTTTATGATTTTCTCCTACAAAAGTAACACAAGAAAAATGAAGCAGTGTATGTTTCAATATTCTATTTCAACCTTCAGGATATGGAGGATGATTTCATGAGGAAAAGGCAATGGCCTTGCAATTTAAGTGGGCCATATTACAACAATGTTTCCCATAAATGAGAGAATAGCAATGAGTAACCTATCTCAATTAAGTCGTGACTTGTTTTTTGTAGGTATGGGCTCCAAACTCCAAACCTTGCAAACAAGGAGAGAATGAATCACCATGGTGTCAAGAAACCAGAACCTAGCCTGAATATCCTAAAAATGAAGTTGGAAACATCATCTCTCCAAGGTTGTTAATGTTGCAATCCTCTGTTCAACATTGATACAAATGTCTAAAACAAGTTAAAAGATGAACCAAATAATAGCATTCAAAGGAAAGACTAGGATGTCACCATTTCTACCTGTTATCCTTGAAAAGAAGGTGAGATTACTTACATGCTTTTGTGTTTGCAAGGTGGACTTGAAGACCACGTTCATCCCAGAATGAGCTCAAAATGTACTTTTGTTTTTGGATTCGTGAAATATAAGGACAGTGTTTTCAAAAAATAGTGAAATGGAGATCCCATAGAGGGCCTCCACCTTTACCACCCACGGATTTTGAAATGAGAAACTCTCATCCATAAATATGAATTCCAAAGAGTGTGAGGCAGTTGACACCCTTGCTTGACTACTATGTTAATGTATATAATAGACCCCAGAGATGATTATTTGAATCTCATATAGGGTCATAATTATAGAGATCACCAAGCATAGGAGAGGTATACCTTCAGCCTCTCAAATAGTAGGTTTCTTCCAACTATCTGAAAGGCTTAACAGGTGTCCATGGATCAACAATATACTTACTTTTGCTTCCTCAATAAAATTTGGGAGGATTGAAAAATAGTCAAAAGTGTGGTGATTCCATTTGTAATGACTAAACCTTAAACCTGCAATTTCTTCCTCTCTGCCCATATGGAGATGAATTTGTCTGCTCTTCTGGAAAAGACTTTGAACATGGTGTATCCCAGCATGATAGTCTCGCAATTAATTGATTCGTTTTGATCATCATATTTATAAAGATGATTGATTTAAGAAACTTCGTCGGGGGTAAGGCCAGAAGAGACTATCTAAAGCAAAAGGTCTGCAATATGAATAGGTAATATGGTTAGAGTATTTTTAAGGAATTTGTCTTTCAAGTTTTCTAGCTTCTAAGCCTTATTAGAATGGAATTTGAAAATTGCTCTCATGATCATGCAATCAATGTAACAACAAGCATACAATATGGGATTGATGATGAAAGGTTTTTGGTTGCAGATGTCATATAATAAGGTGACATTATTTTGAGTGAGGTTTTAGAATTTGTAATGGTGCAAGGAGGCACTTCAGTAAGAATCTTCTGTACAAGGATTTAGTGTAGACACTAATTTGTTGAAGAATCGCTTTTCATTTGTAGAGGAGGTATTACCGTATTAGTTTTTTCCTTAGTATGCTTCAATAACAAAATTTGTCACATTTTATTATCCTGAATTTGAAAAGGAGCCCAAAAAATTACCACATCCAGGCAACTAAACACCCGTGTTTCCTACATCTTGAACTACACACTAGAAAAATTGAATTTGATGGGCTAATATTTGATCAGATTATTGTAACATATTAAAAAATTAAACTTTTTTTGTAGTAGGACATGACTCTCTATACCTAGCTCAAAACACATTAGAAAAATTCATCATGGTTGTACACAGAGCATAAATATTTCAAGTCACAAGAATCCAATGTGAAAAAGCAAAAATGAAAAATCATGCACACAAATCAACTCAATTAATATTTGACGGCTGTTGCACAGGAAAAATTTCCAAGGATTCCATCTTTGAATGGAAATATGTCTGAACACTATTTCTAGAAATATTTTTGTCAAAATTTCTATATTCATCTGTTGTGAGTGTTTTTTGTATCCTATCCAAGCTTTATCTTGTCTCCACATAAGATAACAAATTTTTGACACTTATGAATAATGAATTATAACATTCAACCTTGCAAATTTTCTTAATCACAAAAGAAATTTAATATAAAATAGTAATGGGGAAAGGATGTCTTGACTTGATAAAAAGCTGCCTTTATAAAGAGGCTTTTCAAAGTTCATAATGAAATCATTAAAGCCAAACATTGATGGCAAGGCAAAGTCAAATTCCAGTATCTCTAAAGCAGTTCATACAGACTATAGATAAAAAATTTTATGAGCATATACCTGAGCAATCAATCGTGCAAGCAGTGAACATCACAAATCCCTAACCCCTGCACCATCAGCTTGCCTGTAGGTTTCAATTATACGAGTGAATGCCTTCTTGCTTAATAGAGTTTGTTGTTCCTCAGTCTGTGATACAAACTGTGGCACTATTGGCATTTATAGGGATTGATCTTCCGCAGATTGAATTGTTTCTGTATCAGAGGAGATGATTGTTTCTAGATCAGAGGACATGATTGTATCTGGGTCAGATTTTACTTCCAACTGATTATGTGAAGCAGTTCAAGAGTTTACTTCATGCATTAAAAAAAAAAAAACATAAAGCATGAACGAGATCGTACCTCTACGGCTTGAGATTAAGACTTGCAGAGACATGGATGAAAACACTCTGCGGCTTTAGATTGGGAATTTTTATGAAACCCTGTACACAAAAAAAACCCAAACAACAAAAACCCTGTACACAACAAAAACCCACATCATTTTAGAAAATGAAATCCTACATTTCAAAAACACAAGGTCAAGGATTCGAATATGAAAAAGACACATACCTTGCAGAAAATCACAGTTCTCAGTCTCCTTCCTAACGACATCAAGCACATAATCAATGAGCTCAGCTCCTTCCATGTAATGCCCCTTGGCCCAGTTGTTTCCAGCCCCAGATTTGCCAAAAACGAAGTTATCAGGTCTGAAGACCTGTCCATAACCCTTTCAAGCTGTAGATCTGAAGTGCCCTGATATCTCTCAGAAGGATCCATCCTGTGTTCTTCACAGACCACTTCCAAAAACTTGGAGCTGATATGGTTGCCACATTGGCCCCCCTGAATGTGAAGGATCTCTGGCATTTTTGCTATTGACCCAACTCAGATTTGGATCAGATCCTCCCTCCTTCACTGGACAAACCATGTAACCAGAGGGAAATGAACGAGGGAAATTAAAACTTTTGATATTTCAAAATTTTTCACATTTTGAAATCAAACACGTGTGTTTTTTAAAGGCCACTCAAATTAATTTAAAAATAAATATTTTTTTAATAATTATAATCATTTTAAATAATTAAAATAATTTCTAAATAATTAAATGTTTGTTTATTTTGATTGTTTAAAAATATTTACAATCAAAAAAATAAAACATATCTTTTTGAGAAGAAATTAAAGTTATATGAGTAAATAATGGACTGATTTTTGCATATAGTAATCCTTCTACCCTTCTAAATCATCATGCTTTATTAAAAGGAGTTTTAAAATTTACACTATTAAATTATGTTGTATTTTAAATATTTGGAGTTTTAATCTCTCTCTCTATATATATATATATATATATTGTTTCTTTATAATTTATGTATTATGTATATAGGGGGTTAAATGGGTTAGGCCAGTTGGGAAATAGGGTTTAAGGGGTTAGGGGTTAAGGGTTTATAGGTTGAGGGTTTAGGGGGTTAAATGGGTTAGGGGTTTAGGGGGTTAAATGGGTTAGGGGTTAAGGGTTTAAGGGTTAGTGGTTAAGCGTTTAGAGGTTTAGGGTTTAGGGGTTAAATGGGTTAGGGGTTTAGAGGTTTATGGTTTAGGGGGTTAAATGGGTTAGGGGTTATAGGTTTAGGGTTTAGGGGGTTAAATGGGTTAGGGGTTTATGGGGTTAGGGGATTTAGAAGTTGTTGGGTATGTGTTATATTCTTTCCACGACTAGCCCCACGTGCTGTACGTTGCGTCGGGTGCATCAGGGGGGTCACAGGGGGGGTGGCAACCCCCCCTGTCGAGGTCCGAGGCAGCGCCCCGCGAATTTTTTTTTGGTATGCGGTCCCACTTATAGGCAGACCCACCCATGTTTTGTGCATGAGTTTGCACATGGTTTTTGGGGTACGATGGTTTTAGACCCCTGGTATTTTGTAGATCCGGTCAAGGGAACTACGGTTATGTTCTAATCCAGGGTTAATGGATTGGGGTTTATTTATGCTTCAGCATGTATATATATGTGTTGTAACACTAAAAGGAATATAATGAAAAATCAAGCTGGTCGTCCCGATTTGGGATCCAGGGGAAAATATCTGTGTTTATCTGTTTTATGTTTTATGCTCTCGCTATTGTTTATTTCATGTTATAAGATTCATGTGTAGATAATTTCTGTTCAGGGTTAAAACCTACATTCGATATCGGAGCTGTTTCAGCTTCAAGGGGATGCCTTTGCTGCTGAGGGTTTTTTTTCTCGGGCCTGAGGTAGACCCTGTTCAGTGGGAGATCTACAGGATCGATTCTTGCGGTGAAAGAAGATGGCGAGCACCGGGAAGATAGAGATCGAGAAATTTAATGGTCAGAGCTTTGAGTTATGGAAGCTCAAGATGGAGGATCTGCTGGTGGATAAATATTAGTGGATCGCGGTAGATCCAGGTACTAAACCAACGAAAATGTCAGATGAAGACTGGAAGAAACTGGATCGGAAGGCTAAGAGCACAATACGGTTGTGTGTCTCAGATTCAGTATTGTTGAATGTATCTGGGGAAGCTACGACGAAGACCTTGTGGGAAAAACTTGGGACTTTGTACCAATCTAAGTCTCTGGTGAATAAGTTGTTCTTGCGGAAAAAGCTGTATAACCTGAGGATGAAGGATGGAGACTCGGTGACAAAGCATCTGAACGCCTTCAATACTGTGGTAAGTCAGCTGTCGTCTGTTGATATTAAAATCTCAGATGAAGATAAGTGCATCAGTTTGTTGTGCTCTCTACCAGACTCGTGGGACAGTCTGGTTATTGCAATAGGTAGCAATACAACTACCTTGAATTTGATGACATTGTCTCAGCCTTGCTGTCGGAGGAAATGAGACGGAGAAATATGGAGGGTCAGAATGGAGATGCCTTATCTGTACGAGGAAGGTCCCAAAACAAAAACAAGAATAAGGTTTCGAGTGGGAGATCTAAATCTAGAGGGAGATCTAAATCTCCCGGAAAGTTTGTAAAGGTGTGCTGGAAATGCGGAAAGGAAGGACACTACAAAAAGGAATGCAGATCTAAAGCTCCTGAGAAAGGAAAGGGATCTGATGAAGCTCCTTCTACAGAGGCAAAAACCACCTCGGATGAAGGTGGGGATGTGTATTTGGCTTCTTATTCAAATACACATGTAGATCATGAGTCATGGTTGATTGAATCAGGTGCATCCTTTCACTTCACTCCCCATAGCGAGTGGTTCTGTGAGTATGAGAAATATGATGGTGATGTCTTCCTAGGGGATGATAGGAAGGCAAAAATCATCGGACATGGAAAGGTCAAGCTGAAGCTACAAGGTGGAAGGATTAGAACACTTCCTGGTGTTTTTCATATTCCTACATTGGCCAGAAATCTAATTTCTGTAAGCAAGATGGATGATGCAGGTGTAAAAACATTGTTCGAGAAAGATGCCTGCAAGATGGTTCGGGGAGCACTGGTATTAATGCGGGGAGTTCGGACTAGAACTCTGTACAAGCTACAAGGTAGCACTATTATTGATGGGTGTAACAGTTCTGTGGTTCCTGAAAGTGGAGTGGAAAGCCTAGTTGTCTCTGGAGAAAAGACCATGTTATGGCATCAAAGGCTTGGACATATTGGAGAGAAGGGCCTCTGGATACTGCATAGAAATGGTATGGTGGAAGGTATGTCTAATTTCTCTCTGGATTTCAATTTCTGTGAACATTGTGTATATGGGAAGCAGAATCGGCTGAGTTTTCCTTCTAGTGCTAAGAGGGCAAACAAGATATTAGAACTTGTGCACAGTGATGTGTTTGGACCTGTGTCAGTCCCTTCACTAGGAAAATATGTGTACTATGTTTCATTCATAGATGAATTCTCAAGGAATACATTGATATATTTCTTGAGGAAGAAATCTGAAGTCTTTGAGAGATTTAAATAATTTAAGGCTCTGGTGGAAAACCAGACATAGAAGAAGATAAAGGCGCTGAGGACAGATAATGATGGGGAGTTTTGCAAGAAGGAATTTGAAGAGTTCTGTAAGAAGTGTGGTATAGCACGACAAAAGACTACTCCATACACACCTCCGCAAAACGGAGTTGCAGAAAGAATGAACATAACACTGGTGGAAAAGGCAAGAAGCATGCTCAGTGGTACCAGGTTAGGACAAGAATTCTGGGTAGAGGCAGTGGAGACTGCATGCTATCTGGTTAACATATCACCTTCATCATTGTTGGAGGATAAGACTCCACATGAGGTATGGACTAGTAAGAAACCCTCTCTTTCACATCTAAGGGTATTTGGATGTGATGCATATGTACATGTTCTAAAGGAGAAAAGGACCAAGTTGGATAATAAATCTGAAAGGTGCATATTTATTGGGTATAAGGATGGTTTAAAGGGTTACAAGCTTTGGAACCCAGAAACAAGAAAGGTTGTGTACAGCCGAGATGTGGTGTTTAGAGAGGTGAAAGATGTTGTTAGACATGAAGTCCGACCAAAGGAACCTGAGAAGATAGAGTTTGAGCTAAAGGAGGATGAATCAAACTCTACAATAGAAGAAGACTCAGAAGAGGAAGAGCCACAAACTCCAGTTGTGAGAAGATTAGTTCGGGAAAGAAGGAAACCAGAAAGGTATAGTCCATCTGCTTTCTATTCAGGTTTTACCTTAACTATAACTGATGATGATCCTAGAAATGTCAGGGAGGCAGTAGATTCAGAGGATGGAAAACTCTGGAAGGAGGCCATGGTTGATGAAATGGCATCCTTGCACAAAAATGAGGCATGGTATTTGGTGGAGTTGCGCAAATGGGTGTTTAAGAAGAAGATGAATGTAGAAGGCAAGGTGGAGAAATACAAAGCTCAGTTGGTAGAAAAAGGTTATTCCCAGGTGCCAGGAATTGATTTGGGTGATATTTTTTCTCTTGTTGCCAAAGTTACTTCTATTAGATTACTTTTATCTGTTGCTGCTGCATTTGATTTTGAGATAGAACAGATGGATGTGGAAACAACATTTCTTCATGGGGATCTAGAAGAGGAGATCTACATGAAGCAACCTGAAGGCTTTATGGTGAATGGTATGAAAGAACTGGTGTGCAGGTTGAAGAAGTCTCTGTATGGGTTAAAACAGTCGCCAAGGATGTGGTATCAGAAATTTGATACCTATATACGGGGACTTGGCTTCACCAGAAGCAAGGAGGATCACTGTGTTTATTTCAAATTAATTGGTGACTGTGTTATTTATTTGGTCTTGTATGTGGATGATATGTTGTTGATTGGAAATGACAAAGAAATTATCCAAGATTTGAAGACCTAACTATTCTCCAAATTCGACATGAAGGATCTTGGTGCTGCAAACTATATTTTGGGCATGGAAATTAAGAGATATCGGGCAAAGAGGAAGCTCTGGTTAAACCAGAGGAAGTATGTCGAGACTATATTGCAGAGGTTCAATATGCAGGATAGTAAACCGGTGAATGTTCCTATTCCTGTAGGTGTAAAGTTGTCTGCTGAACAGTGTCCCAAGACACAAGAAGAAGAGGAGAATATGTCCCGTGTTCCATATGCAAGTGCAGTGGGTAGCCTGATGTATGCAATGGTCTGTACTAGACCAGACATTGCACATGCAGTGGAAGTATTGAGCAGGTTTATGTCAAACCCAGGGAAGGAGCATTGGACAGCAGTGAAGCGGGTTTTCGTATATTTACGTGGCACTCGTGATTATGGCTTGTGCTATGAGGGAAGACCAAGATTGGAAAGAATGTTGGACATTCGTGGTTTTGTTGATGCAGATTGGGCTGGAGATCTGGACCAAAGAAGATCTACAAGTGGGTATGTGTTTAGCCTATTTGGAGGCGCAGTCAGTTGGATGAGTAAAAGACAGTCCGTAGTGGCTCTTTCAACTACAGAGGCAGAATACATAGCAGCCACTCATGCAAGCAAGGAAGCAGTTTGGTTGCAGAGATTGTGTTCAAGTATGGGGTTGGTACAACAAGCTATAAGGATAGACCGTGATAGCCAAAGTGCAATTTTCTTGGCTAAGAACCCTGCTTATCATTCAAAGACAAAGCACATTGATGTTCAATATCACTTTGTTAGAGATATGGTTGAGGCTAAAAGGGTGTTGCTGGTAAAGGTGGACACTTTGAAGAATGTTCCAGATGCATTGAAAAAGTCTGTGAGCACTTAGAAGTTCTCTTGGTGTAGAGAAACAATGGGTGTTGAAGAATTGGCCCAATGACTAAGCTCTCCTATGGCCCCCTATGGAAAGAAAAAAACAAGTGGCAGAATGTTGGGTATGTGTTATATTCTTTCCACGAATAGCCCCACATGCTGTAGGTTGCACTGGGCGCAGCATGGGGTCACAGGGGGGGCAGCAGCCCCCCCTGTCGGGGTCTGGGGCAGCGCCTCGGTGAATTTTTTTTTGGTATGCGGTCCCACTCATAGGCGGACCCACCCATGTTTTGTGCATGAATTTTCACATGGTTTTTGGGGTACGATGGTTTTCGACCCCTGGTATTTTGTAGATCCGGTCAAGGGAACTACGGTTATATTCTAATCCAGGGTTAATGAATTGGGGTTTATGTATGCTTCAGCATGTATATATATGTGTTGTAACACTAAAAGGAATATAATGAAAAATCAAGCTGGTCGTCCTGATTTGGGATCCAAGGGAAAATATCTGTGTTTATCTATTTTATGTTTTATGCTCTTGTTATTGTTTATTTTCTATTATAAGATTCGTGTGTAAATAATTTCTGTTCAGGGTTAAAACCTACAGAAGTTAAGGATTTTAGGAGTTAGAAGTTAGGGGCTAATCGGGTTAGGTTTTAGGGGGGTAGATGGGTTAGGGGTCAGGAATTAGGGTTTAAGGGGTTAGGGTTAAGGGTTTAAGGGGTTAGGGGTTAAGGGTTTATAGGTTTAGGGTTTAGGGGGTTAAATGGGTTAGGGGTTAAGGGTTTAGGATTTAGGGGTTAAGGGAAGTTTAGAGTTTTATGGTTTAGGGGTTAAATGGGTTAGGGGTTAAATTAGTTGCTTATTCTTTGCATCTCAATGTAACAATTTTGTAAGTATTGTTGCTTGTTGCCATGTCTTCTTTATTTATTAATTTATAGTATTTTTTAGCCATTTCTTTACGTTTATTGATGAAAATGTCTATTGCAATCAAACCAAATGTATGTTCAATCTCCAGTTTCAAACTCAGCCACAGTGTTGTCACACAATTTAAGTCCGGAGAATGGCCATTTGATGAAGTCTTAATAACCAGACTGCACCTCATGACTACTCCAGAAAATCTTAAGTTCGAGTGTCCCACAATCATGAGAAATTTTTCTCTTATACTCTTGCTCCACCTAAATGTGTCCTGGAAATACCCTTGTTTATTGCAAAAACATCCTAATGTTGTCGACCTTGTCCCTTAATAGACCAAGTAAACATATGTGACTAAGAGGAATGGAAAGCACTATAAAGTTGAAGAGAGTACAAAATACTAAGATGGTTTAAAGGATAAGCTTGAATTAGAATGTAGCAGTGTTGAAACAACTAAAATTTGTCCCAAAAAAATAGTTGATAATGCGAAACCTTCTTCTGTACCAGTCAAGCATGACTACATTCATGTGAGAGCAAGAAGAGGCCAAGCGATTGATAGGCATAGCCTGGAAGAATATAGGGTATGGTTCCCTCTTTTTGATGAAATATTTGATCTACATTTTGTCTATCGAAGATTAACCATTTTAACATTACCAACAAGGCAGAATTAACCCAATCGTAGGTCCCAATATGTCATGATATATATTAACTCTCTCTATATATGAGACAGAATAATTATAAAGACATAGATTGATAGAGGTGGTGAGACAAGGGGAGTCAAAAGGGAGAGATGGAGATAAACTAAAGGAAAGGGGGGAGAAGGAATGGATCGGCTGAGAGAGAGAGAGGGAGAGGAGTGAGAGAGGTAGAGAAGGGTAAGAGAGGAAGATAGTGACACAAAGATGGAAGGGGGGAAGAAAGAAGGATAGAGGGAGGGATATAGCTATGAGAGGATTGGAGGGTAGAGAGAGAGTGAGAGAGAGAGAGAGAGAGAGAGAGAGAGAGAGAGAGAGAGAGAGAGATTGGGGAAGAGAGAGGTCATTCCAGATGCTCTGAAAGTGTTGAGGCTTCAGCCAGGTCACAAGTATTGTTTGCTAGGAAGGCTTTGCAAAGAAGTTGGCTGGCATCACTATGACACTATTACGGAATTAGAAGGGAAGAGAAAGGCAAAGGCTCGGGTATCATATGAGAGAAGGAAGAAATTGGAAAAATTAAGATCAAAAGAAGTGGAGTTAGCCGAAAAGCAGCTTACCCCAGAGATGGATAAGATAAAACTTGACAACATATTGGCCAATTTCATTGACCCTTTATTGGTTATTCAGAAGGAGTATGAATACACCACCGTTAATATCAAGGTAACTGGCCCCTAGCAGATCAAGGGGTTAAGGAGGTTAGATGTTTGGGGTTAGGGGTTAAGGGTTTAGAGGTTTAGGGTTTAGGGGGTTAAATGGGTTAGGGGTTTAGGGGTTTAGGGGGTTAAATGGTTAGGGGTTAAGGGTTTAGAGGTTTAGGGTTTAGGGGTTAAATGGGTTAGGGGTTTAGAGGTTTATGGTTTAGGGGGTTAAATGGGTTAGGGGTTGAGAATTAGGGTTTAATGGGTTAATAGGGGTTAAGGGGTTATAGGTTTAGGGTTTAAGGGGTTAAATAGGTTAGGGGTTTAGGGGGTTAGGGAATTTAGTAGTTAAGGATTTTAGGGTGTTGAGGAGGTAAATCCCCTCTGTGGACAGAGGCGATCCCTACTAGCCCAGCAGGGGTCTAGCAACAATCAAACAATGTTACGACGCAAGTTCCTAGTTACGAATGAAAAGACTAAAGATAGAAGCCCACCTGGAATCCAATGCTATGATCTGAAGAAGAGAGCGTCCTCGTTCCTCAGCCTCGGCAGATCACGATCCCTCCACGATCTCTGCGGATGAACACCTACACATGAAAGAAACGAACAGATACAAGCATAAAATCTGGCATACGTAACTAAATATCAGTCAGAAAGGATATTACTCATGTTGACATAATGGAAAATAGAGTGGAACCATAATCGTAATCATCTATTAAATAACAAACGAAGAGAGATTACAACCAAGTTCTGACGTCGTGGTCTCCTTCGGATGGGTCTCCAGTCGTTCACGTCTCGCAAAGCTCGCCAGGGAAAGGGAAAACCTCTCCAGAGTCTCTCGACAATAGTCTCCTTACTTGAGTCAGCCTTAAGGGAAAAAGAGGGCTCTTTACAGCACAAAGGCTCTTGGGAATATGGAGATTCAAAGCTTAGGCACTTCAAGACTAGCTTGCCATGGGATTGAGCAGGCTTTTATAGATGGGGAAGGAGGGAGTTGGGATCCCTATTATTATGGGATTGGCCCTATCAACAAGGAAGGTTCCATGGGAGGTGGAAAAACTACTTCCCTTCCATAGAACTCCCGCAGCCAAACCTCCCAACTCAAGATAGGCAATGGTTTCTGATTTTGTTGAAACTCAACTTCCACCATCTTTATTTAAAAAACAGTCCTTAAATTGGGTGGCGCGACTACTACTCTGTGACAGAGCGCCAGTTAGCGCGACCTCTTTGCAGGATTTCCCCCATTGGCGCGAGTGCTGAACTGTCTGCCCGCGCCAATGCAAAAGGAGATGTTTTTCATAATTTTTGCAAGGAGATGTCTTAAGGGCAATTAAAGCTCATGCTTAGAGGAATGATTTGATGATGGTTTCAAGGCATGACAATGTTCACAGGTCACAAAATGGGTCCTCCATTGTGCGGGACGGGGAATGGTAGGGACGGTGACAAATTACTGTGTAACAGATGCCCCCTAAAGTATGAGGCCCGAGAGAGAGAGGGGTGAAATGCTTTACGAGAACATGTTCAATCGAAGGCCCGCCGTTGGAAAACCTGCGCAGAAAGATACAACTGATATCTCAAGTACATGATGTATATGTGGCATGGACGCAGCCATCCGAAACAGAGTATGCTATAATCCGGATCCAGGGTATGGGCGCAGCCATCCAACTAAGATCAAACAAATAGACTCGGGTATGGTCGCAGCCATCCAATCAGTGAGTCATGTACATAATGATAATAATCCACAATCGCAGCCTGGATTACAACAGACACAATCCAGGGTCTTGCGCTCCATCTCGACCCAAAAAAAGTACAAGTTCAAGCATGCGAATATGTGAGCTGAAGTCGAACATGCAAGAACATCGTCTGATTACCAGCCAATGATGAAAGCTGTTAACAGACGCGAGAAAAACCACCAATAATGACAATGGTCCTCAAGGTACTACAGGTACAGTCTATGGCGTGCGAATAAATGAGTTGACGTCGAACACCCGCAGAATCACTCGATCTGAGGCCAATTATGTAAACCTCACGTCGAATGTGACGAACCTGCCATTGAGGCATGCAGGCTCCAAGGTACCATAGGGAGTCTCTAGACCAACTTCCTGGATAATGAGCTGAAGTCGACAGGAAGTGACCTTGATCGAAGGTGGGCCATAATGTTTCCCACATCATCGACACGAGACAGAGGAACATGATGTTTTTTTTGTGAATCAAGATCGTATGAGAATCAGAGGAAGGTTGATATTTGCAGAGGCCAACTTCTCTTGAACATATAAACGACACGACAGTGGACTTGGCAGTATTTGACATCAATAGATCAGAGGTCATGGTGACAAGGCAATGAGCAGAGGAGAGGTAAAAAGGGATTATCCAAACCCACGGAGGCAAAGTGAAGAAACGAGATGAGATGTCCCCAACCCGACACGAATGCAGACAAGTGCCATGTTCAAGAGCGACATACTGCCGACGACAACGACGATGGTTCCATTTTTCCCCCACCATTTCTGGCGAGTACCCCAATTATTTTTTAATAACAAGCTTGAAGGGGATAGCATATGCTTGTGATATAAGTCCGCCCTTCGGGCGAATCCACCCTGGTGCATTTAACGAGTCCCAGGAAGGAGAAACTCGGAGAATGTCATTTCGACTAGATCCAAAGTCATCAGGGTTTAACGAGTCTGAAAAAGGAAGAACTCGGCGTCTTTTCATGTTTAGAGAGTTTGAAAAGACAGCGGAAAAGAAAACTCCACAGGTCCCTTTTCGTAAATAGTTCCCCAGATCCGAAAAGGTAGAAAACAATATCCGGGAAAACCTCCTAGTCGCGATAGGCTAGGGTATTCTTTTTTCGTAATCGATCCATCCCAGCCCGAAAAAGGGTTAAACTTATACTGGGTGAATGTCGATTCGTGTCCATTTTAACGAGATCGAAACGACAAGGGCCTCGGCAATCTTTCCATGTTTAGAGAGTCAGAAAAGAGCTGAAAGATGACTTCAAAGTGACTTTTTCGGTGGTATTTACCGAGTCCGAAAAAGTATAAAATAAGCAACCGCTTCATCGTTTAAGTCGAAAACTCGTTATTTACAATACACAGAACTTTCGACATAACATATGCAAATATTTGATAAAAATAACTTTTAAAACTCATTTAACGTCGAAAAGGTTATAAATATGTCAAATTGGTAAAAATAAAATTACTTTTACTATTTACCTTGGTAAAAAGCAACAGTGGTCCATTTGGAGTAGAAACTTCTGACGGTGATTGCGACAAATCCAGTTGACCATTCAGCTTCTCGTCTGTCACAGGTAAGAGGCGCTCCTTTGCTCTACATTTTCATCCATTTTTTTGATAATTTTCCCTTGAAAATTAGTTCTGTGTGGCCACTTTTAAAATTTTAGGGCTGCGCCCATTGGCGCGGGTATCGGGCACGGACCCGCGCCAATGAGCTCTTTCCTACAAAGGGCTCGTGCCACGTGGCTATAGAACGAGTGGTATAAAGGGTAGCAACTGGTTCCGGTAATGATGGAACTGCTCTAAACAAATAAAGGTTAAGAGGCTGGCTAACAAGACCACTCATCGCAGCGGTTCCTCAGGAACAGGTAAAACAACCAAGTGAAGGCATATGATCGGCCAAGCAGATAGTGACGATGGAGTGAGAAAACCAAGGCTCATCTGGCAAAAACAGGCTGATAAAATGGCAATCACAAGAGGTAAAATGGGAAAGGTTTCATTTTTACACAAGCTTGAAATCAGAAAACTCTGCTTGAAGTTGGTTTCATTTTTACGCAAGCTTGAAACAAAGATAAACTATGCTTGAAACCGGTTTCATTTTTACACAAGCTTGAAACGGAAACAAACTATGCTTGAAATAGTAAGCATGCCCCCAGCATGGTGACTCAATTCGAGGTACATGCCCCCCAAGCTTCAATCCATATGAAAGGCAGATGGAGTGAAGGTTCAAGTTACGAGATCCAAGAAAGACTCGACTGGGATTTTACGAGAACTTATCAGAGACTCGAATTGAACAAGAAAGTGTTTCATTATTTTAACGAGGTTGACACATTAAAAGAACTATCCTCGGACACCCTTGTTTCATTTTTTAAGGAGCTTGACACAAGACAAGGAACTCTGCTCCGACAACCTTGTTTCATTTTTTAAGGAGCTTGACACAGGAAAAGAACCATGCTCCGACCGGCTTACATCAAAATGAACAAGAAGGCGGCGCTTCCAAGAGTTCCACTCCCAATGGAAGGAAAACATCCTGGAAGTCAGGACCCAATGCCCCCAGCACCTGATGCACGACGGCATCATCACTGAGCACAGGCACGGGGTAGGTAGACACATAGTTGACCTGCGGTGGGGCAGAGACAACAGGTGGATAAAAACCAGGAGGGGGTGATGGCGGACCAGTTGCCACATTAGGACCAAAGAATGACAGCTGATCAATGGTCACGATCCTTCCTTCATGCGGAAAACAGGCCACCCGAAAGAGGGAGGAGATGAGTGCTCCCATGGCATAGGTGTAATCGCGCCCCAAAAGCAGATTGAAATCCAAGGGGCCTGGAACGACCATCACGTCCATATGGACGGTTTTGCCTCCCAAAGTAACAGGTAACCTTGGAAGGATCCCCAACGGTTGACTTGTCCTTCTGTTAAAAGTGAGCAGATTCTGCGTAACAGGCGCAAGCGGCGGCGAACCGAAAGCTTTCTAGGTAGTTGAAGACAGAATACTAACAGAGGCACCTTCGTCTATAATGGTGCTGGGTACAACCAGACCAAGAGCCTGTACTGTGATCTCGAAAGGCACATAAGACGGAAGGCGGAATCCTGCAAATCGATTCCAGTCAAAGGAAGCGACCAAACTACTCGGAGGGGCTACCATCGAGATGCGAAGGTCTTCCCCTGATGTTACGGAAGCAGAAGCCTCCCCCATGACCTCCATCTCGAAGGCGGGAGGAATATCCTCCGTAGCCTCCATCATGGGAGGCGGAGGAGGAGCTTCTTGAAGCACAGGGACAGGAGAATCTTTCTCCAAGTCTGAAGAATCTGAAGAGATCAGAAGGACATTGGGGGTGTGAGGTCCACTCTCGACAGAAAAGACCTGGTGTATCGTGGACGGGGCCAGTTCAACCGATCCCACGACCAATGGTTGGTCAGGGATGGATTCGTGAATTTGAATTTCTGGGGGAGTGGGATCGACCAAGGATAACTCTTGACCAATCATAGGATCAGCTGGTAGAGGACTCAAAGAAAGCCGATTATAACCAGGTGGAAGGCGTGGTGTAGAACCGACTGGGTTGTCCAAGACTCGCTTGGCTTCATCTATATAAGGACAAAGGTGAATGGCATGGTGCCCTTCACACAATTTACAGGGATTGGTGATCTTACCCTGCTTCTTAGAGTTCTTATCAACAGCAGCTGAAGACGTGCCCCCAACTTGACTCCCGGAAGCCAAAGGCAATGGTGGGCAGCCGTTGGACCATACTTCGAGCACCTTGGGAATGCCAGGGCAGTCTCGGAGAAGATGGTCTCCCGTGCACAACATGCACGGGAACTTGACTTTCCGAGGAGGGTTGGAAGGACTATCGAGAGGAGATTCCTTAGGGATAGTAGCTGTACATTTAGCCTCTCGCTTATCGGACTTCTTCTTCTTTGTCTTCTTCTTCTTCTTCTTAGCCACCTGGTTACTTGAATCCAGACTTTCACCAGGCGAAGTAGAAGAGGAGGACGCAGAAACAGGCGAAGAAGGGGAGAGGTCCACCTTGGAATCAATATGAGGTTGTTCAGGTGGAGGAACTGATTGAACAGTAGTGGAGACATTCGGGACAACAGAGGTTGAGAACAACCAAACAGGCATCCCAACAGTTAACCCAGGAAGGGACAACGTCGCCATGTAAGGAGCACCAACATTTCCAAAAGGAGGAAAATGACCAGGATTCCCTTCTGAGGGGATTCCTTGGTTGGTGAACTCTGAAAAAGTTGCCATCAAACTCAAAACCACACACGGGCTGAAAACGAGTTAAGACACACGATCAAACGGTCAACAAGCAATGTCTAAACGGGTGTGAAATCGTGGGCGATTAATTTTACCACATTGGAAAGTAAGAAATTCTACCGTTTCATGTTTCAAGAGTCGAGAAACGATAAAAAGATGACTCTATCTCTTTCAGAGCTGACACAAGTGTGAAAGGACAAGCGCTTGACGGTCTTTCAAGTTTAGGGAGTCAGAAAAGACCAAATGACTGCTCAGGAAAAAACTAGGCACAAAGGGTGTACCAAATATCCGTGAACTGCAATATACACCTTGGTTTCAAATAATGAAACAGAAATCGACCAAGGACTTTCCGTACGTGCAGGTAGTCTCCCCGAATGCTGTGTTCGGTGTATCACGGGTATAGGGCGGCAGACTCGGCTTCTTGTGGATAAAGGATTGAAAACCTAGAGGGGTCTCCCTTTATATACGCGACGGTACGGGGAGCGCAAGTCCGTACTAGCGCTGTCTAAAGCCAACAGGCGAACGACAGCTGCTAGGTTTAACGACGCCGGAACACGTCTCTAGCCTAGACCTTCTAAATGTGTTTCGTGAAGTTCCAATGCTGCCTTAGGTTAATTGAATAAATTTTACAGTTGATCTTCAATTAAGTTTCAATTTCCAGGCCCTATCGTATGTAGTGTCTCAAAAGACTCCTAAATGCAAAGCTACATGAGAAAAGAAATCTTTTCAATTCGATGAATGCTATCTAGTTAAGGGAAGAGCTTCAAACAATGATGCAACAAACAACAAAACTGAAAACGAAACTTTTCCAAACTAGATGACTTTCACTATCCAAAAGTATTCTAAAACATTCAACGAAGCGAATTATGCAATGTAATCTATGCGAAATTCTTTTTTCCGAAAACTATGCAATTGTAATCTATGCACAATTTCCTTTTTCCTTTTCAAATTATAAGAATGCACTCAATGCATTTTTCGATGAAATGAGAATCTACTTAATGCATGCTTTCAATGAAAGAGAATGCACTCAAAGCGATTTTAAGCTTTCAATCATTAAACAATGTGATCTAAGTTCAATGATAAATCTCAAAATACTCTTCAATGCAATGTGATCTAATGCATTTTAACAAAAAGGACACTTTGAGACGAAAACTAAATAAACGCAAAGCTTCTTAATGAAGGATGAATGCAAAAGAGATGTAAATAAACACTAAGAATGCAATCGTTGTTTCAAAACACTTTGTAACAAAATTCCTCAAAAGTTGACAAAACACAAAGAGGACTTGCAAAGAATGAGATCAAAACAAGGCATTCATTCCCTTTTACATCAAGCAATCATGGAAAGAAGACATCCCAAACAATGAGCAATGTAATCTATGCTCATACGGAGGAAAGGCCGGAAGGGAAAGACACACTGGTGAAGGATTTAGGGAAAAAATCTCAAATTTCACACATCCTGAAATTGGCCCGACTTGTACATTGACAACTAGCACCAACTGGCGCGACTTGTACATTGACAACTAGCGCCAATGGCCAATTGGCGCGGGTTGCTAACTGACAACAAGCGCCAATTCCTGAAAATGAAAAAACAAAGAATTTCTCCCAACCAAAACCAGACTTCCCACTTCAAGATGAATCTAAAACAAACCCAGAAGCAAAATACTGACCAAAATAAACTTCCGAACAAGGATAACCCTACCACCTACAGGAAATGGCGCGACTGTCTGTCTGTAATCCGCGCCAGACAGGGGATGGCGCGAGTAATGAACTGGCAACCTGCGCCAATTGGCGCGACTGTCAGGTTATAAACCGCGCCAATCAAGCCAACCATGAAAAGATGAAAATCCGGAAAAATAGAGGTCAGATCTGATCCTCTGGGGTTGAACCAAAAGCCAAAACACAAAAAGAACCCAACCCAGAAGGCTGACCAAGCAAGGAAAATCAAGAGACAAACGGCAAGGCGAGACAAAGACTCCGAGTTGTTCAGTCCGTAAACCAAACCGGAGATTGACTGAAGTAGCGTTGATCTACTCCGCTAATGCAAGGCAGAAGCGTTTCGAAGGCTATCTGGCTGTACTTCAGGCTCCGTCTATAGTTTACAAATCAAACAACAAGCTGGATCCCCAACGGAGTCGCCAATTTGTTGAGGAGGTAAATCCCCTCTGCGGACAGAGGCGATCCCTACTAGCCCAGCAGGGGTCTAGCAACAAACAAACAATGCTATGACGCAAGCTCCTAGTTACGAATGAAAGACTTGGGATAGGAGCCTACCTGAATTCCAACGCTAGATCTGAAGAAGAAGATGTCCCCGTCCTTCAGCCCTGGCAGATCACAATCCTCCCACGATCTCCGTGGATGAACACCTGCACACAGAAGAAACGAACAGATACATGCATAGGAACCAGCATACGTAACTAAACATCGGTCAGAAAAGATATAACTCGCATTAACATGATGGAAAAAGGAGTGGAACCATAATCATAGTCATCTATTAAAGTGATAAACGAATAGAAGTTACAACCAAGTTCTGACGTCGCGGCTTCCTTCGAACGGGTCTCCGGTTGTCCACGTCTCGCAAAGCTCGCCAAGGAAAGGGAAACCTCTCCAGAGTCTCGTAACAATGGTCTCCTCGCTTGAATGGGCCTTAAGGGAAAGAAGGGATTCTTTACAACACAAAGGCACTTGGGAATAGGGAGATGCAAAGCTTCAGCACTTCAACACTAGCTTGCCATGGATCTGAACAAGCTTTTATAGATGGGGAAGGAGGGAGTTGGGATCCCTATTATTATGGGATTAGCCCTATCAACAAGGAAGGTTCCATAGAAGGTGGCAAAACTACTTCCCTTCCATAGAACTCCCGCAGCCAAACCTCCCAACTCAAGATAGGCAATGGTTGTGAGTTTGTTTTGAACTCAACTTCCGCCATCCATATTTAAAAAACAGTCCCTAAAATGGGTGGCGCGATTGCTGCTCTATGACAGAGCGCCAAGTGGCGCGACCTCTTTACAGGATTTCCCTGATTGGCGCGAGCACTGAACTATCTACCCGCGCCAATGCAAAAAGAGCTGTTTTTCATGGATTTTGCAAGGAGATGTCTCAAGGGGAAATGAAGTTCATACTCAGAGGGATGCATTGATGATGCTTTCAAGGCATGACAGTGTTCACAGGTCACATAATGGGTCCTCCATTGTGCGGGATGGGGAATGGTAGGGACAGTGACAAATTACGTAGCAACGGTTTGGGCCTAGTAGTCCTGGGATGGGATGTATGGAAAAGCCTGGAGAGTATGTCTCGGTTTAGGGCCTAGTGATCCCTGGTTCAGACTGTGGATTATGGTAAAGCCTACGAGATTACGAAGCAATCAAATTCCTCATGGTGTAAGCGAAAAACCCCAATAACATGCATGCTTGTTTGGTTCTTTTTGGTTGGTTATGATCCCACATTCATGCTTGGAATATGGCACGGGGGTGATTTGCTAAAGAGAGATTTGGCTCAGCAAATCTATGGTCAGGTGGAACGTGGGAGTCCTATCTCCGGTTGGTTTTTACATTCAGTAATGAAGAGCTCATTCCTTTGGTATTTGGTATACAAATGTACTAGTTTATGTATTGATTTTATTCTTGTTGTATCCATGTTATTTATGTGGTTATTGTGATGGCTATAAGCATGTATTTGATCAATCATGATATATGGTTCTATTCATGTTTTTACTTGTAAATGAATGCACAATGTATCTAATGTCAAATAGATTGTATTGCAGCTAATGATGTAATGGATCAATTCTTCTTAGCGATTATTAGATAAGTATGAGACCCATATGCTTAAATTTGTTGTTTACACCTATAGATTCAATGTTTGTGACATGCTTGAAAAATGCTTGTCATGTCCAGGAGGGGTCCAGATGAGTTCTTGTTGATGTGACTATTTCTGTATCATTGTGCTATTGTTATTTAGCATCCCTTAATTTTTCACGAAGTTATGGGAAATGACCTGGGCTTTGGGCTTGAAAAAGTGGCTCAAATCCCGAAGCTACAGGCATAGAACTAAGCATTTGGGGCCCTAGCCATTGGTATGCAGTGTTATGCCTGTGGCTATGGCCTCCTAGCCCATAAAATGCAGTGTTATTATTGTGGCTATGGCTCAAAGGGGGTCAAAATGTCAGTGAGACCTAGGGGTAATAAGCTTGGATGGTTGGGTTACCTCTTCGGGGTGTTTTAGTTGTTGTACAAGGTTTGTATGTTGTGTTTACCCTCAGTTCCACTTCCTTATGGTCACATAGGAGGTTGAATCTCATTATAGTAGCCTCTTGTCACATGTTTACCATGGTTGGTTGGTTTACTTGGGTAGATGTGGGAAGGGGGTGGTACAGAGCGGTATCAGAGTATGGTTCAACCCTCGGACTGGATGGTAAGTGTGTTGATCATGAATTTAGGTTCGTTGCATATGTGTTTATTATGATTGTGTTCTATATGTTCTTGTTGCATATGTGTTGTGCTGGTCATGGTGGAAATGGTGTCACCATGGAAGTGCTGATGGTGTTGTTGTCAACATGTTGCCATGAGTGTATGATTGGTTATGTGTTGCTCATGCTAGTGTATTGTTTGTGTACGCATGCTTGCATATTGTTACATATTGTACATGCATTGCTTTCTTATGATAGGGTCGCATATTGGTCATGTTTTGGTGTTGTTTGTGTATGCTTTCTTGTGTGATGTCATACGTTGAACATGAATTTATCATTCATGATTGGTTATACATGTCAAGTGGGTGAATATGGTCAAGTTTGCATTGGTTGGATTGAGGTTGTTGTGCATAATGTCATTGTATGAAATTAGGTCATCATGACGATATTGGTATGTTATGATTATAATGTGTTGGATGAGATAGAGTAGAAGATGTGGATCATTAAAGTGAAGTTGCAACAATGGAATGTTGCGTAAGATAAAATCATCATACAAGTTTTTATGCTTCGCATGCAGGTATGTGATTCATGGTTATTGTAAGAATTAGGGTTACTTACATGTCTTTCATTCTATTATTATCATGCTTACATATGTGATAAATGCTAGTTGATCAGCGTATTCATATGCATTATGGTTATGTGTATGCCTTTCATTCTATTTATTTTATGGTTACATACATGATATATGTCATTTAATTAGTGTGATCATATGTACATGCATTGGTTAGTCAAGCATGGTACTAACTTGATGACTATGTTATATGTTGTTGATGAGCATGGTATATGTTAACTTATTATTGTTATATGTTAGTTAAATTGATGATTAGAGTTATAGCATGAATGTCTTGATGTTAAATGTATCATGATAATTTGGATTGGCCTATGTTTTTGGTTAGGGTTATGAGATTCAGGTACGAATCGACCTAATTATGATAGTGTATTGTACTAATCTATACTAACTGTACAGGTGTGATTGTTATGCATGAATGACAATTGTTTGTGAGTTTATGATTTGAAAATGTTAGCTAATTACTATTATGAATATCATGACCTTATTTATGTTTGATTTAATGTGTTGTGAATTTATATCATGCTAATCTAGATTGATTGTGCAGATAAGATAGCCTCCCCTAAGATTCATTTAGATATGAGTTTGCTTATGTCATGTACTTGATGCTTAATTGTTTGATTATGTCATATATTTTGGGTTTGAGTGTTGTTTTCTATTATGTCGTCTATTTACTGTTGAATGTTTGATTAATTGCATTAGCATGTTTCTATAAGATTTCATGGAGTAATGATCTTGTTTTAAAATGGTTGTAATAACACATATGTGTTAAGAAAATTGATGTGTACTTGAAATTAAGTAGGTGATAGTTGTAGCATCATGTATTATGACTGATGACTATGAGTTGATTATGACACATATTTAGACTTGGTAAATGTTGATTCCAAATTAAAAGATATGTTTTCTTGATATTTGGAACATGCAACTGATGTGTATGTGTTTAGTTATAAGGTAGTGTGATTGGCCCAACAAGGAAGGGTAACTAGCTTGTTGTTATGTTTATTTATGCACTACCAATTATGTGTTTATGCCAGTATGGTGCAATGGATTGCATGGCAAAAGAGACTACCATGAAATATTGAAGAAGGCTCAGGTTGAGCTTTCCTTTGTAAGCTCTGGGAACCATGGGGATTGAGTCATGGTATTTGTTGCCGGTCTTGTGCTTTTGGTCCTTTGTGGTTTGTTGCGCTTTATTTGCAGCTTTGTTTAATTCTAGTGTATGACCATACCACTTTGGTTGCGGTGTCATATTGTTATTGGTTTTCATGGTTTTATTCTTGTTGTTTCTTGTCCTTTTCCTTGTATTTTATTTTTTGAGAGTCTTGGGAATTGGTTTGGAAAGAGGAAAGTTTGTGGAGCTCGGGGAGAGTTGTGTAGTACCCAATAGGTAATGAAAGACATGGATGAAGCTCGGTGCATGAGTAAGAACAGTGGAAGGTAAGAATATGACAGTTAGTTGGATTAGTTGATTCCATTAAGGTAAATGGATGATGGCAGAATAATCACAAGAAAGGTATCATGAAAGGTAAAGTGAATGGATATGAGGTGTTAGATGCCTTGGCTATGTCGGGAATAGTTGTTCTCAATGTTGTGCATGTTGTGCACGAATAAAGGAAGTTCTGTTAACCTTGACCTTCAATTATCTGGTAATTATGTTGTGATCATGATTATGTTGATGTTTATATATGTATACATGTATGTATGTATGTATGTCTTGTATGACAGGGTCATCATGGATCATGGTTGTTTGATGCTAAATGTTTATATGTATATATATGTGTGTGTGTATGTCGTTGTCTAACAAGATGATGATTTTTTTATGCTAATGATTATATATGTATATATCTATCTATCTATGTAACTATCTAACAGGGTTGTCAGGGATCATTCTTGTGGAGGAATGATTGCTTATACAGGTAAATGGCATGAAGAGTTTCTTGGTCTTATGAGGAATCAAGTGGGAAGATTAACTCTGACAAATCTATGAGGTCAATATCATGTGGACGTGAATTGATATTATATGCTTGTACTATTCTTATGTTTATGTTATGGACAAGTAATGTTGATGGGTACATCAACAAAGTGAAAGTAGTGTGATTTGTAGTATGCTAGGATAATCATGGATAGTGGAAAACACTAGAAGCAAGGTTTCTTATGGGGTCAATGTATGTTCTATGGATGTGCAGTACTATTGTTGTGTATATGTTGTGCATGTTGTATATTCAGTGATTGTACCTATGGTGATGTGTAATGTTGCATATTTCATATATAATGCTAGGTATAGATGGTGCTATGTACATGTTGCATATGCAGTGTTGTGTACATATTGTATTGTGTGCATGTTAGATATGTAGTGTTTTGTGCATGTTGGATATGTGGTGTTGTGTACGTATGGTGCTATGTACATGTTGAATATGCAGTGCTATGTACATAAGGTGTTGTGTGCGTGATGTACATATGGTACTATGTACATATGGTGTTGTGTGCATGATTGTACATGTGGTGTTGTGTGCATGTTGTACAAGTGATGTTGTGTGCAGGTGGTGTTGTGTACATGTCATGCATGTGGTGCTGTGTACATGTGGTATTGTGTACACATTGTACAGGTGGTGCAATGTACATTTAGCATTGTGTACATGTTGTGCAGGTGGTACCGTGTACATGTGATGTTGTGCAGGTAGCATTGCATATAGATGGTACTATGTACATGTTGTGCATATGGTATTGGTATACATGTGGTATCATGTGCATGTCGTACAAGTTGTGTTGAGGGCATGTGGTACTATATATGTGCATGGTGTAGTCGCAGTATCGTGACATGTGTATTCGTTGTGTGGTACTTTGTATATGTATATGTATTGTTTTGTGTTGTACATTAGATGTAGATGTATGTATTGTGTTGTATAGTAACTCAGGTGTAGGTGTATGTGTTGTATTCTGGTGTCAGTATATGTATTTTTTTGTGTTCTATGCAGTGCATGGATGTATGTGTTGTGATGTACACTATGTGTATGTGTACATGGTTGAAGAGAAGCACTGGGTGCTTGCCGGTTGTGGAAACCGATCCGGTGTGAATATGGAAAAGACAAAGCATAATGGTAGAAGCTAGTCCATAGCATAATGGTATAAGCTAAGGGTCGATGAAGGATAAGTATTGCCATTTTATTTCAGAGTTATTATGCATGTGATATGTGATTCTAACTTATGATCGTTAATGTGATTTATGATTATGGTTTATTGTGATTTCATGTGATTCATGATTTTAATTCATGATGGTTTCGTTTTGAGCTAACCGGATGTGATATTTTTATACATGATGATATGATCAAACATGTAGTTCGACTTGTGTGATAGGAAGTAAACATATCACATCTGGTTAGCTCAAAACGAATGATGATATGATCAAACAACTAGTTCGACTTGTGTGACAAGAAGTAAACATGATCGTGAGTGTACCTTATTGAAAAGCTACCGATGAGGTGTGATTTGAGCTTATTTCAATATATTTTGAATCTAATGGCAGTTATGTGCTTGGTACAAGAAGCACATAAATTCTCAGTTGGGTGGTTGAAACTGACTCCAATAATTAGTAGCAACAACAAAAGGAATTGAAGCAGGAAGCAATATGTTGGTAAAGCACTTCACAAGCAAGGCCATTATGGGACACTGGTACCCAATAATGTTCATTGATTTCCATGAGCATTCTATGACTGGTATGATGTTTTTGAAGCAGGTATATGCCTTGGTTGTTTGACCTTCTTATGCGAGTAAGCCTTTCCAGGGGATTGACTGCTTTGGATGGGGTGCCAGCGGAACTTGGAAGGTGAGTGATTGCATGGAAGGGGATTACCAGATTTCCCGAGGGGACTATGTTGCAGAGAAGGGAAGGCTTGGGACGGATTTGTTTTGGTCATTAGCATTTCCAGATGGAATCAAATGCACATTGGGAGTGTGACCTGGAAAAATGAGTTGGTAATTGTTCACTGAGGGTATAAGAGCATAGGATTGTAGCGTTGGACATTAGATGCAACTTTCACTTTGACAGTGGGTTCTAGACTTCCTGGGAAGGAAGTGAATCATGGTACTACTTTTAGGGTGGAGGTGTGAGCCTCTGAATTCCCTTGTTTTTGATATGGGCATTGTATCCTTTTACTTGTTGGTTGATGTTGTAGAGGTAAATCACCTCCGCGGACATAGGTGATCCCTACTAGCCCAGATCGGGTCTAGCAACAATCGTATCACACTAAGGCGCAGGTTCCTAATTGCAATAAACCAACTTGCGAAGAAGGCCTACCTTGAATCCAACGTTTTTGTTTGTAGAGGAGATAGCACTCCCATTCCCTTGCTCCGGCAGATCACAATCCTCACGCTCGTCGCGATCGAACACTTGCACACGCAAGAAACACGACAAACACAAGCGTAAAACCCAATATATGCAATTATGTATCAGTCAAAGAAGACACAAATCATGATCATAATGAAAAATATGAGTGGAACCATAACCAAATTCACTTATCATTAATTCATACAAAGGAAAATACAACCTGGCTCTGACGCTGAATGTTCCTTCGGCGAGTCGTCAGTGGAATACGTCTCGGTAAAGCTTGTCGGGAATGGGGACAAGCCTCTCTCTTCGATTGTCAATCTCCTTGCTATTGATTTGGCACTATAAGGACTATCAAAGCTCTTGCAGCATTCTTTAGGCTATGAAGGCTCTTGGAGACTCAACCATTCAGCCTCTCAGCTATTAAGCTATTCAGCCCCTTCATCAATGGAAGATGGCTATATTTATAGAGGAGAGGAGGAGGTTGGGATCCCCACAATAGTGGAAGGGAGGCCTTATCCTTTGGGAGGTTCCCCATAAGGTGGAAACAAGAGGCCAAAGGAGGAAGGCCGTGGAATTCAATCGAAACCACTCCTCATGACTCATCCACGAAGTTGTTGTAATCGAAACTTCGCCTCTTTTTTAAAAAAAATTTCCATAAGCAGATTGGCGCGGGTGCTTAACTGGGATAGAGCACCAATTGGTGCAGGCTCAGTGTTAATTTTCATCATTGGCGCGAGGACATAATGGGCTACCAGCGCCAAGGCAAAAACATGTGTTTTTAGGGGTCTGCTCAGGAAATGATCAACAGAAGGAGTGTTGTCCTCATGGAAAGGGATGCAATGATGGTATTTGCAAGGCATGACACTGATTATTGGTCACAGAAATGACCCTCCAATGGGCGAGATGGGGATTGCATGGATGGTGAAAATTTACTGCGTAACAGACGCCCCCTAAAGCATGAGGCCCGAAAGAGAGAGAGGGGTGAAATGCTTTACGAGAACGTGTCCAACCAAAAACACTGTCGTCAGAAAAACTGCGTAGAGAAGTACAACTGATATCTCAAATACATGATAGATGTGTGGTATGGGCGCAACCATCCATAACAAAGTATACAATAATCCAGATCCGAGGTATGGTCGCAGCCATCCAGTGAGGACCGATAAATAGACTCAGGTATGGTCGCAGCCATCCAATGAATGAGTCATGTAACTAATCATAATAATCCACAAAATCGCAGCCTGGATTCCAAACAGACAAAATCCAGGGTCTTGCGCTCCATCTCGACCTGAACAAAGTATAAGTTCAAGCATGTGAATAAGTGAGCTGAAGTCGAACATGCGAGAACATCGCCTGATTACCAGCCAATGATGAAAGTTGTTAACAGACGTGAGAGGTACCACCAATAATGAAAATGGCCCTCAAGGTACTATAGGTACAGTCTACGGCATGCGAATAAGTGAGCTGGCGTTGAACACCCATAGAATCACTCGATCGGAGGCCAATAATGAAAACCTCACGTCAAACACGAAGAACCTGCCATTGAGGCATGCAAGCTCCAAGGTACCGGAAGGGAGTCTCTAGATCAGCTTCCTGGATAATGAGCTGAAGTCGACATGAAGTGACCTTGATCGAAGGTGGGCCATAGTGTTTCCCACATCATCAACACGAGACAGAGGAACATAATGTCTTCGTGAATCAGGATTAGATGAGAATCAGAGGAAGGTTGAAACTTGCAGAGGTCAACTTCTCTTGAACATATTGGCGGCACGACAGTGGATTTGGCAGTATTTGACATCAAAAGATCAAAGGTCATGATGACGAGGCAAAGAGCAGATGAGAGGTTAAAAGGGATCACCCAAACCCACAGAGGCAAGTGAAAAATGAGATGAGATGTCCCCAACCCGACACGAATGCAGACAAGTGCCATGTTCAAGAGCGACATATTGCCGACATGACAATGATGCTGGTTCCATTTTTCTCCACCATTTCTGGTGAGTACCTCTTTATTTTTACACAAGCTTGAAGAGGATACCATATGCTTGTCATATAAACCCGTCCTTCGGACGAATCCATCCTAGTATATTTAGCAAGCCCTAGGAAGGAGAAACTCGAATATCGTCATTACGACTGGATCCGATGTCATCAGGGTTTAACGCGTCTGAAAAAGGAAGAAATCGACGTCTTTTCATGTTTAGAGAGTTTGAAAAGACAACAAAAAAGTAAACTCCAATGTTCCCTTTTCGTAAATAGTTCCTCAGATCCGAAAAGGTAGAAAACTATATCTGAGAAAACCTCCTAGTCGCGATAGGCTAGGGTATTCCTTTTTCATAAATAATCTATCTTAGCCTGAAAAAGGGGTAAACGTATACTGGGTAGATGTCATTTTGCAGCCACTTTAACGAGATCGAAATGACAAGGGACTCGACAATCTTTTCATGTTTAGAGATTCAGAAAAGAGCTGAAAGATGACTCCTCCTGAAGGAACGAGTGGTATTAAGGGTAGCAATTGGTTCCGGTGATTGTGGAACTGCTCAGAACAAATAAAGGTCAAGAGGTTGGCTAACGAGACCACTCATCGCATCGGTTCATCAAGAATGGATAAAACAACCAAGTGAAGGCATATGACCGGCCAAGCAGATGGGGACGATGGAATAAGAAAACCAAGGCTCATATGGAAAAGACAGGATGATAAAATGGCAATCACAAGAGGTAAAATGGGAATGGTTTCACTTTTACAGAAGCTTGAAATCAGGAAACTCTGCTTGAAGTTGTTTTCATTTTTACACAGCTTGAAACAAAGATAAACTATGCTTGAAACCGGTTTCATTTTTACACAAGCTTGAAATGGAAACAAACTATGCTTGAAAAAGTAAGCATGCCCTCAGCATGGTGACTCAATTCGAGGTACATGCCCCCCAAGCTTCAGTCCATGCACCTGAGTAAACAGATGGAGGGAGTGATGGTTCAAGTTATGAGATCTAAGAAAGACTCGACTGGGATTTTACGAGATCTGATCAAAGACTCGAATTGAAAAAAAATGTGTTTCATTATTTTAACGAGGTTGACACATTAAAAGAACTATCCTCAGGACACCTTGTTTCATGGTTTAAGGAGCTTGACACAAGACAAGGAACTCTGCTCCAACAGACCTTGTTTCATTTTTTAAGGAGCTTGACACATGGAAACGAACTCTGCTCCGACCAGACCCAGTTTCATTTTTTTAAGGAGCTTGACACAGGAAAAGAACCATGCTCTGACCGACCTCATCATAATGAACAATAAGTCATCGCTTGTAAGAGTTCCACATCCGATGGAAGGAAAACATCTCGGAAATTAGGACCCAATGCCCCCAACACACTATGCACGACGGCATCATCACTAAGTATAGGCATGGGGTAGGTAGCCACATAGTTGATCTGCGGTGGGGCAGATACAACGGGTGGATAAAAACCAGGAAGGGATGATGGTATGCTAGTTGCCACATCAAGACCAAAGAACGAAAGCTGATCAATGGTCACGATCCGTCCTTCATGTGGAAAACAGACCACATTAAAAAGGGAGGAGACAAGTGCTCCCATGGCATAGGTGTAATCGCGCCCCAACAGCAAATTGAAATCCAAGGGACCGGGAACAACCATCACATCCATATGGACGATTTTACCTCCCAAAGTAATAGGTAACCTTGGAAGGATCCCTAACGGTTGACTAGTTCTTCTATTAAAAGCCAACAGATTCTGCGTAACAGGCACAAGCGGCAGCGAACCGAAAGCTTTCCAAGTAGTTGAGGATAAAATACTAACAGACGTGCCTTCGTCTATAATGGTGCTGGGTACAACCAGACCAAAGGCCTGTACCGTTATCTCCAAAGGCACATAAGACGGAAGGCGGTATCCTGCAAATCGATTCCAATCAAAGGAAGTGACCAAACTACTCGGAGGGGCTACCATCGAATCGAGATGGTCTTCCCGTATTGTTACTATAGAATAAGGAGCATCCTCCACGACCTCCATCTTGAACGTGGGAGGAGTATCCTCTGGGACCTCCATCATGGGAGGTGGAGGAGAAACTTCTTGAGGTATAGGGACAAGAGAATCTTTCTCCAAGTCCGAAGAATCTGAAGAAACAAGAAGAACATGAGGGGTGTGAGGTCCACTCTCAACGGAAAAGACCTGGTGCACCGCAGATGGGGCCAGTTCAACCGATCCCATGACCAATGGTTGGTCGGGGATGGATTCTTGAATTTGAATTTCCGGGGGAGTAGGATTGACCAAGGATGACTCTTGACCAATCATAGGATCAACTAGTAGAGGACTCAAAGAAAGTTGTTTGTAACCCGCCGGAAGGCATGGTGTAGAACCGGTTAAGTTGTTCAAAACTCGTTTGGCTTCATCCATATATGGAAAAAGGTGAATGGCATGGTGCCCTTCACACAACTTACAGGGATTGGTGAGCTTACCCTGCTTCTTAGGAGCTTTACTAGCACTAGCTGAAGACGTGCCCCCAACCTGACTCCCAAAAGCCAAAGGCAACGACGAATGACCGTTGGACCACACTTCGAGCACCTTGGGAATGCCAGGGCAGTCTCGAAGAAGATGGTCTCCTATGCACAACATGCAGAGGAACTTGAATTTCCGCGGAGGGTTGGTAGGTTTGTCAAAAGGATATTCTTTAGAAGTAGTAGCTACAGCCTTAACCTCTCTCTTATCAGACTTCTTCTTCTTCTTCTTAGTCACCTGGTTACTTGAATCCAGAATTTCACCAGGCGAAGTAGAAGAGGAGGATGCAGAAACAGGTGAAGAAGGGGAGAGGTCCACCTTGGAATCAACATGATGTTGTTCAGGCGGAGGAACTGATTGAACAGTAGCTGAGACATTTGGAACCACAGAGGTTGAAAAAAACCAAACAGGAAACCCAACAGTTAACCCAGGAAGGGACAACGTTGCCATATAAGGAGCGCCAACATTTCCAAAAGGAGGAAAAGGACCCGGATTCCCATCAGAGGGGATTCCTTGGTTGGTGAACTCCGGAAAAGTTTCCATCAACAACTCAAAACCGCACACGGGCTAAAAACCAAGGCACACAATCAAACGGCCAACAAGCAACTTCTAACAGGGCGTGTGATCGCAGTGATTTATTTTACCACATTGAAACTTAGAAACTTCATCGTTTCATGTTTTAAGAGTCGAGAAATGGATGAAATATGACTCTAAGGATATTTTCAAATTTCAAATTTTCAAATTTAAGGAGTCAGATAAGATCAAAATGACTGCTCAGGAATGATAGGCAAAGGGTGTACCAAATAACCGTGAACTGCAATATACACCTTAGTTTCAAAATGAAAAAAAAATCAACCAAGGACTTAACGTACGTGCAGGAAATCTCCCCGAATGTTGTGTCCGGTGTATCACGGGTATAGGGTGACAGACTCAGCTTCCTATGGATAAAGGATAGAAACCTAGTGGGGTCTCCCTTTATATACGCAACGGTACGGGGAGCACAAGTCCGTACTAGTGTTGTCTAAAGCCAAGAGGCGAACGACAACTACTACGTTTAAAGACGCCAGAACACGTCTCTAGCCTAGACCTCTAAAAATTTCGTTAATGTTTCAATGCTGCCTTAGTGTAAATTGAATAAATTTTAATGTTTATCTTCAATTATGTTTCAGTTTTCAGGCCCCAGCGAGTGTTATGTCTCAAAATCTCCTAAATGCACACTACATGCCACAGTATATCATTTCATTCGATGAAAGCTAATTACGAGAGAGTTAAGAGCTTTTCACGCAATAACAAAATGATCAGACAACAACCAATGATATCTCTAATGCAGCTAATGGAAACTAAAAGCTTTTCTTTCAAAGTTACTAATCACTAATAACACCGAAAATATTTAATTCACACTAACTAATCAAAAGCAAAAGAGTTTTTTTTTTGTATTTTCAATGTTTAAGAGAAAAGCGCACTAAAAAAAATGAAAAATAATAAGAAGAAATTTGAGAAGTGATAGCAAAGAGAAAAACAATCGAATTTCACTCAATGCAAGCACATAATCAGACCTCAAATTGAAAAAAAGTCCCTCAAATCAAAAGACACCCAAAGACTCAAATGAACCCTGTAATCTAGGCCCAAAACGAGACAAGGCAAAATTTGAATGAAGAAGGAGCCAATCACTCAAATAACACAATAAAACGATAGAAAACCACCAAACGAATGCAGAGAAGCAATCACAAAGTTGACTGAACAGACAAAAACCACAAACTCCCAAGGGAGGCTCGACGCACAATAACACCTAGATGCCCTAGGGCTAAAATGTAAAATCGATAGAAACGAGCAAACAACCAAAGGAAGAAGGTCACAATTAGTCAAACAAGGCTCCAAAACACTCAGGAAGTTGAAAAAATGAGACCAAAATAACAGATCAAGCTCAGAAAGCTCAAAAGAGAGAAAACCCTAGCACCTCACAGCATTGGCGCGACTGTCAGGCTGAAACTAGCGCCATAATAGGATTGGCACGGGTAGTAAACTAGAAACTAGCACCAATTGGCGTGACTGTCAGGTTATTAAGTGCACCAGTCAAGTTTACTATGAAAAAAATAAAAAAGAGAAATCCAAGATGCAGACCAATGATGTTGAAGCTCAAACCAAAAGCCAAAGACATGAAAAGAGCCAGCCAAAAGAGTTGATCAAGCAATCAAAGTCAAGAATCAACCGAAAAACAAGACAATACTCCAAGTGTTCAGTCCATAAACTAGACCGGAGATTGACTGAAGTAGCATTCATCTACTTTCGCTAATGCAAAGCAAGAGCGTTTCGAAGGCTATCTGGCTAACTTCAAGCTCCGTCTGTAGTTTATAAAGCAAACAACAAGCTAACTCCCTAGTATGGTCACCAATTTTTTGTAGAGGTAAATCCCCTTAGCGGACAGAGGTGATCCCTACTAGCCCAGATCGGGTCTAGCAACAATCGTATCACGCTAAAGCGCAGGTTCCTAATCGCAATAAACCAACTTGCGAAGAAGGCCTACCTTGAATCCAACGTTGTTGTTTGTAGAGGAGATATCACTCCCGTTCCCTTTCTTCGGCAGATCACAATCCTCACGCTCGCCGCGATCGAACACCTGCACACGTAAGAAACACGACAAAAATAAGCGTAAAACCCAAAATATGCAATTATGTATCAGTCAAAGAAGACAAAACTCATGATCATAATGGACAATACGAGTGGAACCATAACAAAAGTTGCTTATCATTAATTCATACAAAGGAAAATACAACCTGGCTCTGACACTGAATCTTCCTTCGGTGGGTCGTTAGCGGAATACGTCTCGGTAAAGCTTGTCGGGAATGGGGACAAGCCTCTCTCTTCGATCGTCAATCTCCCTGCTACTAATTTGGCTCTATGAGGAAAATCAAGGCTCTTGTAGCATTATTTAGGCTATGAAGGCTCTTGGAGACTCAACCATTTAGCCCTTCAGCTATTCAGCCCCTTCATCATTGGATGAAGGCTATATTTATAGAGGAGAGGAGGAGGTTGGGATCCCTACAATAGTGGAAGGGAGGACTTATCCCTTGGGAGGTTCCCCATGAGGTGGAAACAAGAGGCCAAAGGAGGAAGGCCGTGGTTATTCAGTCGAAACCACTCCTCATGACTCATCCACGAAGTTGTTGTAATCGAAACTTTGCCTCTTTTTTTAAAAAACTTTCCATAAGCAGATTGGCGCGGTGCTTAACTGGGACAGAGCGCCAATTGGCACGGGCTCAGTGTTAATTTTCCCCATTGGCGCGAGGACATAACGGGCTACCAGCGCCAAGGAAAAAATAGGTGTTTTTAGGGGTCTGCTTAGGAAATGATCAACAGAAGGAATGTTGTCCTCATGGCAAGGGATGCAATGATGGTATTTGCAAGGCATGACACTGATTATTGGTCACAGAAACGACCCTCCAATGGGCGAGATGGGGATTGCAGGGACAGTGACAAATTACTGTGTAACAGTTGAGAAAATGTAAATATGTATATACTATTGTAAATATCATAATGAGTTGTGTTATAACGCTCCAGTACATGGTATGATTTTCATGTTGGCTTTGCTTTTGAGTAGGTTATTCATTTAAATAATATAACGAGTTATGTTATAAATATCCATAGGCAGTATGTTCTATTTTTAGCGGTTTTTTGGTTTGTAGGTGTCATTGAACACCGAAGACGATGTTCCCCCAAGGGGGAGGGTTCTGTAATAGCCTTGGTGAAAATTCCATGTAATATGATGCTAGGATACTGGGTTAAAATAGATCCTAGCGTATAAAAACTCGTGTGCTTCCTTTAGCATTAAAAATCTCATCTAATTCTTCATTAAAAAAAACATTTGATGCAGCTCAAGATATACATAAAGGAACAAAGAGCCATATAACAAAAATATAATGATATATAATAACATAAGAAATTCCAAATTCAAAACATCTAGCCGAATATTACAATGAATGGCCTTCCGACTCTCGGCCCTTTACAAAAAGCTCTCATCCCGTTTCTCACTCTCACTGTATTCCTCCCTTGTTTTTCATCCTCACGCAACCCTCCTATTTATACATAAATATGAATTTATTCCACTCCATAAATTCCTCCACACAAATCTCAACTAAAATCTAAATTAGATTTATCCTTTTTTTGGACTCAACTAAGTCCCGTTTATGGAATCCCTAAGCCCTAGATTATCTACCTAATTCAACTCCACTCATATCCTTAATTATTTAAGGAATATTTACAATAATCCTCACGTTTATATTTTCTCTCTTAATTTATTAAAATGAGTAAAATAATTAAAACACCTCACCCCCTAAATCACACATATGAATAATGAAAATTTAGCTTTGATGCTCCTGAATCAGAATCCCCATGTAGAGAAGTTTCCATCGACTCCTGTCTATGAGGTCTGTCGCTTTTCTATAATAATGTGACAACCACAAGTCCTGATGAATTGCTCCCTCCAAGATTCCAAACTCTGTTCTGTCGCTGGTACTTCAAAGTATCAACTCTATTTGGTAATTCGTCACTCACTCGGTCAGTCGGATTCCATCGGCTTCTCCAACACTTTCTTTCACCAATTCCTCAGAGTAATTCCTCTTTGTTGAATTCTTTCGTCTCTAACTATGTTGAACACTCAAATTTCTGTAATGAAGAATAATCAAGAACTCCTTCTTAATTACAACTATAGTCTTTGATTGCTTTTATAGCAACAATTTCCTCATCCGGTGTTGTACCTGCATTCATCAACAAACTATTAGTTTTAAAAAGTTAAGACCTTTCGACCTCTTTTTATGCTTCAAGCACCAATCTCCCATCATCGAATTTCTATACTTCAGTAGATCCTATTTTGAACTGCTAGCTGATTTCATCTTTATCCTGTTGGATCAATATTTTTGTCTCCTTTATGTCTCTACGGACATAATTTTCTTGCTGCTTCTGATCTTCCATCTCAATGCGAAATAATTTCTGCTCAATTTCTCTGAGTTCGACATCATATCTGTTAATGTCGGTTTATGTACCTACAGTTACATTATTATCTGAAAATTTATAACATTCATTCAACTCTATAAATGTTAAAAACATTTCATCCCTATCATGCACAATAACCTCAATTTCTTCTAGATCAAGTTCTGCAAGCTTTAATTCTCACTCAGGTTCCTTAAGCCACCGTTCCAAGAACTCGATTTTTGTGTGAAATATTTCTAGCACTTCATCACAACCTTCATTCCCAACTTCATTCTTCTTCTGGAAATCTTCCTGAGTTATCCTTCTTTATGTTTCATCACACTGCAAAATTCTATCAACAATTTCATTAAACAAATACATTTGTTTACCTCCTTGGAATATCTCTTCAGCATTTCCATTATTCTCCTGCTCCATAACAACTTCAACTGGTTGTCTTACCCCAAACAAGAATTCATTTATGATTTCTTCCTGCTGCAACAAATCAGTACCTTCCTCCTCTGAAATGCATTCTCCATCACACTTCATCTCAACAGTTTCATTCTTCTCTGTGATAGTTTCACCTGACTGTCCACCATCTTCCGCACATCCTGTAAACATACATAAACTATGAGATTTAAAAATACAAGGCTTCATAGCCTCATCTGCTTCTCTCGTCAACACATCTTCAAATTCTTCTAAACTATCCCAATAGTTCATGAGATCTTTCTCATTGATCTCTTCACCCAGAATTTCACCCTGTTATGGGCCACAAATGGAAACTTCCATTTTCAACTCAGCCTCTCTGAGTTCTTCACATCTCAATTTCACACTTATCATATGCTTGAGCTTCCTCATCTCTTCTGTCAACTGTATGTTTACCTGTTGTTCCCTCTTTGCATGTAGCCTCTGCCACTTCACTTTCTTCCTCATGGTCCAACCATGTGTCTGGTCTTTCATATTTCTCTACAATAACGCCATCAAAAATTCAAGGTGAACTGTTATCTTAGCCTTCTCCCGCTCATAATATTCATCAATCAACTGCTCACATATGCCACTTACCTTGGCATTTTCCTTCTTCTTCCTTCTGCTGTGGTCTTCATCAAATATTCTGAAATCACTATCAACAGTCATCTTCTCCTCCTTTGTGAACTTCATCTGTTCACATGTGGATTTCATTCAATCCCCTTATCAGCAATTCTTCACACTTGCCATAAAAAATGAAAACTCTATTCCTGCACTTGACCTCTTTCGGTTCTCTTGCTTGGAATCATTTCTAGCAATTCTCTTGCTTCACTTTGCTGCAAACAACACTTTAGTAACTCATGTGTTACAATGACCAATTCTTTGGGTGTCGGGCTCTACCGATCATGCACCCAATTACATTCAAACCTTTGACTTTGGTTTATGACTCTTTGACTTTATACTTTACATCAACTCTTCATCTTGGATGAAAAATACTCAATCTTAACTCAAACTATCCAAACTTTCATTTGACCCTAACATCTGTTTTGACTTCAAGGGCTGCCCAAATTATGATAGTGGATATTTTGACTTAATTCAAGTTATACAATCCTCCAACGAACATACACCCCTAATAAATTTTTAGGATGTAAATCTTCACTCTCTCTCATACTCTATTCTTATGAAAGATCATCATTTTCCCATTATCATTTCACATGATACTGAAGTCTTTAATCGAAATGCAATCCATGTTTTCCAAGATTTATTTTATGCTGAAATAAATAAACCATTCCATTTCCAACATTCAAAAATACCTTTCTGAATTATCATACCTTATGCTCCCTTCAAGGTTAATTAATAAACCTTTCCCTTGCATTTGCAACTCTCTGGATTCCACTCTTTTGTGTTGTCTTTGTCACTATGAATACTCGCATGCCCTTCATACCATAAGCTCGTCATTTTAGTGTAAACATTTTTCCTGCTCTTTTATGCACCATACAACATCAATTCACATCTCTTCACCTATGTACAGAGAACAAGCTATTCATATTTCAACCTCTTTGATGAATAATGTACAACTCGTACATTGTGTCCATCCTAAATAATTCCTCCTTATATGTCGCCACTTGATGGTAAAAACAAAGACTCTATAACATCAAGCAATTGTGTTTTCAATCTTAAAACACAAATCAAAAGAATTCTCCAATTTCCAACTACAAGATTTGGTCCACAATGACTTAGCCAAAAATATGAAGAACTCACACTATGCATAATAAACCCTCTCACATAAAAATGCATACTTCTTTTTATATCACCCAGGATAGCCCATTCTCCTTTTTCCATTCATTTTCCATTCATTTATACCTCCGCATTTGCAACATTTTCACTCTTTCATAACATTTACAAAAAATAAACTTCTCGAGTATAGCAAGGAAATTTAATCATCTAGATTTTAAAATACCTCTACTCAATGAATATTGATTCATTCAATGAGCACTTACCTTGAATCTTCTTGTGGTTGAAATGATCCAACCCTTGTCTCGCGTATTCTTTTAGGAATACATTCAAGCCTCTACAGACTTTGTCTCCACACCAAAATTCGATGCAATCAACCAATGCATGCTTTAGTATTGAATGTATCAAGAAATTATAATATATATAATTCCAAATAAATTAGACTCTTCATTTGAATTCTTGCTTTACTTTACTTTGAATGTGCAAGGTCCATTCTCTCCCCAGCAAATAAATCTCTACCCAGCGACTTTGCAACATAAATCTTTCCTAGCAAACAATGTTTGTAAACCTTCAAGGTACGCACAATATCCCCTCATAGCTTAAGCCAAGTTCCCTCATCTCAATCTCTCGAGTTTCTCTTCAATTTCAATTTCTTGGCTTTGAAAACATGAAACCTTAATGTAACAGAATATCCTTCCAATATTACATTCTCCAAAAAAAACGTACATGAATTATTTGCAAAAAAATTTACCTTGATCAATCCCAGTGACCTTTTCTTACGCTGGAACCACACCTCTTTCACAAGCCCACACATGCTTTTTTTTAAGTGCATTGATACGACTGGTTTCCACAAGAGATCCAATTTAAAAACATAATGCTGCCATTTTTTGTTAGAGCCACTATCCACACAAACCATCACATAGTCAATAATGAAATTGTCATTTCATTACAAATAGCAACCCAGGCAATAGGGAAATCATTATTCATTGTCCACACATCATTTATATTATATTAGTTCCAACCAATTTAACACATAAAACAATGATATCTATAGCCCAACTCTGTAAATCATATTTGCGTTTGTGACTGCACTAGTCTCAATGCAATTACCATACCATTGCAATGCCAGCAAAGAGAGATGTTAGGACAAAGAAGAAAAATTATGTACGCATTTCTTTTCCTTATTGAAGCGTTGTCATATGAGCCATCTTACTAATTGTTGTATTGTGTTGCGGTCAAGGATCATAACGCACATGCCCAACGTA
Organism: Pinus albicaulis; assembly: GCA_034641835.2. NCBI lineage: Eukaryota > Viridiplantae > Streptophyta > Pinopsida > Pinales > Pinaceae > Pinus > Pinus albicaulis. The sequence goes on from CM076574.1 coordinate 496,938,687, forward strand.
TCTTTGGCCTCTTTCCCAAGTGACTGCCTTGGCTTCTCAATCCAAAATTTATTCTTCACGACAACATACAACAATATCAAAATCGAAATCATTGTGTTTACCAAGTATGGAATCCAATTAAAAAAACAAAAACAATGCAACCTTTATGATTTGAACCCACGGTTCATACATCCAGCGCCACTATCAAACAAATGTGACACGGAAACCCTTAAGCCACGGTCCATGTCAATCCAACGCTGCTATTAAAAAAATGTGTTGTGACTTTTATGACTTGCAAATGAAGTTACGTTAAAGCCGTGGTGTAAATGTTGAGATGGGTTCAATACCGTGGTGTCAACGCTTACCATATGTTACGCTGAGACATTTACCAATGCCGCGGACTTCCGACTATGATAAACATTTTGTTGCTTACCAGATGTTACACCCTCTCCCATACGAGCTCACAGTCATACAACACATCACCTGTGGCACGTATGCCGTGACATATATGCCTGTGATATCACTACTTGATACATCAATGCATCAAGGCTTGCACTTCCTTTCCTGTAGTGTTGCCTTCGCTCAAATGCGTTAAGCCCTCACGCAGCTTCCACCACTTAAGACCACACACACAAGCCTGTATTCTTACTTCAACACATTCACCTTCCTGCATTCACACGCTCCAACATACAACATATATATAAATTTAAAAATTCGCAGACTCAACACGCCACAATATATTTCAATCAACTCTCAATATGTCAATTCAACTTGCTCTTCTCGCTCACAACAAGAAATCAAACGAAACAACCTCAACATAGGAGAGACGCATCCCCAAACTCATCTCCTTCACTCTGATACCAAATGATGCCAGGATACTGGGTTAAAACATATCCTAGCATATTAAAACTCGTGTGCTTCCTTTAGCATTAAAAATCTCATCTAATTCTTCATTAAAAAAAGCATTTGATGCAGCTCAAGATATACATAAAGGAAAAGAGAGTCACACAACAAAAATATACTGATATATAATAACATAAGAAATTCCAAATTCAAAACATCTAGCCGAATATTACAATGAATGGCCTTCCGGCTCTCGGCCCTTTACAAAAATCTCTCAACCCATTTCTCACTCTCACTGTATTCCTCCCTTGTTTTTCATCCTCACACAACCCTCCTATTTATACATAAATATGATTTTTTTCCACTCCATAAGTTCCTCCACAGAAATCTCAACTAAAATCTAAATTAGATTTATCCTTTTTTTGGACTCAACTAAGTCTCGTTTATGGAATTCCTAATCCCTATATTATCTACCTAATTCAACTCCACTCATATCCTTAATTATTTAAGGAATATTTACAATAATCCTCACATTTATATTTTCTCTATTAATTTATTAAAATTAGCAAAATAATTAATAAAATAATTAAAACACCTCACCCCCTAAATCACACAAATGAATAATGAAAATTTAACTTTGACGCTCCTGCGTCGTAATATAAGTTAAAAATAACAACCACCATTGATGGGACACTTATTTCAAGCTTAATGTTGGGAAAAATATCCTAGCGGGTGTTCATTTTGGTTATTATGGCTAAAGGAATTTGGCAAAGGCAATGGCAAAGGCTTTGGAAAGGAAAAGTGGCATTTATTGGAATTTATTTATGAAAATAATGGAAAATAGGAGAAAAAGGAGATGAAAGGTCATAGGTTGCATGTGAGGAGAAAAATGAACGAAAATAATGGAAAATGACGAAAATAGAGGCCTCATTGCTAAAATGGCTTCTGAGGATCAGTTGGCAAGCTTTTTTCTCAAAAAATTTTGTCATTTCATTTTTGGATCTCTCTCATTACTCTCTCTCTCTCTCTTGGAAACTTAGAGTTGTCTTGGAGCACTTGAGATTCTTTGCAAGTATTGATTTGCATATGTGATTTCCTTCTTGTATTTGGAATGCATGGTATTGCATATTGTCATTTGTTTTTGTATTGGCATGGATTTTTCCAGGGGTGACGGTGTTTTCAGCCTGGCCTTTCCATTTCTGTATATCTTTGATGAGATGGGTTTCTCATAATTCGGTTGAGCCGGATAAATTCGAAGCCGAGTGGGGTGGATCTTCGAAATATAAAATACATGGCCTAGTGGTCCCTGAACTGGAATGTGGATCACAATAAAGACACTAGCCTAGTAACCCCTGAGCTAGACTGTGGGTTGCGGTAAAGCTAGATTATGTGCCTCGGTGGGCCTAGGAATCCTTGTCGATGAATGAAATGATATACAGTAAATCTAAAAGGTTTATTTCTCTCCGTTGGGACTAGTAGTCCCAGGATAGGATGTACGATAAAGCCTGGAGAGTATGTCTCGGTTTAGGGCCTAGTGATCCCTGATTTAGACTCTGGATTATGGCAAAGCCTGAGAGATTAGGAATAACTCAAATTCCTCATGGTGTAGTCGGAGAACCCCAGTAGAATTCAAGCTTTTTTGGTTCTTTTTGTTTGGCTATAAGTCCCACATTCATGCTTCGAATATGGCACAGGGGTGATTTGCTAAAGAGAGATTTTTCTCAGTCAATATATGGTCAGGTGGAACGTGGAAGTCCCATCTCTGGTTGATTTTTACATTCAGTAACGGAGAGCTCATTCCTTTGGTATTTCATATGCAAATGTGGTGGTTTATATATGGATTTTATTGATGTTGTATCCATTGTATTTCTTTTGTTATTGTGCTGGTTATAAGCATGTATTTGATCAGTGATGACGTATGGTTTTATCCATGTTTTTACTTGTAAATGAATTATGAAAAATGTATCTATGGTCAAATAGATTGTATTGAAGCTAATTATGTAAGGGATAAATGCTTCTTAGCAATTCTCAGATAAGTATGAGAACCTATTCTTAAATATGTTGTTTACACCTATAGATTCAATGTTTGTGACATGTTTTAAAAAATTCCTGTAATGGCTAGGAGGGGTCCAAATGAGTTCTTTTTTATGTGATTACTTTTGTATCGGTGTCCTATTGTTATTATCATCCCTTAATTTTTCATGAAGTTCTGGGTAGTGACCTGGTCTCTGGGCCTGAAAAGGTGGCTCAAATCTCGAATCCGTAGGCACAAAACTGAGCATTTGGGTCCCTAACTACTGGTATGCAGTGTTATTCATACTGCTATAGCCTCCTGTCCCTTGAAATGTAGTGTTATGCATGCGACTATGGCTCAAAGGGGGTAAAAATTATGTCAATCTGACCCAGGGGTAAGAATCCTAGATGGTTGGGTTACCTAATGGGGGTGTTTTGGTTGTTGTACAAGTTTTATATGTTGTTTTTTACATTGGTTTCACTTCCTTAAGGTCACATAGGAGGTTGAATCTCATTATAGTAGCCTCTCGTCACATTTTTACCCCGGTTGTCCTGTTACTTGGGTAGATGTGGGAAGGGGGTGGTACAATGTGTATGTATCAAAATATTAGAAAGTATCACCAATAGGTTTCCACTTCTTCCCTAAGGAATACAGATATGGTGTTACACAGTAATTTTTCACCATGCTCACTTCCCATCCTTGATCCTGAAGTGTCCCGTGACAGACCTCGTGCAATGTTTCCACCATGAAGAAATATGTAAAGACATCCCCTAAAGATTCAAAGAAAACTACCTTGGAATATCACTGAAGGAACTTGGTCAAAACCCTAGTTTCCTAGTTCAACGTGTTTCCTGGTTTCATGCTTGTGTTGATGTCAGATTGACGGTTCTGGCTTACCGCTGCCAACGCCCTTATTTCTTGGAAAACCATGTTGATCCCTTTCTGGTAGTGTTTCCTCAAATGGGGGAGAAGCTTCGACCTCTAGAAGTTCTAAAGCGGCGAGTTGGTTGTTAAACGATGATGATATGGTTGAGATCTCTATTTTTATAGCTTTTATCTCAACCATGGGGGCTTATCCCTTAGAAAGTGGGCCTTCCTCCTCCTTTCATGGATTCCCAACCTCTTCTCCCTTCCTATAAATTGGTCCCCATCCTTCCACTACTGGTTGGTCATGGTTGGGCTGGTCTGAACTCTCGTTCCCTTTACATTATTACACTGTGATAACGCCTAAGTTGTTCGGTAGAAGGAATTATTTAGAGCTTCAGTGAAGGACTCAAATTTTCACCAAAGGGAGGCCTCCAAAATGAAGGCTTGGGTTGTAAGCTCTCTCTTTTATATTCATTAATAAAACATTTGATATTTGCTTTCTATATTTGTCTAATATTTTATGAAAATATTATAGTACTCCTTGATCTGCTAGATAGCTAATGTTTAATGATTATTATGTATTGGATTATGTTTTTTGTTGCCTCTTGATCATCCACAGGTATTCGTGTGCCACCAGTACTAAGGAGAGAGCCTAAAAGGATAATGGATCAAGGTAATCATCAATGGGTTCAAACATAGAATCAAGAAAATGTACCTCTATCTATTTTCTTGTTGCATTTTGAATATTAGCTAAGAAATATTTGCATTAGAAAGTATCTCAAGTTGTTATACCCACTCTAGGGCTAGAGAGACCGCCTCTATGCGGCAGAGGGGATTTATCGTCACAACAGAATTGGCGACTCCACTAGGGATCGAACCCATAATCTCTTGTTTTGCAGACCATAGATTCATTTTCACCTTTCTATTTTATAATTTTTCCTCGATATCAGTGATTTTTGTCATGTTTTGTGCAGTAACAGGACCTTTACACTATTGGTTATTATTTCTAATGCAAGCGAGTTTTATTTTATCTCTTTTTTGGACTCAGTAAAAATAAACAAAAAAGGAACCCCCTGGAATCAACTTTCAACTCTTTTCTAACTCTCAAAAAATGAAAATATTGCCGAGTACTTGTAATTTTGAACTCGTTAAAGTAAATGAATTGACATAATCTCAGTATACGTTTACCCCTTTTTCAGGTGAGACTCACTATTTATGAAAAAGGAATACTTTGATTGAACATGGTCAAGAGGTTTTCTTGGATATTGTTTTCTACCTTTTTGGATTTGAGAGACGATTTACGAAAAGGGACATGATGGAGTTTTGTTTTTGTTTTCTTTCAAACTCCTTAAACATGGAAATTTTTCGAGTTACCCTTTCGTTGGATGCGTTAAAGATTAAATGACGAAAGACTTGTCACCATGAAAATTTCGAGTTCCTCCTTCCTAGGGCTCATTAAAATTACTGGGATGGATTCATTCGAAGAATGAACTTACATGCTCAGCATATGATATCCTCTTCATGCTGGATATAAAAAATAAAGAGGTACTTGTTAGCAATAAAGGGGGGAAATTGAAACTGAACATCCTATGTGTATTTTGGGCATCTTGTCGCTCTTGAACATGACACTCATCTACAGTTCGTGTTGGGTTGGGGATATCCTTCTTTCATCATTTTTCCTCCGCGGGTTTGGGAAATCCATTTGCCTCCTATTCGTTCACCATTTTTGTCATCATGACCTCTGATCCCATTTGAGTCAAATGCTGCCACACTCTGGAGTCGTGTCACCAATATGTTCAAGAGAATTCCTTTTTGTCAAACATCCTTTTCTCATCTGACCTCCCCTATTACAATTCTGAATCACTCCTATCATATCAAGATATATGTTGTTTCATATCTATGATGTGGGAATCATTATGGCCCTTCTTCTATGAATCACTTCCTGTCGACTTCAGCTCATTATCTGGGAAGGTGGCTTAGAAACTTCTTTTTAGTACCTTGGAGCTTGCATGCATCAATGGAAATTTCTTCATGTTCGACGACATGTTCACATCATTGGCCTTCAATCGAATTATTTTGTAAGTGTTCGAATTCAAAAAATTCATTAACACTTGTATATTGTGTTTTTGTACCTTGAGATCCATCATCATTATTGGTGCTTTCTCTCATGCATGTTAACGGTTTTCATCATTGACCGGTAATCAGGTGGTTTCTATTATGTTCAACACTAGCACATCTATTCGCATGGCTATATTCGTACATTGGGTTGATTTAGATCGCAAAGAAGACCCTGGATCACATCTGATTTTGATCTGGGCCAGGGGGAGTTATTAAGTATTCATGATTATATACATGATCCCATCTATACGGATGGATGCGTCCATACTGCAAATCCATTTCTATGATTTCTTTAGACGGATGGCTTCAACCATGTTGTGGGTTCATGTGTTATTTGATGCCTAGTGTAGAGTTATTTGGTTAGGAATATTCATACTAGAGATGTCCTATATTTTAATATGTTTGATTTGGCAGGTTTCCTAGCGGTGATATGAGTTATTTGCCTTGGTTCATAAAGAATTTTAGCCAGCACTCCTCGTTCAACCTTCATGTTGTAGGGGCATATGTTACACAATAATTTGTCACCGTGCTCACTTCCCATCCCTGATTCTGATGTGCCCTATGAAAGGTCATGTGCAATGTTTCCACCATGAATAAATATGTAAATACATCCCCCGAAGACTCAGAGAAAACTGCCTTCGAATATTACTGAAGGAACTTGGTCAAAACCTTAGTTTCCTATTTCAACATGTTTCCTGGTTTCATGCTTGCACTGATGTCAAATTTACGATTCTGGCTTAGCGTTGCCAATGCCCTTATTTCTTGGAAAACTATGTTGATCCATTTCTAGTAGTGTTTCCTCAAATGGAGGAGAAGCTTCGACCTCTAGATGTTATAGGGCGATGAGTTGGTTGTTAAACAGTGGTGATAGGGTCGAGCTCTCTAGTTTTAGAACTTTGATCTCATCCATGGGGGTTCATCCCTTAGAAATTGGGCCTTCCTCCTTCTTTCATGGGCTCCCAACCTCTTCTCCCTTCCTATAAATTGGTCCCTATCCTTCCATTATTGGTTGGTCATGGTTGGGCTAGTCTGAACTCTCGTTCCCTTTACATTCTTGCACTGTCATAATGCCTAAGGTTTTCAGGAGAATGAATGCTTTAGAGCTTCGATAAAGGACTCATAGTTTCATTAAAGGAAGGCCTCCAACATCAAGGCTTGGGTTGTAAGGTCCCTCTTTTATAATCATTAATAAAACATCTAATGTTAATTACTTTCTATATTTGTCTAATCTTTTATGCAAATATTATGGTACTCCTTGATCTTCTAGATGGCTATTTTTTAATGATTATTATGTATTGGATTACGTTTTTTGTTGCCTCTTAATCATCCGCAGGTATCCATGTGCCACCAGTAGCAAGGAGCGAGACTAAAAGGACCTTGGATCAAGGTCATCATCAACGGGTTCAAACATAGCATCAAGAAAATGTACCTCTGTCTCTTTTCTTGTTGCATTTTGAATATTAGCTAAGGAATATTTGCATTAGAAAGTATCTCAAGTTGTTAGCCCCACTCTAGGGCTAGAGAGATCGCCTTTGTTCATAGAGGGGATTTATCTTCACAACATATGGACCTCCCATATAATCCATGTTGGCATAGGGGCACTCCTCTATTTCCATAATTTATTTCTCTTATGCATTAAAAAAATCCTAGTCAAACATGGATCTAAACTTCCCTTCTCTAGGTTAGTGCATCAGAACTTATCCTTCTATGTTAACACTAAACCTCTAACCTATATTTCCCGACCAAGTGGTGAGGGAATATTAATAGGAAATGCTAAAAGATAATGCACAAATCATAGTGCCAAAACAAAACTCAGCTCATCCCATTTGACGGCACACAGTCAATTTTGTTTGTGGAATCCTCAAAAATATTCAAGCCAAAGCATACCTAGATACACTCTCAGCCTACTTTACTAGCCTCATATAACCTCTTGAGATCTTATTGGTTGTAAACAATCCTCCAACCCATAGTAGCATATCTACTACCTCCCTAGTCCCTAATGAGGCTACCGGCTCCATACAAACCTGCTTGTCTACCTTCATTGTCTTCAATGTGTAGTGGAAAATAATCAAGACACATACCATGGTCATACCTCACAACCACAACCTCAAGTTTGTCTCCTCACCTTGAATAGGTGAACAAGTTAGGATATATAAGTCATCTAATTTCAGCTCTTTTCACTACTCACAAACATCAAAATAACCACATGGATGTTGCATCTAAATGATCCTCTATATTAATTCGACGCCCATATACATGAGGGGGCACTCAAGGATTCAAGGAGATTCACCACACTAGTGTCCTCCACAACTGAGCACATGTTGTAACCAAAAAATTAAGTCCTCAGCATCCAAATCCATCCAATGCACCACCATCTTATCACACTTTGACATACAATAAAAATTTATCCATTTTTTTGCAACTTTTACACTCTTTAGTGTGCAAATTGTGTGAGTCACTAACATGGGAAGATCACCTTTTGTCACACCACCATGAAAATTTTAAGGGAACAACTTCATGATTCACAAGGTTGTTTACCTAAATTTCGTGCAAGGTTTTACATGGGCTTAGTTTCCCTAGCCACACCATCATGCTCATAGTAAGGGAACGATTATGTTTTTGTGCAATTCTTCCCTCATTTGTCTTGCATTATGTTGGAACTAGAAATAAGTTCCCTTTTTAGCTCATAAATTCTCCAAAAATGAAAATTATGGGATGGTGGTGAAGGCCCACGTGGATGCAATGAAATTGAATCCCATCTTTCCAAAATCCCACAATGAGGAATATTTAGGTCAAATTTATTGATCCAAGCTCACGACGAACAAATGATTTTCAAAATCATAGTTTTGGCCCTTTTTATATCCCATTTTTACCTAAAATTGCATTTATCCAATACAAGAGCATCCAAGTTCCATTTACATTATTGAATCCTTTTTTTAATACTTTCAAATCATTTCATTATTTTTTGTGTGCATGATTTTGCTTTGAGATACCTTTTTCCTCTATTTTTTTTTACATGAAGTTTAGTGCCTCTTTTAAGTCAATGCTTTATAGTACATAAATGTAGCCTTACCCTTTACAAACATTGGATCATCAACCTATTTGATGTCCTTAAATCACCCATAGAGTCCACCCATCTCGACAAGTTTCCTCACCCTTTCTTATTTTCACATCGCACTACTCAAATTGCAACACTCCATATTAATAGGTTTCCCCAGTTTAGCATAATTAGCCTTTTGACAACCACTTCACTTATTCCACCTAGTATTAGGATTCTTATTTAGTCCAAATCTCATGTGCCAAAGCCTCATGCTTCACTCTTTTCATTTGTTTACCTAGGTAATTTTCCTTTCAACACCAAGTCCACTTATTCCCTTAGGATTAGGAATCTTGTTTGGTCAAAATCTCATATACGAGAGTCTCATGATTTACTCTTTTCATTTTTTGACTTTACCCAATGAATTTATATTCCAACGTGTATTCCACTCCCCCCTTAAGCATCAGGAATCTGTTTTAATCCAAATCTCATGTACTAGAGCCTCATGCATGGCTCTTTCATTTGTTGACTTTACATATGGATTAATGAGCAATTGTTGGTGGTTTGATCTTTGGTTTCTCATTAGGTAGTTAAATTTATTCCTTTTATCCATTTTCATTCCCATTATTTTGCATGCATTCCAACCTCTATCCATCATTCCTTCCAATCAAACCCACCTAAGTTTCTTTCTTTAGTCATATCCATCCACCACCACCATCCTTATCTATCATTTGGAATTGCTTGGTCACATTTGGAAATTGTCTCCTTATTGTAACGTATTTTTATTATTTTATTTTTATACAAAACAAAAACACAAAAACATATACATGAAACTACAAAACCAAAACCAAGGAAATCAAATTCATTTTGTTCCAATGTCGTTATCTTTTTCACCAAGTTTCGTGCCATCTCTTGCCAATTTAGGAAACATTCTATGTTGCCTTGTGTGGATAAATTATACTAACTCACCCATGTTTGTCCATATTTTCAAAATACAAAGTACCTTTGCATTATATATATTCCATTCAATGGGTATTATTCCCTTGTTTCTTGAGAGTTACAATCCCCATTGTCATTTTTACTCAAGACATCGATCCCTGAGTCATCCTCTTGTTACCAATCTAATTTTTTATCGATCATACTAGTATGCTCTCAAAATCACAATTTATCCAAGCCCCATGATTGTCAATGGCTAAATATTTTTATTTAGATTTATGGTTGTTTTCTATAATATCCCAAAAGGGAGAATGCAGTAATACAAAAACATAATAGTTGGAAACTGTAGCAATGAACAAATGATCTAAATACACCATAAAAATATACAGAATAGCTTAGCCATTTTATTATATGGATTTGGACAAACAAGTACAAAAGTGCTCAAAATATGAGACACTCAAGCCAAACAAGTGGCCTAGAATGACCCTGAAGTCCTCCCACAAGAGGGACTGTGTAACTGTTGGATTGCTAGAAGGAATATTGCGTTGTCCCTGCTGCAAATGTTGGGACTGAAACTACCGAAAAGATATATAAGTGTAGATATAGCAGTTCTAGAGCTCATATGATGTCGGTATTTCAGATCCAGGCTCTATGATGAGTACCCAAGATAACCCAGAAAGGATTTCCAGATCTGACAATCTTGGAAAATCACCCTCTTAGGTCTGCAAGTATATGATTGTTGGGTATGTAGGTCTAAAGCATGAACTAGATAATAGATGGTTGCAATGATACACAATCAGCTCAATGCTTGAAGGGTTGATCCCTTCACTAGATCCTTAAGCTAGAAGCTCAAGATCTAGCTCCTCCTTCCTCCTCCACTGATTGCAACAGCTGAATACACAACAGTTGAGTAAAACTGCACTATCAAGGATGGAGACTCTATAGCCTGATGCTAGATAATGAAAATAAACTCCTAAATGATGGAAAAAGTATGCCCCAAGTGAAGGAATTGTCCCTCACAGGATTTCGATATTAAACACTGGAAACTTCCCTCCTCCAATATATCTATAGGACTAGACTGTGCAATCCCTTGGGGAATTGTTGCTGCATGGAGGTGTGTAATGTTGGCCTGAATGTCAGATATGAATATACTGCTCCCGGAAGACTGATCTTGAAGAATAAGGTGAAAGGATGAATCCTCCACCGTGTAGAAATTATATAAGATGCATGTATATTACCATACTCCCCTGATCTAATAAATTAATCTTATTTTAAATACATAATCCTTCCACTTAATTCTTTGCAGAAATTAAATCGCCAATTGCAAAACACATATGAAGCAAAATCAATCGCACATAAACATAGTTGTTTAACAGGAAAGATTAAAGCTAAAAAAACCTAACTATCATATAGTATGTATATCAATGGAATCATGTAACAATCTCATACAAAGCTTAGTACATCAAGCTCCCAGTACAATCAACAGTCATTACACACTGTATGCAGAAATTTTCATATCTATGCACCAATTTCTTGCCTCCTGACAACCTGCCTCCACTGCGCAATCCCTGTTGAAGAAGACCCCTGAATTAATTCGAATTGGCCTTGCCTTGACTGCGCAATCCTCATTGGCATATCCAATGTGTGTCAGATGCATTGAATGTGTCACTATAGTCACAACAGATAGTCCATCTCACCCTTTCACCTATCTCTCCACTGGGTCTCCACAAGAACTGACATGCAAGTAGTTAATTGTTGTATTTTTTCAGTTGCAAGTGAGTCTCTAGTTGTGAATTAATTAAATTATTGATTCACTAAACTCTCACTAGTGTATCTTCAGTTAGAACTAGATACAACTAGCACAACTGAGTTTAACTCACTTAACTGAGTTAAACTAAATAACAACTCCCATAACTACTCTTCCAACTCTGTCACAACTTTTCCACTTCAGTTTCATCTAGCGAGTCCTTCATGCAACCAGGCCATGAGTCACCAGCCACCTAGGAATTACGTAATTCCTTCAGCCTTCGGTGCCAAATACATTCCCTTTGAGGAATAAAGTGCTCGAAGAGAATAAGTTGATATTTATTGTCGGATTATTATTAAGGGCTAATAATAATCGACATGAATCTATTTTTAGATTAGCGATCTATAAATAGACTTCGCCCAATCTTCTAAAAATAGAATCTCATTTATTTTTCCAACTTGATCAACCATCTACAAATAGCATCCTACCACTTATAGAATATGCTCACCATGTCTAAAAATAGACATACACCTAAAAATAGCCCGCGGGCCCCACTTAGTGAAGGTGCTTAATTTTCACTAAGCTCGTCATCTTGTTGAATCTCAACACTCCCTCTCAACAAGATAGGGATTATCCTTCACCCCGATCCTGCGTCTATGGTATTCAAATTTGCTCCTAGTGATCGCCTTCTTGAGAATATCTGCATCTTGATCTTCCGTAGGAATGTACTGAAGCAACATGATCTTCCACTGCACACAATCTCTGATATGACGATACCGGATATATATATTCTTAGATCTATCATGAAACACAGGATTAATCGAGAGTTTAATGCAACTCTAATTAACACAATGTATCACTATAGGATCTAAATGAGAACCAAATAAATCGGCTAGGATCTTCCTCATCCAGATAGCCTCACATGCAGCTTGACTTGCTACCATGTATTTTTCTTCCGCTGAACTGAGTGCCACGGATCTTTGTTTCCTGTTGTACCAAGAAAATTTTGTAGATCCGATGCTAAAAACCCTTCCTAATGTGCTCTTTCTGTTCGTTGGGCTGCCTGCCCAATCTGCATCCGTGAAGCCATGCAACTTCACCTCATCTGTCTATCTGTACCATAAGCCATACTCAGACGTGCCCCTATGATATCTCAGGACAAGTTTGCCTGCCTTCCAAAAGAGCTTGGTAGGCTTAACCATCGCTTTACTAAGATGGTTCATCACATAGAATATGCCTAGTCTTTTATTAACTGAATACATGAGCAAACCCACCAACTATTGATAGACAGTAGCATCCACTACCTTTGTCAATGTAGCATCCTCTTTCCTCCAATTTCCTAGAAGAGGAGTATCCATGGGCTTGCAATCCTGCATGTGAAACTTACCAAGTATCTCCCTAGCATACTTGAATTGAGACACAAACATTTCACCTTCTCGCTGCCATATTTCCAATCCAAGGAAATAATGAAGGAGGCCCAAATCCTTCATCTCAAACTCCTTTGCAAGATCTTCCTTGCATGAGTGTATCAACTACTCATCACCTGTTAGTATTAAATCATCAACATAAAGAAAAATGATTAAAAGCTTACTCTCCACCACAATTTGGTATAAGTTTACATTCACCTCACTCTTGGTGAAGCCAAGTCCAGTGAAATATTTTTCGATTCGTGTGTACCAAGCACAGGGTGCTTGCTTCAACCCATACAACGCTCTTTTGAGTCTACACACATGTGAATCGTTGTTGAAGATATCAAATCCTTCAGGCTGCTCAATGTACACTTATTCCTCAATGATCCCATTAAGGAACATAGCCTTCACATCCATATGATGAATGTGCCAACCCTACGTTGAGAGAGCAAGGATGGTCCTTATGGAAGAATACTGTGTGACAAGTGAAAAGGTTTCTTCATAATCAATCCCCTCAATCTGTGAGAAGCCCCAGGAAACAAATCTTGCCTTATACTTCTCGACGCTCCCATAAATAGCTTGCTTTACCTTGTAGATCCATCTTGAACCTACCAATGATTTACTAACCGACCTTGGAACAATCTCCCGAGCATTGTTTCTGACAATGGAGTCATACTCCTCCACCATGGAATCTACCCAAGTGGGCTCCTGCGCTACTTCCTCAAAGGAAGATGGATCTGTCATGATACACTTGCTCATGAGATCCATGTATCCAGTTAATTGATCAGGTGAATCTCTCTATCTGAGCTGTGATGTAGGGACTCCTACATTCTGTGTCGCATCAAGCTTCAACCTCTCAGCTTCTGTGGTACGCCTTATGCCTGTTCTAATATTTGGCTCCGCGTGAGTGGACTCCTCCACTCCATGATCCTCCTCCTGTGGCTGATCCACATCTTAAGGCTCATATTTTGGAATAATAAGTTCCTCCTCTGCATGCAAGTGTAGCTCCCTCTCAAGCGACAACTTCATGGTTTTCTCCTCATTGAATTTTATATCCCATTGCACAACAGTCATCCGACTGTTTGGAAAATACACACAATAATTATGGGGTGTTTATGTGTACCCCACAAATATCCCAACTTCCACAGTCGACTCCAGCTTCTTCCCGGTGTCCTTTGTCACATGAATGTAAACATATGAGCCAAAAATATTCAAACGATAAATATCAGGCTTCTTACCAGTAAAAGCTTCTTTAGGTGTACTCATGCCAAGTAATCTATGAGGACAACGGTTTTGCACATAAACCGCAGTGTTGCATGCTTCCACCCACAAGTGCATCGGTAGGCCCTGGTCATGCAGTGTAGCTCGTGCAGCACCCATGATTGTTCTATTCTTCCTCTCCGTGACCCCATTCTGTTATGTGTTATGAGGCACTATGATTTCTCTTCGAATTCCTTCTTTGCTACAGAATTCTTTGAATTCATTCAAGATATATACACCACCATTATTGCTCCGCAAAGCCTTCACTTGCTTCCCTGACTCCTTCTCCACCAATGCTTTAAACTCACAGAATTTTGAGAATGTTTCACTCTTCTTCTGCATGAATAAGATCCAACATCTATAAGAATATTCATCAAAAAATATAACATAATACATGTGTTTTGTTGTTGAAGCAACCGAGAAAGGTCCACACACGTATGTGTGAATTCTCTCCAGGATCACCGAAGCACGGTTATCCTTCTCATGAAAGTTGGTATTCACAAACTTACCCATATTACATCCTTGCACTGATCTGACTGTGCAAGAGTGCCCTTGGGAAGTCCATTAGAAATATGCTGCAAAATCTTCAAGGAGCCATGGTGAAGATGGCCCAATCTTTTGTGCCATAATTCGCCCTCATCCTGGCTCACCACTTCTTCTACTTTTCCCATCATCGCAGCGCAGCCATCTACCTCCAACTTGTACAGATTCTTAACTCGAATCCCGATCCTCTTGGTTTGACCCATTGTTTTACGTCACAGGAAATATTTTCCCTCACTGAAAACAACGTCATAACCTCTGTCCTCCAACATCATGACCGAGACCAAGTTCATCTTCAGACCTGGAACATGAATAACATCTTTCAACATAAATGGTTTACCTGACTCCCTCTCAAAGGTAATGGTTCCAATTTTGGTCTCACTATATCTACCATTGTCACCCATCTCTATATGCATTTGGAGATCTTTATCCTCCAAGTCACTAAACAACTCCTTGTCTCTCGTCATTTGGAAGGAAGCACCACTATAAAGATAACACACCGATCCCATTGTGCTTGAAACCAAGCATCTGATCAAAGAGAAATCAAGTTCAAATTGTGAGGCTAAGGCCTCACCCATTGCAGCTCCAACAGCCTTCTTGCTCTTCTTTTTCTTTGGGCAGTTAGTGGCGAGATGCCCATGTTCGTGACAGTGAAAACACTTCACATTAGACAAATCTAGCTTCTTGCATTTACCCTCGGATTTTGGATGGGCTTTATTCCCCTTCCCTTTCCTTGCTTTTGAAGCCAAAGTAAAATTCTCTTCATCATCATTCTTCGATGAAGAGCCATCCCTGGTACTTCGCCTTGTCTCCTCCTACACTAGATCTGATTAAAGTTGCTCCCAATTCAGCAGTTTCTCCCGTCCATTTACAAAGTCCTGATAACTGTGCCAACTCTTCAGTAACCCAAGGATAACCAAGCTCAAAAATTCATCATCTGCAACTGTGATTCCCACACTCCCCAACTCATCCCTACATTGGAAAACTTCATGAGATATTTTGGAATATTGTCGCCCTTCTCCATTTTTATTTTTCTGAGCTTATCTTTCAGCGCCAGCTTCCTATGGTCGCTGCTGCTTTGGAAAATATCTGTCAAAGCCTTCCACATTGCAAATGGAGTGGATTTCCCATGAAGGCTTGACACAATATGGTCCTTCACACCTTCCAATAGAATTCTTCTTGTCTTCGCTACCTTATTTTGCCAGGCGTCAAGTAATGCAGCATCACTAGAAGTAGGCTTAGGAACATCACTATTGATGAACTCCTTCAGACCATTATCTTCAAGCACCGCCTCCATCCTGTCCTTCCAGAATATGTAGTTTGAGCTACCCTCAAGGGCATACTCCAATCGCATTCCATTGAAATCCATTTCAATGAATACTCAACTGACGCACCAAGAAATTTCTGCAGCAAATTTGAATTCTCCACCAGCACCAAACTCAACACCACTTCAAGATTGCAATCTCCAGTGATTAACACTACTCTGATACCATGTAGAAATTATACAAGATGCATGTATATTACCAAACTCCCCTGATCCAAAACATTAATCTTATGTTAAATACATAATCCTTCCACTTAAGTCTTTGCGGAAATTAAATCACCAATTGAAAAACACATATGAAGCAAAATCAATCGCACATAAACACATTTGTTTAACGAGAAAGATTAAAGCTAAAAAACCCCAACTATCATATATTATGTATATCAATGGAGTCGTGTAACAATCTCATACAAAGCTTAGTACATCAATCTCTCAGTACAATCAACAATCATTACACAGTGTGATGCAGAAATTTGCATATCTATGCACCAATTTCTTGCTTCCTATCAGCCTGCCTCCACTATGCAATCCCTACTATAGAAGACCTTGAATGAATTCAAATTGGCCTTTCCTTGACTACGTAATCCTCATTGGCATCTCCAATGTGTGTCAAATGCATTGAATGCATCACTATAGTCACAACAGATAGTCCAACTCACCCTTTCACCTATCTCTCCGCTGGGTCTCCACTAGAACTGACATGCAAGTAGTTAACTGTTATATTTGTTTAGTTGAAAGTGAGTCTCTAGTTGTGAATTAATTAAATTATTAATTCACTAAACTCTCACTAGTGTATCTTCAGTTAGAACTAGATACAACTAGCACAACTGAGTTAAACTAAATAACAACTCCCATAACTACTCTTCCAACTCTATCACAACTCTGCCACTTCATTCTAACTAAGTCCTTCATGCATGAGTCACCAACCACCCTAGGAATTGTGCAATTCCTTCAGCCCGCTGATTTTCCAAATCTGTCCACTGAAATAAAGTGCTCCAAGAGAATAATTTGATATTTATTATCGGATTATTATTAAGGGCTAATAATAATCGACATGCATCTATTTTTAGATTAGCAATCTATAAATAGACTTCGCCCAATCTTCTAAAAATAGAATCTCATCTATTTTTCCAACTTGATCAACCATCTACAAATATCATCGTGCAACTTATAGAATATGCTCACCATGTCTAAAAATAGACATACACCTAAAAATAGCCTACGTGCCCCACTTAGTGAAGGTGCTTAATTTTCACTAAGCTCATCATCTTGTTGAATCTCAACACACCAATTTCCTAGCTAAAATTCTAGAAACAACCTCCTCCTCTCAAACCCTCAAGCAGGAATGCATAATTCTAGAGACTGAATGTGTTGTAGAGAGGGGATGAATGTGGCACCAATGCTTGATGATGTATGGCAGCTCAGAATAACCTTCCCAGAGTAGGCACTCGAAGTCCCCCATTGGTAAGGGTGGGATTTCCGCTCAGAAACACTCGTGTGCTCAACAACACTACAGACTTAGCTAAACACCTGAAGTGTGCATAGAAATGTCAAATGACAAATCCAGATCTAAACAGATCAATAATCAAAATCTAAAGCCTGCCCTCTATTGTTTCCTTCATCTTCCTTATATGGTTTGTGAACCTTCCATAGCCCTGGACCACCTCATAACTGTGTTGCACATGCGACCACTAGCCTCCATGAAGACTGCACTGTCTCTCCATGTTCTCCACCATCTCTGCATTTAATTCCCACTCTCTCCATCATGTGTGCATTAGATGCACCACTTCCTCCATTTTTTCATCATTAGTGCTCTATGATCTTACTTTTAATGCACCATGATCTCATTTGACTTCCTCCATGATCTCACGATCGTATCATTAATGTTGCATGATCTCCACTCTTCATTCATTAAGAAGCTGCTCCACTACTCCATAATGCAGATATACTTATAAATTATCCACATACACACATCAAAAGTAGATTTTATTCATCTATGGGGTTTATGGGTGCCTCCACCCTCTTATTTACTTAATTAATTAAGAAAATTAAAAACTCTAATATTCCCATTAACTGATGGAAAATTGGGAATATTACATTTTCTAGGTCATATTCTCTTAAATATGCTATATTCAAGGGAAGTCGGAAGTCTTCTATTCATTGGCCAACTCGTCTCATTATGTCAAGCCACTAGAAGGAAAATACCTTCTGGCAGACGTTATAACGAAGGTTTTTAGTGTTATAAAATTGGAAAAAATGTCAAAAAAACATCCACTAATTTTATTTTTTTGTGATAACTGATTTTTTAGCAGAGATTATAATGAAACTTCATCACAACTGAAAAAAATATGGACGGACAAAGGTTTTAGTTGATGTTTTTTTGCGGTGTGCTTCATGGAACAAGTAGCATCAGTGCTCTACATATATAAAAGCACTGGGATGCATACTTTACTAAAATCATTGAGGCATTGAATGCAAAGAGCACCGGTGCCTGAAATGTATACCAACACGGTGCCAATGCATATTATTTTTATAAGCACACCAATGTGTTAGGGATATAAAAGGACCATTGTTTTTTATTTTAATAATGCACCGAGACTGGAAATATTATTTTGTAGGACCAGGGTGTTAGTTCTATGAAATCATGGGTGTGTTAAGAATTACAATGCACCGGGGTGTTAATTGCAAATAATAATGGTGCTTGAAAATATAAATGCCCCAGTGATATCCTTTTCAGAAAAGGCACTGGTCATGCAAAAATGATGTCGTCATGGTGCTTTTATATAACGTAATGCACCGGTGTGTTTGTATGTTATGGACACACCGATTTTTTATATGGGATTTTCTCTTTTTTGTAAATATCGACTTGTGACAGTGAAATTATTGTAATTTTTTAAAATTCTTTATTCATCGAAAAATCAACATATATCTTATAACTATATTCATATAAATTAAGATTTGATTAGTGCATTTGTATATGATGTTTGGATTAATTTATTATATTATCAAATTTTGCATCTCTTTATTATAATATTTAATCATCCATATATTTAATTAGTGGTGTAATATTTCACAATGACATTGGATAACAGAATATAATAAATTAAAATATATTTTCTTACATATCAATAAGAGGTTATTTGTCATACAAAATGGGATTGTTATTGGTAATCCCTTCTCTTTCAATTGGGGCATTATGTCGATTACATTAAACAAAATGTCTAATTTTAACGAACAATTATTTCAAAAAATACAATAAGTTACATTGATACCCAAATAGATCATCATTCTTCATTGGAATTGTTGTCAATGCTTGAGCTACTTCCATGACTTGGGTTATTTGGAGGAATGTTTTGTTGATTGCGTTATCCATGATAAGAATTTGGTTGGTCTTAAGTTAATTAGGTTGAGTCACTTAGGGTTGAATAGGGTCTTTTAAATTTTTAAAATTTTCAAAAAATGTACAGATTTAGGGGTCTTAAAGGTCATCATTAAGGTGATAGATGTCAATGTCAAATAAAAATCCCAAAAATATCTCACACATAAGTGATTGGTCATTTCATGTAAATTTGGCACTTCTACCTAATTCTGCAGTGAATTCAATGTAAATTGGTCAGAATTCACTATGAAACTGCCTAATCCTCTGTTTTTTCCAGCATTATGAAATTTTGGTCTTTTTGGGGAAATCAATGCATTAAAGGAGGCATCTAAGTCATCAAATGAGATCAGGAATATCATTGGGCCATTTTTTAAGGGTGTAGCTCAACAATCAAACTCCATGTGGATAACAACTCATCAAGTCAACAAAGCATGCCAACTCATCAATTGGGAAACTCTCCATCTCAACTTAGGTTTACAAGGTCTTAACTCCAGTGTATCATTTTTCCAACACCTCAGCATGCCGATTTGGTTTGATAGATATGGTACAGGTTGAATTGAAGAAAAGGGTCTTAAAATGATTATGCAAGATGTTGATGTTACACCATGAAACATGGTACGCCACGCATTTTTTGATCACATTTTGTCTTATGGTATCATAATCAAGCTTATACAGGTTTAGAAATGTTTTTGAGGATAAAAAAGGAAGAAGGAGCAAAAAATTTTGAAACTAGGCAAGTTCGTAGCGATCTCCAGGCTTGAAGCTGAGTTTTCGCTAAGAACTCGTTGTAGGTTTCTTTGAGGCAAAAATTATGCAAAAATTTCAGAACATAGGTGGATTAGAGCATGTGTTTACCTCACTAGTCCCAAGGAAGACCCTCCAATAGTGAGAAAGGTCAAAGGTTATGCAAAAGGTGGATTTTGAATTTTGCTATGAAATGAGCGCCACGAAATTCCCTGTATATGACTATTTTAGCAGTAAACTTCAAGTTCAATTTATGACCAAATGAAAAAAAAAAAAAAATGGAAATATGAAGGAGGTTTTTCTTCAGCACAAGCCCATATTCAAAATTGTCTCTCAGTTTTTACAAATTTATCAGGGTTTGGAAATTATGCACTCATCTTTGAAGCCTATTTTTCATAATTTTCACTAGCCAGTTTTATGTAAAAAATTTAAAATTCGACTTGGAAGAGGTCCGGTTTAGTATCCATGATGTAGGGGCATGAGGCTTAGAGACAAAAGGCTTCATTAATTATTCCAAAAATCCAAACAAATGTTACAAGCAAAGGTGTTGGTACCTTTAGCTATCAATTTACAGTTGTAATAGATAGGATTGAACTAGTATTTAGGAGGAGTGAACAATCTTAGATTTGTTTCAACATATTTAGCTTTAGTTGATAGATTTAAGGAGGATATCATGTAATTAGGATTTTTTCTAAATTAGGAGAATTCAATCCTCAAAGAGGAGGTCAACTGTTACGTAAAAACCTATAAATATAACCTCTGCAAAGGAAGAATTCAGAATTTGGTCGTAGACGAGTTGATTGAGAGGTTTTGCCTATGTTTTAATAAAATTGCAGAATTTCAATTATTTGTTATTAATTAGAAATTTCCCGGAGGTTCATCCCTTCGAAAATCCATTTAATATATATGTTTTCTGTGTAGAATCGAGATGTTATTAGTTTGTGTAAAAGAGTGGAAGAAATCGAATAAATCTTGCTCTATGGCTTGATATTGAATATCCGATAATAGATATCTATTTATTGAATTTCGGAGCAGAAAAAAAGGTTGAAACAGTGTGAGAGGAACAAAACAAAGAATGCAGCAAAATTTCAGTGAAAATCCACATTTGAACGTGATTTAAAGAAGTTTTGAGGAAAAGCGATTTTGGAGAAAACCATCCATTATGTTCGTACCGCTTTTGAGTCGTGAGTGGTTTTAATCCAATCGAACGCGATCAAATCAGAATTTGACACGTCACAGATGCAAAACCACCCATTTCACGTTGCTTTTGGGTGATAAACTACATAGTTCGAATGAATGCGATTACCATCCAATTAGATCTCTGGAAGATCTGATGGTGTTTGCGTTGAAAGCTGCATGGGAGTTAAACAAGGTTTGGACCCAATAACTTATGCAATAGAATTTTATTAAATTTTTGAAATCTAAAACCCCCATTTCAAAGGTCTTCAAATATTCAATTTCGAAGATTTTGACATCTCCAAAGGTCATTAAACCTTGGTTAAAGTGCATGATGATATTCCCAAAGGGTTTTTAAACATTGGTTTAAACATGGTTATAATGTTTCCGAAGGTGTTTAACTATTGATTTCCACAAGGTATTAAAAGACTGTTTTAATAGTCAGTTATTGCATTGCCGAAAGTTTTAATCATTGTTTCGAAGGTCTTTAAACCTTGGTTAAAGTGAATTATTCTATTATGAGTGAGTAAAAGGGGACTTTTTCTTCTGAATGTGCATTTTATTAATTTTATCAATCAGATTTCATATAATTTGATGAATGAGAGTGAAATAGGAGATCAGGAACAAATTCCTCCTGAGTTAGAGAATATTGTAACCAAGTTTGAACAACTCTCCTTAAAGCCTGCACCCATATTGCCATCATTTGTGGTATCAGAGAAGTCTTCAGAGCATTTTTCAGATACTGAACAGGGTTCAGAAATTTAGAAAAAGAAATCCAATATGGCTATCAGAATTGGTAGAGGTGGAGCTGGTAGAAGAAGAGGTAGACCAGTTGCAAATGTTGAAGTGCTAGAAACTATGCAGCAAATTCAAGCTAGATTGGGAGAAATAGAAGCAGGATACCAAAGAGATCCTAAAGATGTCAATGAACCTGAAGCTGAAGAAGAAGAAGAAAATGTTGAGCTTACTCCTGATATGAGATTATTTAAATCAGTTTTAGGATCTAAATCCAGGCCTAGATTTGAAGTATCAAATTTTGCAGGAGGATTGAATCCAGAAGAGTTGACAGACTGGATCAATGAAATGAATAAATGCTTTGATTATGAAGAGATGGGTGAAGAAAAGAGAGTTAAGTTTGTTGTCATAAGGTTGAAAGGACATGCAACACTTTGGTGGAATGGAGTGCAAGCAGAAAGAAGGAGAGTTGGTAAGCAGCCAATCGAGAATTGGAACATAATGGTGGCAAAGCTGAGAGGTAAGTTTTTTCCTAGTGATTATCAGCTTTCATTATTTAGACAAATGCAGAATCTTAGATAGAGATTAATGAAATTGAAAGAATACACTAGAAAAAATTTACAAAGTGAGCATAAGAGCAGGAAAAATTCAAGATACAACAGAGAAGATTTCCAAGTACATAAATGGTCTTAGAATGGATATCCAAGATGAGATAAGTATATTTTCTCCTAAGACAGTAGAAGAGGCTTACTAGATGGCCTTAAAAGCTGAATAAAAACTCCTAAGAAAGCAATCTGCCAAAGGAATAGGTACTTTCCAAGGAAGAGGAAGTCAAGGTGGTAGAGGAAGATCTACATCACCAAGAGATGGAGCTAGAAGCAGCTCACCTTAGCATACACCCATAGAAGGTGATACAAGTGGTAGAAGGAGTTCTTATAGAGGAAGAGGAGGCAGAAACAGAGGAAGAGAAGTCAGTTGTTACAGATGTAACAAATTAGGACATAGAACCTATGAATGTCCAGAGAAAGAGAATGTGGGGACAAACCATAGAAATTCAATTGTTTCTCAGACTGGAGAAGAAGCAGCAAAGTTTCCTGAAACAAAGAAAGAAATTGTGCCAGAGAAAGGAGAATATTTGGTGGTTAACAAGGTTTTGTTAAAAAAAACAAAGGAAGTTGTTGAACCAATAT
The DNA here is from genome assembly GCA_034641835.2 of Pinus albicaulis. Taxonomy (NCBI): domain Eukaryota; kingdom Viridiplantae; phylum Streptophyta; class Pinopsida; order Pinales; family Pinaceae; genus Pinus; species Pinus albicaulis. Next base: position 496,961,985 of record CM076574.1, read on the forward strand.
AGAGAAATACTTTGCTCAGAAGTGTGTGCAAAGTTCAAGGGAAATGTTGTCAATTGGTAATTGATAATGGCGGTACAGATAATTTGGTCTCTACAAAGGTGATAGAGAATTGAAATTGAAGACAAGGGAAAATCCAACACCCTACAAGGTGTTATGGCTTCAAAAGGGACATCAAATGATACTAAAGGAACAATGTGAAATAGAATTGCAGATGGGTAGATACAAAGATAAAATCATGTGTGATGTGATGCCTATGGATGTGTGTCACATATTGTTGGGTAGACCTTGGCAGTATGACAGAGCAGCATTACATGATGGAAAGAGAAACACTTACAAGTTTTTCAAAGATGGTATGAATCAATCATTGTTACCTATGGAAGAAGAAGATGAATCAAGTAAAAAGTCTGATCCAAAGGCTTTATTGTTGAGTGGAAAAGAATACTTGTAGCAGATTGATGATGAGGTAAATTTTGCTTTAGTTTGCAAACCTAAGGTAGTATTTACTTCTACTAAAATTTCTTATTCGCCAATTGAAATTCAAGAAATGTTGGAGAGTTATTGTGATATTATTGTGGATGATTTTCCTGATGAATTACCACCTATAAGAAGAATCAGCAATCAGATAGATTTGATTCCAGGATCAAATTTGCCTAACAAAGCAGCTTACAGAATGACTCCTACAGAAAATGAAGAAATCAGAAAGCAAGTGCAGGAATTAGTTGACAAAGGTTTGATCAGACAAAGTTTGAGTCCTTGTGCAGTACCTACAGTGTTAAGTCCAAAGAAAGATGGAGGTTGGAGAATGTGCACTGATTCAAGAGCAATCAACAAGATAACAATCAGTTATAGATTTCCTTTACCTATAATTGAAGATTTGATGGATTGTTTGAGTGGAGCAAGTTATTTTTCAAAACTAGATTTGAAAAGTGGGTATCATCAAATTAGGATAAGGGAAGGTGATGAATGGAAAACAGCCTTTAAAACAAATGAGGGATTGTATGAATGGATGGTAATGCCTTTTGGTTTATCAAATGCACATAGTACCATTATGAGGCTCATGAATGAATCATTAAAGGAATTTATTGGTAAATTTGCAATAGTATATCTAGATGATATATTAATTTACAGAAAAACAAAGGAAGAACACTTGACACATCTTAATTATGTCTTAAGGAAGTTACATCAAGAGAAGTTACTGATAAATTTAAAGAAATGTTCATTCACTAAAGAAGAATTGGTATATCTGGGTTTTGTTGTTTTTGTTGAAGGATTAAAAATGGATCCAGAGAAGATAAAGGCAATTGTGGAGCGGCCTTCACCAAAAAGTGTTTTTGAGGTAAGAAGTTTTCACGGTCTTGCTAGTTTTTATAGAAAATTCATAAGGAATTTCAATAAGATCAATGCACCTATCATTGAAACCATAAACAAAGACAAACAACCATTTAAGTGGACCGTTAAAGCTGAAAGAAATTTTCAATTCTTGAAGCAAAAGATAACTGAGAAACTTATCTTAGTTTTGCCTGATTTTAACAAACCATTTCAAGTGAAATGTGATGCCAGTGGAGAAGCTATTAGAGTTGTATTAAGTCCAGAAGACAGACCTGTATCATATTTAAATGAGAATATAAATGATACAAGGAGGAAGTACTCTTCTTATGAAAAGGAATTTTATGCAATTGTACAGTCATTGAAGAAGTGGAGACATTGTTTAATGTCTGAAGAATTGGTGCTATATTCAGATAATCATGCTTTATAGTATATTATGAAACAGCCTAAACTGAATCAAAAACATGCAAAATGGGTTGAATATCTTCAAATTTTTAACTTTATATTGAAGCATATAAGTGGTTAAGCAAACAAGGTAGTTGATGCCTTGAGTAGGAAAAACATTCTTGTTCAAGAAATTCAAATTGAAGTGTTAGGTTTTGATTTTCTTAAAGAAATCTATAAAAAAGATTTGGAATTCAAAGAAGCATTTGAAGCATGTTTTAATCCTGTTTTGATAGACAGAATTCAGTGGTTAGATTATTTCTTGCAAGAGGGTTTATTGTTCAAAAGAAATCAACTATGCATAACAAATTTTTCTATGAGAAAAAATTTAACCAGGGAAAAACATAGTGGTGGACTTGCTAGACATTTTGGTGTTGATAAAACTTATGAGCAACTAAGTTATTTTTATTTTTGGCCAAAGATGAGATCTGAAGTGGAAAAGTATGTGAATAATTGTAAAATTTGTCAATATGCAAAAGGGAAAAGTCAAAATGCAGGTTTGTACATTCCATTACCTATTCGAGACAGACCTTGGGATATGGTAAGTATGGATTTTGTTTTAGGATTTCCTAAGACACATAGAGGAAATGATACAATTTATGTTGTAGTTGACAGATTTTCAAAAATAGCACATTTTATTCCATGTTATAAAACCAGTGATGCTACTCATGTTGCCAATTTGTTTTTCATGGAGATTGTCAGGTTACATGGGTTACCTAAAAGTATTGTCTCTGATAGAGACACCAGATTTGTTGGTCATTTTTGGAGGAAATTATGGAAGAATCTTGGTACTAAATTGAGTTTTAGCTCATCTTATCACCCTCAGACTAATGGGCAGACTGAAGTAGTGAACAAAACTTTGGGTAATCTTTTGAGAAGTCTTGCAGGAGAACATCCTAAACAGTGGGATCATATTTTACCACAGGCAGAATATGCATATAATGATTCACCTAACAGAAGCACAGGACAGAGTCGATTCCATATAGTTTATGGGATGCACCCAAGAGGAGTATCTGAATTGAGGAACTTGGGAAAAGTAGAAATGAGAAGTGTTGAAGGAGAAGAGTTTGCTTTAGAAATACAAGCAATACATGAACAGGTAAAGCAGCTGCTACAAGACATCAGCATCAAGTACAAGAACAAAGAATATTTGAGCAAAAGAGAATTTAATTTTGAAGTTGGTGATTTGGTTTTAGCACACTTAAGAAAAGAAATATTTCCAAAGAGGGAGTATAACAAGTTAAAATTCAAAAATATAGGACCATGTAGGATATTGAGAAAGTTTTCCGCTAATTCTTATGAAATTGAATTACCTTCTGATATTGGAATATCTCCAATATTCAATGTTGCTTATTTGTACAGATATGAAGATGGTGGCACAGATGAAAGACTAGAAAACAGAGAAAAGATTGACTGGGTAAAACAGTTACCCACAGCAAAGACATTACAGCCAGAGAGGATCTTAGACAAGAAAGTGTTTAAGAAGACCAGGGGACAGGATTATTTTCAATACTTGATCAAGTGGAAGGATCAGCCAATTGAAGATGCTACCTGGATGACAGAAACCATGCTGCAGAAACTGGGCAGTTCTTTGGAGGAGCTCGTGGACAGGAGCCCATGAAGATTTTTGTCCTCGAGAGTCTGATGCAGAGGCATGAGGCTTAGAGACAAAAGGCTTCATTAATTATTCCAAAAATCCAAAAAATTGTTACAAGAAAAGGTGTTGGTACCTTTAAATGTCAATTTACAGTTGTAATAGATAGGATTGAACTAGTATTTAGGAGGAGTGAATAGTCTTAGATTTGTTTCAGCATACTTAGCTTTAGTTGATAGATTTAAGGAGGATATTATGTAATTAGGATTTTTTCTAAATTAGGAGAATTCGATCCTCAAAGAGGAGGTCGACTGTTATGTAAAAACCTATAAATGTAACCTCTGCAAAGGAAGAATTTGGAATTTGGCCATAGAAGAGTTGATTGAGAGATTTTGCCTCTGTTTTAATAAAATTGCAGAATTTCAATTATCTGTTATTACTTGGAAATTTTCCAAAGGTTCATCCCTTTGAAAATCCATTTGATATATATGTTTTCTGTGTAGAATCGAGATGTTATTAGTTTCTGTGTAAAAGAGTGGAAGAAATCGAAGAAATCCTATAATGTGGCTTGATATTGAATATCCGATAATAGATCTCTGTTTATTGAATTTCGAAGCAGAAAACAAGGTTGAGACAGTGTGAGAGGAACAAAACAAATAACGTAGCAAAATTCCGGTGAAAATCCGCATTTGAATGTGATTTAAACAAGTTTTGAGGAAAAGCAGTTTTGGAGAAAACCATCCACTGTGTTCGCACTGCTTTTGAGTCGTGAGCGGTTTTAATCCAATCGAACGCGATCAATTCAGAATTTGACACGTCACAGGCGCGAAACCACCCATTTCGCATTGCTTTTGGGTGATAAACTACAGAGGTCGAATGAACACGATTACCGTCCGATTAGATCTATGGAAGATCTGACGGTGTTCGCATTGAAAGCTGCGTGGGAGTTAAACAAGGTTTGGACCCGATAACTTATGCAATAGAATTTTATTAAATTGTTGAAATCTGAAACCCCCATTTCAAAGGTCTTCAAATATTCAATTTCGAAGATTTTGACATCTCTGAAGGTCTTTAAACCCTGGTTAAAGTTCATGATGACATTCCCGAAGGGTTTTTAAACATTGGTTTAAACATGGTTATAATGTTTCCGAAGGTGTTTAACTATTGATTTCCGAAAGGTATTAAAACATTGTTTTAATAGTCAGTTATTACATTGCCGAAAGTTTTAACCATTGTTCCGAAGGTCTTTAAACCTTGGTTAAAGTGAATTATTCTATTATGAGTGGGTAAAAGCGGACTTTTGCTTCCGAATGTGCATTTTATTAATTTTATCAATCAGATTTCATAGAATTTGATGAATGAGAGTGAAATAGGAGATCAGGAACAAATTCCTCCTAAGTTACAGAATATTGTAACCAAGTTTGAACAGCTCTCCTTAAAGCCTGCACCCACACTACCATCAATCCACGTGGCATGATGACACATCAGCAGTCCAATACACTCAGCAAATTAGTTGGTTGCATTTGATAAGGGTTATTAAAGGAATTTGTACTTGAGCTATTTAATGAAAGAAGAGTCTTTTTTGTATTCAAACTTTGCCAAACAGAAAATATCCCTAGAAAGTCTCCAAGTCATGTAATCATATTTTAAATAGGTCTCTTAGGTAGGAATTCGAAGCTAGCAAGGTGGAAAACCATTTTTGTGAGACCTCACTCAATAAATGAGGAAGTTTTGGAGTTTGAAAGGGTTGGAAGGTCATGAGAAGGCTATTACGTAATTTATGTCTATCAATCTAATACATAATTGCAACAGTTGTCTTTCAGACCTGAGATTCTTTTGGAGCTTATATGTTTGTGTCTTTCTATTTTATATATTGTTGTAAGCTTCATAGTATCATGCTTACTTGGAATTCATTGCTTTATGCTCCAACTTCCTTCATGTACTATGTTTTAGCTGTCAAAATTATTTTATAAGCTCAATTGCCTCAGCTTCCATGAATTGAATTTTTTTGTAATTGAAGTCCATTAGCTAACTCCATACCCAATAATAGCCTTCACTCATCTTCCACCTGCAAAAATCATCTAAAAGCATATAAGAGTTATCCATCTTTATTATAATTTGTTTCTTGAATATCTTACCTTTTTCTTGAGAGAACCCTCTCTGGTTGGAAGGGCTAACTTCCAACCCCAAGTGGTTTGAAATAGTTACATCAAATTGACTGTTGAACAATCCAATTATTCCCAGTTTGGTGATAACAGATTGCGTTGATTGTTTTCGTCTTCTTTATCTTGTTTCATCTGCAAACATAAAAATAAAGTGTAATGAGTGTATTTACATTGGTGAGAATAATGAAAATTGAAATAATATACATCAATGTAAATCGAATAACAAAGTATCATAGCAAGAATTGACTCATAAAATGTGCATATGGTTTCAAAACCAAGTATCATGCCTTGTTGCAACAAGTCTTCTGCCGACGTAGTTCCATACTTTGTTTCCTGTATGTTTTAAACTCCATTATAAATCATATATTTAATATAAAGGATTTTTTTGTTCTGTTAATTATAAACTCAAAGAAGTAAAACAACATAGATACTTACAAATTCCACAATTAATTTTTGATATGCAAATGAACCTCGGTAGATGGTTTGAAATGTCGATTAAACAAAAATCGTGATGCAATGGATCTGAAAGACACAATACAACGAATTAATCGTAGAAGTCTAAAAAATGAAAATGCCAACATATATTCATGACATATATTTAACCCAATATCAATCAATTCTTCCAACGTCTCTTCTTTTTATGTTAGCACCTATTTTAAGAAATTCAAGGATGGTTGCTATAAAACAATTTAAAAGATACAAAATGAAACATTGAGTTGTTATAAGGAAATATTAACAATTACTCACAAACTTTGATATCAACCCTTTTCTTCATTGTTGTCATGTTTTCTGTGCTGAATGAGTTCCATTTTGTTTTATTTTCTACAAGAAAAATCTTGAAATTTAATATTTAATGCTAAATTATACTTTCATGTGTACAAATTCATTCATGATTACATACATTTAAAGCTTCTTGTTGTTGATATGGCTCCTCCTGTGATGCAATTATGTCCATTTCTTTGACCATCTCCTTGTACACTTTTTTGGACATTCCTACTAGCATGTTTCACATATCAGCTCGTTGATCATTTTGGATTTTCATAATCTTCCTGAAAAAAGTAATAAACTATTTTTATATTGATATATAAAAACTAAATATAACAAAATTGATATTAATAAATGAATGGTTTGAAGTAATATATACATATAATTCTAGAAATCATTTTAATTAGGAATATTACCTTTTGAGTGATTTTTTTTTTCATTGTATGTTTTTGCTATTCCAAGTTTTGCATGTCTCATTGAGCATTGCTCTAGAAACGCTTCCTATAGTTTAGATATAATTTGGTTCTTAGAATAATTAGATTTATTTTTGTATTATAAATGGAAAGTACATCTATAAGTTCGTTCCATTGGTTCCCTCATAGTTTTGTAAAAAAATTCCCCACTTTCATTAACCTCCAGCACCACTTAAGATGACTAAGGACCAATTCATTGTCATTTACATGTTCTATAAATATTTTCTTCTTATAACGACCTTGATATTTTCTTTCGTTGTTGCTCCCTTTAGAACATTAAACATATCTGAATTAATAGATTGTTTGAAACATGTTATCCAATATTCTTAAGTATATTAAAAAAAAAAAAAACATATTGAATAGTATATTTTCATTCACCTTATTCATCCTTCTGCAAATTGTCTATCAGAATTTTACGTTGTTCTGCACTTAGATTAGAAATAAGTTTATCAACCTTCTTCATTTTGTGGCTCTACATAACACACACTAACCAATACATATTAGTTAAACTTACATATAGTTCAAACATATTAATTTTCTAAATAATTTACAAAGAATTTTCCTTCTATGCTTTTTTTGATGTGTTATTAATATTTTTGTTATTTGACACATTCTCACACATTTTTTTATCCATATACAACATGTACCATTCAATACAAAATCCATTAAATATATTTTATACATAAATCAAATAATTTTCATCCAAAAATAACTCTCACAACCGGTGTGTTTATTTGAACAAAACATACCAATGTGTTTATTCCATTAAATGCACCAGGCATTTAATTGTTTGGCACCGTCAGTGAAATTAATTTTTTAAAATAATTTTAAACTATGATGGTGTGCTTTGTAACGATAAATTCCCCACAATGAATTAATGGTGATATTTGGCAGAGGTGTGTCGGTGCGTTATATTACACTGGGCGAAACAATGAACAGACTGGACAAAACTAACAATGTCATAATATACTGGTACGTTGTATTACATAGGGCGCACTCGTGCATTGTATTACATAGGGCGCACCAGTGCGTTATATTACAAAGGGTGCACCGTGTAACTTATATTTTTTTTTTAAAAATGGATAGGGCTAACAAAGTTTGGATCTAATTCAATAAGTGGTCCCCCTGCTTTACATGCCAAACACCCTATATATAGTAAGTACACAAACCCATTAAATCTAAAATGCCTATAATAAAAAAACCCTAATTGTGAAGTGGTAGAGAGATTTAAACCCTATGGTGAAATTATGCATGTTTAAAGTAAGTATTGAATCTTTTTGTTTGTTTTTTTGTTTACTTTTTTTTTCTTTTTTTCGTTTTTTTGGAATGTTAATTAAATTTAAATAGGAACAAAGATCATAAAAAAATTTACTAGTAAAATCAATAACAAATTTTTTATTGTACAAAGTTTTTAAATTATTATTTTTTTGGATTCTGAATAAAAGTAACAGAAATTGTAAAAAAATTAACAGTAAAATCAACAATAAAATTTAAAAATTTTGTTATCTAGGGTTTTTAGTGAATCACCATACCTTTAAAATTTTTATCTTTCTATGGTCCCAAAATATTTTTCTCCTCCACAGTGCTCCCAGTATCTCTCTCTTGCAAATGACCTATCTTTTAATTAAGCCCTAACATAAATTGTAAAAAAAATTATTGGTAAAATAAACAATAAAATTTAAAATTTTACTATGCAGGGTTTTGAGTGAACCACCAAACCTTTCAATTTTTTATCTTCTGAAGAATTTTGTTGCTCCAAAGTATTTTGTTGTTGCACAGTGCTCTTAATATGTCTCTCGTGCAAATCACTCCCTTGAAATTTTAAAATAATGAAATAGTGAATAATTTTTTACTATTTAAAATACTTTATGAAATTAGATTTCGAAAAATCAATTGCTGCTCATTTTTTAATTTTAGAAAAAGCATTTTTTTTTAACTTTTAAATTAAACTATTATTATTATTATTATTTTTCAAACATTTGTGCATTCGAAAGTAAGGCGCACCGACATTGTTGAGGTGCCAAAGTTTTTCAACGCACTGACATTGTTGAGGCGCCAAATTTTTCAACGCACCAACATGATATTTATTTATTTATTATTATTATTATTATTATTTGAGATTCCGAAATGGTGCGATTAACTTTTTTAACACAACGATGTCGTTTGTATTTAAATGCAACGGTGCTATAACTGTAATAAGAGCACTGAGAAGGTTGAATTCGTTTTTATTTTCTAAATTATAGAAACAGGTGTGTACTGATGTTGTTTTTTATTTAAATGCATCGATGTGCTTTCGTACAAGATCACCGATATGAAAACATATTTTATATTTTTTTCAATGTCGGAAACTAGTGCGGGTATCATTTGAGCGCATCATTATTGTTATTATTTAAACACATTGGTGTGGTGTGGTCTGATAAGCGCACCAACAGTGTTTAAAATCTATCTAAAATTTATTTTCACATAAAATGGCATATTAATATCAAATTATCCTTTAGGACACATCCACATGAATTACAGTAGTTTATAGTATACATTTTTTTCATAAAGTCGCCTTGTTCTTGAAAAATGGTTCAAAATTTATATTGAAATTCATATTGTGGTTATATGGTTCTCGAGATTAATTTTAGATATGCACACAAAATTTTATTTCTTATTTTTCTCAAATGCAAGGACAAAATTTCAATAATATCAAATGGCCAATTCTTCAAAATCCATATTGTTTCATAATTATTTAAACGCATCGGTGCAGTTTGGTCTGATAAGTGCACCGATAGGGTTTAAAAGCTATCTAAATTTTATTTTCACATAAAATGGCATATTAATATCAAATTATCCTTTAGGACACATCCACATGAATTACAGTAGTTTATCGTATACATTTTCTGCATAAAGTCTCCTTGTTCTTGAAAAATGGTTTAAAATTTATATTGAAATTCAAATTGTGGTTATATGGTTCTCGAGATTAATTTTAAATATGCATACAAAATTTTAGTTCTTATTTTTCTCAAATGCAAGGAAAAATTTTCAATAATATCAAATGGTCAATTCTTCAAATTCCATATATATATAATAGAATTTTCTTTTATGGTTTTCAAGCTCCTGTGGTTATCAATTATTGAAGAGTTTTTTGTATTATCCACAATGTTATAGAGCATCTTCATTCAAGAACATGTCCTAAATATGGATCCTCGTTTGGATTCGAAACGTCGACCAATATTCTATAACACTGTGGATAATCTGGAAAACTCTTCAATGACTTTTATTTTTTTAATCCATGTCAATTTGAATAAAAATGTATCCAAATTTGCAAGATCCTAATTCAGAATCAAGTTCACATGGAGAAAATATTCCTCCATTTAAAAAACATCGAAAGTTCTTATCAAGAGCAGCATATCGCAAGAAGTTGGTAAATGAAAATGGACAGCCTTTTCACCCTGCCAATTGGAACATGGCATTTTCCAGTCACAATCATGAATCAACTATGGTAATAATTTCTGGGTATAATGTAATTTCAACAAACCATTTGCATTCACATGCTTACTAATATCATTGATATTGTACTAATGACATTTAATATTTTTTTAAATTAGGATTCTAGTGATAATGAGCGACCCATCTACCATCTTCTGGTGCACCCCAATACAACATCAACTCAAGAGAAGGTTGCATTAAGTGCAAGACTCAGAGAGGAAGCATACAAATAATGGTTGAATCAACCACATATTCAATTCCCACTATGTCCAGATTCACTAGTTATGAATGATGAAAATAGTTCTTCATCACAAGTTGGTAATGGCAGCAATCAAATAGAGGTTGGTATGGATGATTACTTACGGGATATGACTACTATGGAGGCAATGTTGTTAGATGCATTATAGAATGATGAGCTAGGGGATGATGCTCATATCACTAATACCTTATTCAAAATCCTGAACTATGCTTCCACCACCCCTCTCTTTGGACTTGGCGGCAAGTCAAAGTCTACTCAAATGGGGACAATGATGTTGTTGTACAACTTGAAAGCAAATTTTGGCATGTCGAATGCATGTTTCTCGGCAATATTGAGGTAATTCACCTGCATGATCGATTAAGTTCCTTATATTTTGAGAAATATTATCACACAATCAACATTAAAAATGGTTGATTTTATGAACATTAAATATTGACATTGTACCGTTATATTCCCCACCAACTACGAGTTATTAAAAGATAAGGCTCTTCCAAGTGATAATGTATTTTCGGGTAGCTGCAAAGAGGCAAATCGGTTGTTGAAAATGTTGAGTTTTGAGTAAATATCATATCATGCATGTCTAAATTATTGTATTCTATATAGAGGAGAATATGAAAACAAAGAGATATTTATAAAATGTGGGCATGAAAAGTACCGTAATTCAAAAAAATGGGTAAATCACATGGTCCTCCTCATAAGATATTTAGGCCCATGCCTATAATCCCAAATATTCAAAGACACTTTCATTGAAAAGAATTAGCTATGTTACAAGGATGGAATGCCTCACACAAAAGTGAGTCATGAGTTATGTGAATCCAAACAAACTCAATATCCATGAAGCATATAGAGGATACATGGCTTGAAAAATTCAAGGATGAAGTACGAAGTCTATGAATTAGAATAGACATGGATGGTGTCAACCCATATTCCCTACAAAACACTAACTATTCTATTTGGCCTACAGTAGTGATCAATAACAATAACCCCCCATGGTTGTTTGTGAAGAATGAACATCTTATGTTGGCTCTCATAGTTCTTGGTAGAAAAAAAGTGAATAATATGGGTGTCTACATATAACCATTGGTAGATGAATTAAAGGAATTATGGGAAGGGATACATGTATACAATGTATTAAGACCCATCGGAACAGAGAGGAGTTTTACGTTGTATGGAATATGTGCTTAGGAGTTTTCTATGGTAAATTACATTTTTATTGATTTTTTATATATATGTCACAATATTGTTTCACATATTAATTTAATTCCCTGCAATTGTTCTAATTTTCATGGTTGCTAATGTGTCGGCCTGTATACAATAATTTTGCAGGTCTTGTAACAAAAGGGTATCAAGGATGTAAATTTTGTGGACCTTCTTTGAAGGATACGTCGTCCAACCACCTATGAAAGCCATTGTATGAATTATCTAGGGTATTCCACCCATAAGAACACCCTTACAGAAGAGAACCATCCACTATCAATGGTAAACCAGAGAGAACCCAAAGGTATGCAATAATGACACCAGTTGAATGGATTAGAGCATATAAGTGAGAGAAGGAGAAGGAGTTTATAGATATGTTTGATTAAAATGGGGATTCTATGATTGATGATCCAGAATTCTTTGACACCTATGTTGAGAAATTTCCCATTGGGATGAAAAGGAAAATTTTCTTTTACGAGCTCCCATATTCGAAGTATCTTAATTTTTCCCACTTACTAGATCCCATGCATATATTTAAAAATGGTTCATATTATTTATGGAGGCACATATCATTGAAATAAAGTGACACATTGGTTGTTAGGAGAGATCTTATTTCTTCAAAAAATAAAATAAACATTGGCTAAGACAAGAAACTAGAGGAGAGGTTGGTCCCTTTTGGTCTTTCAAAGAAGGTGATGTCCCATGGATTTTTAAGAAATGTGATATTTCTTTGGTAAAGGAAGTAATAATGAGTGTGAGGGTGTCTTCATTATATGGGTCTTCACTATGGTGTTGCTTCTCTATGGAAGACTGTTTGTCGGGGTTGAAATGGCATGATCATTTGAACTTCTAAGAGTATGTATGTTAAAAACATGATTTTATTATTATTATTATTATTATTTATGCAATGGGATATTTTATAATTATGTTTTTTATAATGTACTATTTACTGTGCAATGTCATTATCCTCTGCTCATGCATTGGAGTGTGAACCGTGACTTTCCCCAAGACCTGTGATGTGCCATATCTAAATCATCTGCATGTTTACATTGGATCACATCAAAGGAGATTCATATGGCTAGCATTCCACGATGGCATCAAGAGATAGCTAATATTGTTTGTATTTTTTAGAAGGAATTGCCGACGATTTTTAAGGACCTGTAGGTTCATATTCTAATTCACCTAATAGAGGAGGTTGAATTAGTTAGGGTGTTTTCTTGTCGTTAGATGTTCTTCTTAGAGAGGTACATGAAGAAATTGAAAGGTTTTGTTCGACAAAGGGAAAAAGTAGAGGGGTCTATGGCAGAGGGGTATATATCATATGAGTATTTTTATTATGCTAGTGAGTACATCAAGTAGATTGACAGCACAACAGGTGTGGTGATTTGGGACAATTAAATGGATGAAGACAAAAGAGCAGGGGAGATTCTCGAAACGAATGGAAAGAGGCGCATGATAAAGAGTAAGTGGCTTATCATTTATCAAATTTCTACACAGTAAATATTCACACTGAAATCCATATTAATGCATATTTTAATCTCATACATATTGTGTGTGTGTGTGTGTGTGATTTCATCAGTGAATTCAGAAATTGAATCCATCAAAAAAATTGTTTTTTACAATATGGAAGTGACACAACCATGGGTCACATTATACGAACAGAAGAGGAGGAAATGGGATAGAGACATGAAAAAACTAATATGATTGAATGGTAGAAGTGTGTCTTATCCTAATCATTTAAAATAAAATATGCCAATGACATGCCCTAATAGTTGGGTTTTTTATCAAGTCAAAGAGAAATATAGTGCATCTAGTCGTTACTCGCGTGCTGAAGAGGATGTGCTAAACATAGGGATTGGGTGAAACAACTCGGTCTCTTTTTGTACATTTTTATCTTCATATTGCACCTTTGAATTGTAACATCTATATATATATATATATATATATATATATATATATATATATATATATATATATATATATATATATATATATATATATATATATATATTATGTTTAGGTTATTAGTCACATGACACTGTGATTTTTTTCACTTTTTATAGGTGCATTTGTTCCCATCTATGTGGGCATATGGACATCATTTTCGCATGGAGGATGTCAATGATGGACGCATGACACAAGACTATGGAGTGGAAGTAAAGTTCGACCAATATAGTCGTGTTAGCCACTGTGATCAAAACCTAATGCAAGGGACATTAGGTTACGTTTGAAAGATACAAGAGATCATTCAAGTGGACTTCTCTTCGTTCCAATGTGCTATTTTTAGGTGCAAGTGGTGAGAAACCTTTGATCAAAATAATGTAAAGGAAGATTGCGATAGTGGGTTGATATCTATAAACTCTAGAAATATGTGGAATGAATCTAGGGAGCTTTGTTTTTTCCCAAAACACTGCAACTAGGTGTTTTTTTACCCATATGTGTTGGATAGGGATTGGCAGTTGGTATTAAGACAAGATCCTAGATCATAACATATTTTTTAGAACAATAATGTTCGAGGAAGATAATCAAGGTGATGACAATGGAGAGTGATATGTACTTGTGTTATTTCATCATTTATATTATTTTTGTATGTTTTTATTTTCTTTATTTTGATAATTATATTTTTTTTATTCATCTTGTTGGCATTTTATATAATTAGTAAGATTCACAAATGTTTTTACACGTTTTTTCGTAGTAGAAACATTTTTACACTTAAAACTAAGTATTTCCAATTGTGTAAAATATCTATGATAATAAGGATTCAAGGTCACAATCCTTATCAAATAGGAAAATGAGAAAATAGTGAATTTAGAAACAACATTGAAAATTTAGTCTTGATTTAAATACTTATTCGTTTATTAATCAATTCACATATTTTTTGTTCTTGTTTAGTTCAAAATCAACATAAATCATTTAGTGATAACTCTATGAGTACATTTTTTTTTGTAAGTCAATATTATTTTAATTTCTGAAGAAAGAGTACATATAGTTCGTCCCAAAATAGGTGGTCTCACCCCGACCGGGTTTGTTGACCAAAAATTTCACCAGATGCCAAAAATACAAAAGTGTCGTTGAGGGCAACGTCTATAATTGATTGGGCCACAGGCACGGGAACACAATTAAAACAAAAAAAGGTACTAGAAATCATAATAATCACCATATGTAATATATGCAGGGTTGTCTGGGGCCATTCCAGGAGGCGGTGGAGGGTGGAATTCACACTGAATGTGTCCCTCATGCCATCCATGTCTCTAGTTTTTCGACTTTCTTCGAGAGCTGATTTTTCCCCCTCAAGACCACAATCAGCCTTGTCCGAAGTTGGATTTGAAAGTAATGCAACCGCTTCAAAGAGGCCATCTATATCGCGTGATCCTCTCACAAAATGTGTTCAACAACATCCACCTTGTCCATTAGACTGACAATGAGAGCCTGACAGTTCGCTAGGGATCAATGTTGGAGACCCTACCCCTCCTGCGTATTAAGATCACCCAGCCCATGCTTCTTCCTTCCGCCACAGTTTCCACCGCCCCTATACCTCTGGCCCTAGTCGTGCACCCCTCCACCTCGACTCGCCATGCGCTTGCACCCCGACACACCTCTTGCCTTTCACCTCCTCGGCCACCTCTCATTCCATCATAACCTCTCCGTGCACACCCTGTCGTCTTCCCACTACGGCTAGGTGATATGGTGACCAATGCCTGGGCAGACACCACTTAAGAAGGTATGGAAGAGCCAACCCTTCATATTGGTGGCTTCATAATTTCCCACAGACGGGAAACACCATGAGTAGATGAAGGACATAGAATTATCCTCTCTACAGAGCACTCCCCCCAAATTAAAATCCCCAACAACACTATAAAACTAGAACCACCACCTTTCTAACCACCGCCGCAAATGGAGCGCCACCCTAGGGGAAGGTGGTTTTTTCCAAACTAGGAAAAGCGTGCAGAAGGGGAAGACCCACCAATTTCAACTATGAGGAGCTGCAAGCAGACCCTCTAGACCATCTCGCTCCAAAACCAAGTAATTACACAGAGGCATGCAAGTTGCCTCCACTAAAAACCTGGTATCTAGGCTGGCAAAAACCACCACCTGGCGAACCAGAAACCAAACCAATTACCACCATGTCGTAATATTTGACCCCCAATGCCCGAACTTACAAAATGACACAGATAACCCTAGTTCTCAGACAGACGAACTCCCAGTCTCAGTCAAAATTCACTGCGAGCATCCACACTTCATGACCAACAAACAACCGTCACGTGTGCTTCCCTCTCGTTCCCAGCGCGCACCCAAACTCCCAATGCCATAAACGAGCATAGAGGAGAATGAAAATGCATGGATAATTCATCACAGGGGGCTTTAAAATTTTGTCACCCTCGCTAGCTGCCTCAGAGTTAATCCTCGCACACACCTGAACCATAATGGCGGTACCGTTCCCATACCATATTGAAGTGTGAAGGGACCAAGAAGGCCTGCCCCCCCACCATGACCACTTATGGTTACTCATGTGGAGCAGTCTCCACATGTCGATGAAAACTCCCCCATAAGGGAAAATCTATGAGGACTTTAACAATGAAAAAATTGGGTATGAATATGTAAGATTAAATTCTTGACATGAGAGATAAAGTCATGTTTAATATATTTAAATTACAATTCTTGCAACCTTATGTAAACTAAAAGGAGGTCTTATGCATGTATAAAATTTTGATTACATCTTTTTATGTACCATAACATAAACAAA
The DNA here is from genome assembly GCA_034641835.2 of Pinus albicaulis. Classification (NCBI taxonomy): domain Eukaryota; kingdom Viridiplantae; phylum Streptophyta; class Pinopsida; order Pinales; family Pinaceae; genus Pinus; species Pinus albicaulis. Next base: position 496,978,426 of record CM076574.1, read on the forward strand.
TGGGCTTACATGGAAGCATGAGAGGTTTTAATTTTTTTTCTTTGTGGATAATGGAACAATTTTGACTTTTGTTTTAAATGGTAATTATAAGTAAAAGTTGAATTAACAAATATTTTCTGGCTAAGAATTAAATGATAAGTAATGTGATGGTGATCAAGAGGCATTTGTTTGACTTTCAAATAAACTTGGTGATGCATTTTTATTTCCTATTTAAATTATATAAAATAAATATCTATTTTTATGTATTTATAAGTAAATTATTTAAAGTAGACATGTCTTTATCATTGTGAACATGATGTAATATTAGTTAGGAGAAATGTGAAAACATGAATTGTAGTGATTGTCTCGTGATAAGTATGTGGAAAGAACTATATTTCTTGAGTTGTTCATTAAGAAATAACAAATTTATTATTTGTCAAAAGTTTAAATCTAATATAGTATGTTTTTTGTATTATTTAACTCATATTTATTATTAAAAAGAGTTAAATTTAAACCATTACAATAGAAAATAAAGAACCAAAATAACACCAAAATGTTATATCTTTATTACAAGAAAAAAGCACATTTTTAAGGGAGAACTTATAATAGCGTAAATCCCTAACTACAAGTAACTTCACAAGCCTTATTTTACAGTTCTCCATCCTCATCTTTAGAGAGACAAATTTCTAATTTAAATTGGTAAGAGTTGCTATAAATATTAAATTTAAATTGCTTGAAAATCTCATAACTTTAGTAATAAATTAAATGTTATAAAAATAGATTTGTTTTAAGTTATATTAAATCTAAATTAATTATAAAAAAATTCTTGACTATTTTTTTTTAATTTTAACAATAGATTGAATTTTTTAAACCAATATTGAATTGGTTAAATTGTATTTTTGAATAATTTATTATTATTATTATTATTATTTTATGTTAAAAATTGAATGAGTTACATATTTTCCTCTTATTATGAACTAACTAAATTATTTTACCTTTAATTATTTTTTCTTCGTGAATATTGAAATATTTTACTAATTAAGTTAGAATGAATATGAATGAACTATCTAAGCAATAGAAAATTATTTATCCTAATTTTACAATCATAGTTTCAACCATACTAAACTTTGTAATTTATAAAAATACCTTCGCATTTTTTTTTAAGTAAGTTGTTTTACATGCAATTTCATATATAAAATTTTGATATAAGTTCACCAATACATAATCTATAATAGATATTATTTCATAAATATAAACAACATGATGATAACCATCTAACAAACATAAACATCATCTAAGATACGGATTCAAATTCACTACCATCATCTAATTATATACACCTCTAGCACATATAAACGTCATTACCTAGCACACAAATCTAATAATCTAACATGGTGTCATCATCATGATCACATCTAACATCATCACCACACATATCCTCAAATTAATATACATCTCATGTCAAATAATTGCATCGTCAAATAACAAATATATGTGTGTGTGTGTGTGTGTCAAATAACTACATTGTCAAATAATTGCAATCAAATATATGATACAACATATGTAATAGTGTCAGCTTGGTCTGCAGTAGAATACGATGGATGGTCAACTACTGCCTCAACGTCTATCGAACTCAGAGGTGGAGGAGGAGGTGGTTGGTTTGCAGTAGTAGATGATGGATGTTTAACTACTAGCTCAATGTATTTCGAACTCTAAGGTGGAGGAGGAGGTGTTTGGTTTGCTTTGTCATGAGAAACATAAGCCACATCCTCTAGATCTGGCATCTTATCATCAAGTGACTGAGGAGAAGGTGTACTACCAGAAGGATCACTGACACCCTGACAACCATGATTCAATGGGGTACTACAATGTATCATTATCACCAGCCTCATCATCATGAGATCCACTCTCATTATCATGATCATGATCACCACCCTCATCTAACGTATATGCAGTTGCATACCCTGCATCCTCATCGTTTCCAGTGGCCTATTAGCTCTGACGATATGACGCATAAGAGACATCATTTCACGCAGAAATTCCATGTAGAGATCCACAAACATAGGATCTGCATTGATATCTTAAGCCCTCACAGGGCAGGCTCCCTCCTCAACCAAAACTCTAGCCAAATTTTTATATTATTCCATATGAAACCGCATACCATCCCTACAATCCTAGATTCCCATGACCCCATGAGGATGTACCTCACGCTCTTAGGCTTCGCCCATCTCCTCATATTCTCCATTTGGTGGGGGAGGAGGCATGTCCCCATCAAATGTGTCGATTTCCACAAAATATATAGTACATAATAATAATTAGACAATTTCAATAAAGAATTTAATAAAACAAGTTAAAGAACGTGCTAGAATACATTTTATTCGAATTAATTAAAAAAATAAAATGAAACTATATTAATTTAAATAAAACACTAATATTACCTCTATAATCTTAAGGCTCAGTCGATGTGAAGAGGATGTTGGGACATTGTCTCCAATCAATCCCTGCATACGAAAACGCCAATGAAACAAACACATGGTCATCCTCACTGGATAGTAGCGCCAGTGCCCACGTGGAAATCCTATAGAAATTATATGCACTAAGCATGCATATGTCCTAGATTCACCTTATCTCACAATATTTAACTTCTTGCAAGATAATGAATCATTCCACTTGTTAATCTTTTGCGGAAAATTAATTGCACACACATGTAAAGCATAAATAAAAATAATCGCACACATAACATAGTTGTTTTTAACCGGGAAAGCCTGAATCTGAAAACCCCAACTATATATTATGTATCATGGAATTATATGAAAATCCTCATACAAAGCTTATCAAGCTCTCAGTACAGTACAATCATCATACACTAATCAGGAACAATCTTGCAAATCCATGCACCGATCTTTGCCCCCTGCTAGGCTGCCTCCACTACGCAATCCCTGTTGAATAATAATCCTGAATGAATTCGAATTGCTCTTGCCTTGACTGCGCAATCCTCATTGGCAACTCTAATGTGTGTGTGATGCAATCAATGCATCACTATAGTCACAACAGATATTCTATCTTCCCCTTTCACCTCTCTCCCCACTGGGTCTCCACTGAAACTGCCATGCACTGTAGTTAACTGTTGTTTTGTTCAGTTGATTAATGAGTTATTATTTGTGAATTAATTAACTAATTAATTCACTCGACTCTCACTAGTGTATCATTTAGTTAGACTAGATACAACTTGCTCAACTGAGTCTAACTAAGTTAAACTAAATACAACTCCATAACTACTTCTTCCAACTGTGTCATAACTCTGCCACTTGAGTTCTAACTGAGTCCTCCATGCATTAGCTCCAATAAACCCTTGGGAATTGCGTAATTCCCTCATTCCATTGATGTGCCACATATGTGCACTGAAACAAAATTCTCCAAGAGAATAAGTTGTTGTTTAGTGTCTGACTATTATTAAGAGCTAATAACAATCGACATGCATATATTTTTAGATCAGCAATGTATAAAAAAAGCTTCGCCCAATATTCTAAAAATAGAATTTCATCTATTTTTCCAACTTGATCAACCATCCACAAATAGCATCCTGCAACTTCTGAAATATGATCATCATGTCCAAAAATATACATAGTCTAAAAATAGACTTGTGCCAAAAATAGCCTGCGGGCCCACTTAGTGAAGGCGACTATTTTCACTAAGCTAATAATCTTGTTGAATCTCAACACTGCCTCTCAACAAGATATGGATTATCCTTCACCCCGATCCTGCCTCTATGGTATTCGAATTTGCTCTTGGTGAGCGCCTTCGTCAGAATATCTGCATCCTGATCCTCCGTAGGAATGTACTGAAGCAACATGATCTTCCGCTGCACACAATATTTGATATGATGATACCGGATGTCAATGTTTAGATCTATCACGAAGCACATGATTAACCAAGATTTTAATGCAACACTGATTATCACAATGTATCACTGTGGGATCTAAATGTGAACCGAACAAACCAACCAGAATCTTCCTCATCCAGATAGCCTCACATGCAGCTTGAATTACTGCCATGTATTCTGCTTCCGCTAAACTGAGTGCCAAGGATCTTTGTTTCCTGCTATACCAAGAAATTGTCGTAGATCCGATACTCAAAATCCCTCCTGATGTGCTCTTTCTGTCTATTGGGATTCCTGCCCAATCTGCATCTATGAAGCCATGCAACTTCACCTCATCTGTCTGTCTGTACAATAAACCATACTCAAATGTGCCCCTGAGATATCTCAGGACATGCTTGCCTGCCTTCCAAAAGAGCTTGGTAGGCTTAACCATCGCTTGTGAAAGCTGGTTCACCGCATAGCATATGTACGATCTTGTATTGAATAAATACATGAGAGAACCCACCAACTGTCGATAAACAGTGGCATCCACTACCTTTTCCGATGTAGCATCCTCTTTCTTCCAATTACCTGGAAGAGGAGTGTCGATAAGCTTGCAGCCTTGCACGTGAAACTTCTCTAGTATCTCCTGAGATACTTGCCTTGAGACACAAACAGTTCACCTTCCTGCTACCATATTTCCAATCCAAGGAAATAATGAAGGGGGCCCAAATCCTTCATCTCAAACTCCTTTGCAATATCTACCTTGCATGAGTGTATCAACTGCTCATCACCTGTTAGTATTAAATAATAAACATAAAGTACAATGATTAAAATCTTACCCTCCACCACAATCTGGTACAGGTTTGCATCCGCCTCACTCTTGGTGAATCCAAGTCCAGTGAAATAGCTGTCGATCCGAGTGTACCAAGCACGGGGTGCTTGATTCAGCCCATACAACGCTTTTTTGAGCCTGCACACATGCGACTCGCTGCTGAAGATGTCAAATCCTTCAAGCTGCTCAATGTACACCTCTTCCTCAATGATCCTATTAAGGAACGCAGCCTTCACATCCATCTAATGAATGTGCCAACCCATCTGCGCTAAGAGAGAAATGATGGTCCGTATGGAATAATATCATGTGACAAGTGCAAAGGTTTCTTCATATTAAATCCCCTCAATCTGTGAGAAGCCCCGGGCAACAAATCTTGCCTTATACTTCTCAACGCTCCCATCAGTAGCTTGCTTTACCTTGTAGATCCATCTTGATCCTACAACTGATTTTCCCACCGGCCTTGGAACAATCTCCCAAGCATTTTTTCTGACAATGGAATCATACTCATCCACCATGGCATCTACCCATGTGGGCTCCTACACTGCTTCTTCAAAATAATATGGCTCTGTCACGATACACTTTCTCATACAAGCCATGTATCCAGTAAATCGGTCAGGTGATTGTCTCTGTCTACGCTGTGATGTAGGGACTCCTACATTCTCTGCCACATCAAGCTTCAGTCTCAGAGCTTCTATGGTACGCTTTCTGCCTTGTCTGATGTTTGGTTCTGCATGAGTGGACTCCTCCACTCCATGAATCTCCTCCTATGGCTGATCCACATCTAGAGGCTCATCTTTGGGAACAAGAAGTTCCTCCTCTGCATGCAAGTGTAGCTCCTTCTCAAACGAAAACTTCATGGCTTTCACCTCATTGAATTTTATATCCCGTCACACAACAGTCATCCGACTATCTGGAAAATACACACGATAATTATGGGGTGTTTCTGTGTACCCCACAAATATCCCAAATTCTGCAGTCGGCTCCAGCTTCTTCCTGGCGTCCTTTGTCACTTGAATGTAAACAGGTGATCCAAAAATCTTCAAATGAGAAATATCAGGCTTCTTACCAGTAAAAGATTCTTCGGGTGTACTCATGCCAAGTACTCTATGAGGACAACGGTTTTGCACATAAACCGCAGTATTGCATGCTTCCACCCACAAGTGCATTGGTAGGCCCTGGTCATGCAGCATCGCTCGTGCAGCACCCACAATCGTTCTGTTCTTCCTCTCTGCGACCTCATTCTGCTGTGGGTTATGAGGCGCTATGAGTTCTCTTCGAATTCCTTCTTTGCAACAGAAGTATTTGAATTCACCCGAGATGTATTCACCACCATTATCACTCCTTAAAGCTTTCACTTGCTTCCCCGACTCCTTCTCCACCAATGCCTTGAACTCACAGAACTTGGGAATGTTTCACTCTTCTTTTGCATGAATAAGATCCAGCATCTACGAGAATATTCATCAACAAATATAACATAATACCTGTGTTTTGTTGTTGAAGCAACCGAGAAAGGTCGACACACGTCTGTGTGAATTCTCTCCAGGATCACTGAAGCACGGTTCTCCTTCTCATGAAAGGTGGTCTTCACAAACTTACCCATAGTACATCCCTTGCACTGATCTGACTTCACAAGAGTACCCTTGGGAAGTCTAGTAGAAATCTGCTGCAAAATATTCAAAGCACCATGGTGAAGATGGCCCAATCTCCTGTGCCATAATTCGCCCTCATCCCAGCTCACCACTTCTTCTGCTTTGCCCACCATTGCAGTGCAGTCATCTACCTCTAGCTTGTAGAGATTCTTAATTCAAACCCCTATCTTCTTGGTTTGACCCGTTATTTTATGTCGAAGGAAGGATTTTCCCTCACTGAAAACAACATCATAACCTTTGTCTTCCAGCATTGCAACCGAGACCAAGTTCTTCTTCAAACCTGGAACATACATAGCATTCTTCAAAAAGAATGGATTACCGGACTCCCTCTCAAAGGTAATTGTTCCAATTCCAATCGCATTGTACCGACCATTGTTTCCCATCTCTATATGCATCTGGAGGTCCTTCTCCTCCAAGTCACTAACCAGCTCCTTGTCTCCCATCATATGGAAAGACGCACCACTGTCAATATACCACACCGATCCCATACAACTTGAAACCAAGCATGCGATCAAAGAGAAATCAAGTTCAAATTGCAAGGCTAAGGCCTCTCTAGCTACAGATCCATCAACCTTGTTTTTCTTCTTCTGCTGTGGACAATTAGTGGCGAAATTTCCATGTTCGTGACAGTGAAAACACTTCACTTTGGACAAATCCTGCTTCTTGCCTTTAGATTCGAATTTTGAAGGATGTTTCTTCCCCTTCCCTTTCCTTGCTTTGGCGGCCAAATCACAATTCTCGTCATCTTCATTCTTCGATGAAGATCCATCCCTGGTACCCCGCCTTATCTCCTCCTGCACAAGATTCGACCAAATTTGCTCCCATCCTCGCAGTTTCTCCCGTCCATTGACAGAGTCTTCGTAGCTATGCCAACTCTTCGGAAGCCCAAGGAGAGCCAAGCTCACCAAGTCTTCTTCATCAACAGTAACCCCCACACTTCCCAGTTCATCGTTGCAGTGGACAAACTTCGTGAGGTATTTTGGAATATTGTCGCCCTTCTCCATTTTTATTTTTCTGAGCTTGTCTTTAAGCGCCAACTTCCTCTGGTCACTTCTACTTTGGAATAAGTCTGTTAAAGCCTTCCACATTAATAATGGAGTGGCTTTCCCATGAAGTTTGGACACAATATGGTCCTTCACACCTTCCAATAGAATTCTTCTCATCTTTGCTGTCTTCTTTTGCTAGATCCCGGCTTAGGAACATCGCTATCGATGAACTCCTTTAGTCCATTATCCTCCAGCACTGCCTCCATTTTGTCCTTCCAGGCTATGTAATTTGAGCTCCCATCAAGGGCTTACTCCAATCGCAACCCATTGAAAGCCATTTCAATGTATACTCAACTTCTGCACCAAGAATCTTCTGTAGCAAATTCGAATTGTCCACCAACACAAACTCACTTTACAATTGCAATCTTCAATTAACGATGCTCTAATACCATGTAGCAATTATATGCACTAAGCTTGAATATGTCCTAGATTCACCTGATCTCACAATATTTAACTTCTTGCAAGATGTTGAATCATTCCACTTGTTAATCTTTTGCGGAAAATTAATTGCACACCCATGTAAAGCATAAATAAAAATAATTGCACACATAACACAATTTTTTTTAACCGGGAAAGCCTGAAGCTGAAAACCCCAACTATATATTATGTATCATGGAATCATATGAAAATCCTCATACAAATCTTATCAAGCTCTCAGTACAGTAAAATCGTCATACACTAATCAGGAACAAACTTGCAAATCCATGCATCGATCTCTGCCCCATGCTAGCCTGCCTCCACTGCGCAATCCCTGCTGAAGAATAATCCTGAATGAATTCGAATTTCTCTTTCCTTGACTGTGCAATCCTCATTGGAAACTCCAATGTGTGTGTGATGCAATCAATGCATCACTATAGTCACAACAGATAGTCTATCTTGCCCTTTCACCTATCTCTCCATTGGGTCTCCACTGAAACTGCCATGCACTGTAGTTAACTGTCGTATTGTTCAGTTGACTAATAAGTTATTATTTGTGAATTAATTAAATAATTAATTCACTCCACTCTCACTAGTGTATCATTCAGTTAGACTAGATACAACTAGCTCAACTGAGTCTAACTAAGTTAAACTAAATACAACTCCATAACTACTTCTTCCAACTGTGTCATAACTCTGCCACTTGAGTTATAACTGAGTCCTCCATGCATTAGCTCCAATAAACCCTTGGGAATTGTGTAATTCCCTTATTCCATTGATGTGCCACATCTGTGCACTGAAACAAAGTGCTCCAAGAGAATAAGTTGTTGTTTAGTGTCTGATTATTTTTAAGAGCTAATAATAATCGGCATGCATCTATTTTTAGATCAACGATCTATAAATAGACTTCGCCCAATATTATAAAAATAGAATTTCATCTATTTTTCCAACTTGATCAACCATCCACAAATAGCATCCTACAACTTCTGAAATATGATCATCATGTCTAAAAATAGACATAGTCTAAAAATAGACTTGTGCCAAAAATAGCCTGTGGGCCCACTTAGTGAAGGCGACTCTTTTCACTAAGCTCATCATCTTGTTGAATCTCAACAAATCCTGGTTAGATACTCTGGCATACCCCTCTTGGGCATCATTTTCCCCCACATGCGCATTTGGACCTCAGTCATTGGCATAGGAGGGTGACGGTCAAATGTGGGCCTCATTTATGGAAACCTCTCAAAATATTAAAATAAAAAAATAAAAAAAATCTTTGAAGTGAAAGGGAATCTCACCCTCCCATGTATCACCACATGAAATCTATCTAAAACCATAAAAAACTGCCTCAAAAAAATGGCACACCATCTGATACGACGTGGACCCTGAATCAAAGAATCGACATAATAAAAAAATGGGAAACTAATGTGTTGTCCATCACTACTAAAGTGTGCAATGGTAGTGACTAATAACGAGAGGAATATAACCTCCCATGCAGCAAAAGAAGAAATTTGTAGTTGTCCACCACACACTTGAAAATATGTTGGATGGACTACATGAGGCCCAACATATCTCTGAGAGTAGGAAAGTTGACTCTTAGCTGCAACACCATGGGGGACATAATGGATCTGGGGAAAATCCTCCCCTCTCTTAGATAGGCTAGTGATAAATTATATGTCCTCCTAAGAGGGCCTATACCACACCCTAGGACCAACATGGAAACCCTGCTCCTGGAGACTCCATTGGTGGATCAGACATGCCAATAAGACAAAGTGTACCTTCAAGGATGTAGCATTCTCATAGTAATTGAGCACGCCTACATTCTTAAGAGCACTTGGGTCGCTGTAGTAATAGGGTGAGGGTATAAATCCCTCTCCCTCTCTCTGGCCTCCCATGGTCAGACCATATTTTATTGGTCTGCCATTTTCTCATGCTCCCTCTATTTATGTATTTTCTACATGATTGAAAAATAAAATACATCGGCCTCATACATAAAATAGATTTTTTTTATTAAATGAAAATTGTATTTATAAATATGGAAGCATAACTTTCAATTAAAAAAAAAGTCCCTAGTGCGCAAAAAAAACCGTAATGCACCGTCTCTTGTGCGTTGTCAAACACAACCACACCAACGTTGGTGTGCACATACATATGTTGCACAATTGTTAGTTCACAAATTTAAATTTTCAAAGTGGTGCTTCACACTTATGCACCGGTGCACACGTATAACCTTTTTGCACCGATACGGAACGTTCAAAGTATTAAATGCACCGAACTATATCTATATTTTTAAATATTATTTTTGTTGTGCATTTGGTAAATATAAAAGCACTGTGCATAAAAATGCATATAATTTATAGCTTTCCGGGTGTGTTTTCATTTATGAAGTGCACCACAATAATAACGGTGTGTTATTTTCATGCATCGAACGACAGTGCACTGCTATCGGTGCAAGCCGAACATATAGAGTGCACCATGTAGTGAAAAAAATTCAAAAACAATAGAATTTTTAAGCTAATTTGAAATTCTAATCTGCTAATTAAAAAATAAATTAGAGATAAACATAGACATTACCTCGACATTTTCTTGTTGGGGAGTCATTGTTGACATGTAATGGAGAAAAATAAAATTTACCACAATTTGACAAAATGGAAAGTCGAGAAATGAACACGGTACGAAAGGATGGTGAGCAAGAGAAGAACCGACGTCAGGGAGCTTGCATGAGGAAAGAATGGCATTGGTGCTTAAGAGCTCTTCAGTACTGTAGATGGTAAAAATAAAATTTACGGCTAAGAGGTTTTTTTATGTAACCCTCCTCTGGTACGTTAGTATAATTGCACTGGTGCTGAAGATATCCAAGAGCACCACTTTCTTTTTTTAATTAAAAAATATATAGTTGTGATTTTGTTAAGACGCCTTGAGGCATTCTAATACAGGTACCGCACTAGTGCTTTGTTTGACTATAGCACCACTCTCTTTTTTTTTAAATTGAAAACCGCCTAGTGGTGCTCTTTAGAAGACACCCTAGGCAATTTTAATACATTTATAGCACCGGTGCATCGTTGGAAAATAACACCACATTTTTTTTTAAATTTAAAAACTATATAGGTGCTCCTTCTTGGTATGCACCGGGGCATTTTACTACATGAATAGCACCGATGTTGTGGGTGCATATAGCACCGAATTTTTTCAAAAGTTAATCTTTTCCGGTGTTATCGATTATTTAAGCACCGATGCGTTATGTTTTTTTTTTTCACCATGTTCTATGTGACATCGTTGCTTGTATGGATAGTAAAACACCAGTGCATTTGTAGATATTATACGTATCATCCAAAAAACATCTGCTCGCCCACCTTCGCTAGTGACCTCTGCTACAAATGGATTTTTGGGCTATTTTATAGGGGCTTCCGCAAAAACCTCGGCTATAAGCTCTTTTCTTTGTAGTGTCTGCCCATTATGTCTATAAGTTTATTACGCACATTAAGTTGGATTATAAGGACTCATTAGTGACCTTTATCCAATGAATTTACCCCTATCATTACCCACATATTTCCTTTAGGTATTTGATTTAAAGGTCAAGTAAATGGGATATTTTTCAGAAATATTTCGGTTAAGATCACATGAGAATGAACTTTTTCGACATGTTTCGAACCAACCAGTGTGGTTCATCTTTAGGACGAGATGAGAGATCAGATCCAAACATTAAGCTTAAATATATGTAGAGAGGTCCAAACTAGCCGTTGGAATAACGACTAGTTTGTCTACGACAGAATAAATTAACAAATTATTTATAATTTTAAAATTCATTCATGCTTTAGTAGGAATTGTTACTTTAGTTCCCGGGGCCTGAGAGATTTTCTTAAAGCAGAAAAAGGTCCCTAAAATAAATAACCCTATGAATGGTCTGGAAGAGTGTGCCTTCCCTTCATTCAGGGTACCACCGATAAGATTGCTAGGATCCTAAAAAATCATATTGTTTCTTTGTCTTTCAAACCCCTTAATAGTATTCACAACTTTTTCAAATCGAGTAAAGATCCTATGAACCCCAGGGATGGGAAAGGTGTCTACATCATTCCATGCTCCTGTGGGACTACATACATTAGTGAAATGGTTTAGTCAATAAATCAAAGGATCTGTGAGCATGTTGTCGACATTAAGCATGGAAGATCTTGCTCCTCAACCTTATCTTAGCATGCATAAAGGAATAACCATCACATATGCATTGAGGAGGCTAAGGTTATTGCTAGAATTGATCATTTTCATCATCGTAAGTTAAGGGAGGCCTTAGAGATTGAAATAAGACCTCTCAATCTTAATAGAGACGCTAGGTGTAATATTAGTAGGTGTTGGACCCCTGCCTTATATTCTTAGTTGTTGTTGTTTTTTTTCTTTTCTTTTATTATTCAGCTGCCACCTTTTTTTTTTACTCGAATTGATATAAATCCTGTAGTCGTATATGGATTATATATATTTTTTGAACCATTCTTATAATAAATGATATGTGTGTGTGTGTGTGTGTGTGTGTGTTTTCTTTTTTCTTTTTCTTTTTCTTTTTTTTCTTTTTTTCTTTTTTTTCTTTTTTTTCTTTTTTCTTTTTTCTTTTTGTCCTGACCCCCCTTTTTCCATCTCATTTATATAAAAAATATATTTAAAGTAAAAACCCTCGAATTAAAAATATAATGGTAAAATATATAATATATTGAAATTATTTATTATAAAATATATAAAACTTTAACAAAATGAATTTTAAAATTATAAATAATTTGTTAATTTATTCCATCGTAGTCAAACTAGTCGTTATTCCAAAGGCTAGTTTGGCCCTCTCTACATCTATTTAAGCTTAATTTTTGGATCTGATCTCTCATCTCGTACTGAAGATGAACCACACTGGTTGGTTCAAAACACGTCGACAAAGTTCATTCTCATGTGATCTTAACCGAAATGTTTCTGGAAAATTACTATGGATCATAGTAGCCTCAATTCAAATACATGGGATATTGTTTTTATCATGGCAAATTTTCCTTGTATATCATCGTGGATTTTCATCATTGGTCACTTATGACATAGTTCCTTTTGGTTTTCGACTTCAAAACATATATTTGCAAAAGGTTTGTTTGTATTGTTACGTTGGTACCTCCTACCATTATTATTGGAATACCTCACATCTAGTACAAATTTCACTGTTACTATTTGACTAGATGGTTTCTCTCATGCTTGACCACAACTCATTTTCACATCATGGATATTCATACACAATAATTATAGTAATGTTCCAATTCTAGTTGAAAATCATGAATAGGCGCAACCCTTTTCTAACATTTGTTTTGAACCCCTAGTCTGAGCTAACCTTAGAGAGCTCTCTACATGTTTTCATCCCCATTTCTAGTGGGCCTTCTTTGCGACAATTATTTTCCCTCCTTAGTGACAATGATCCATTACACATTTTAGAGGGAAGCAATATTCATTTTTAGATGAACAATGATTCAAATTTATTGGACATGGTCCCATATTGTACATTATTTTTGTTTACAAATATTTTGTGTGTGTACAAATATATCACCTCACTAAAATTTATTTCACAAATTATCACCTCAATCTCTTTGTTGGAGTCTCTCTCTCTCTCTCTCTCTCTCTCTCTCTCTCTCTCCAAAATATGGGAGATAAACTTATGATGCATCCCCCCCATAGCTTCACACATCAAGGAGCATTTGTTATCACACCAATTTATCTCACTTATGACATCTAAGCGATTCAATTTGAAACATCCCAAACTACTACTACACTTGTTTAAAACATTTGAATGCAATATTTATAACCTAATTACATATCAATAGTACTAGTCAAACTTCAAGTTTACCATTAAAATGATCATGAGACATATTTATTAATAGTTTCACAATTGCATTAGAGTAACTTGTATACCCATGCAACCCATGAAGTAACGTGATTCAAGTAATTACATGGTGCATTAATGCCTCTAGTAATCTTGAGGTCTCAACCAATGAGTCTAAGGCCATATAATAATCAATATGAGATTATGTGGCCCTCCTTGTGTTGAGAATTTGGAGGGCTTAAGGTTAATACAAATTCTCTTCTTGATAATTACTTGTGAGCTTGGTTGTGTTGCTTATGTATTCTCTTAGTTAATCTTCCATCAAGTCAATTATCAAAATGCACAGGACACAAATGTTAAGCAGAAGTAACACTTTTATTGTGGGAAGGTAAATCACAGATTTAACTTCCTTACATTACACTTTAGAATTCATCACAACCCTTATGCTTGTATATATTAGTCCTGAGACATTCGCTTATACCAACGTTGTATGATCGCAATCTTGTACTTCTTGATATCCGCAATCCTATTCATGTATCTTTGTTCCAGATCCGCATTTTATATTGTCATTTATCTGCACTTAAATCCTTCCTTCATACGTATTGTTTCCTTCCTTATCCACATTGTAATATCTTCTTTTATCGCATTGTCTCCTTGTAAATGTCTACACTATCTCCTTGTATATATCCACACTGTCTCCTTGTAAATATCTACATTGCATCCTTGTTGATATCCGCACTGTACTCTTAGATATGTCCAATCTTATTTCTTCAATTATGACCACACATTTACATGAAACTAGTTGGTCTAATAACTATATGGTTGGCTTGCTTATATATATATATATATATATATATATATATATATATATATGACCACACATTTACCATGAAACTAGTTGGTCTAATAACTATATGTTCGGCTTGCTTAAAGAGTTATGATATATATATATATCATAACTCGTTAAGCAAGCCGACCATATAGTTATTAGACCAACTAGTTTCATGGTAAATGAGGCCGACTAGATCATGGTGAATTTCATGAGTTGGATGTTGGAAATACTGAGGGGGGGGTGAATTAGTATTTCTTTCAATTAGAGCATTAGTTAATCTTCAATTATTATCAATGTTTGTACAATGATATCAGCAAACAAGAGGAACACAAATGCGCACAGATTTTAAGGTGGAAACCCACTCCAGGAAAAAAACCACCTAATGCTTTTCTAATAATTCTTTAATATTCAACTCCAATTGAAAATAAAGCTCCAACTTCCTAAAATATAGAAAAGCATTCTTCTCCAACGCCCGAGATTCTTCAGTAGTCAACTGAATGGATGCCCCAATACCCAATGAGCTACAACTCACCCTAGCACCACCCTACCACCCTATAGAAGAATAAAAGAAGAATGGACTCCTGTACCAGGGAAAATGGTCCACTTTACAATGATATAGAATGATGCAGAAGAAGAAGATATACTATACCATAACCCCAACTTTAACACAACCACCTAATGATGATCCTAGACCTCCCAACACTACCTCTTCAACCCTTGGCAGATAGACACTAGTACAATTTGTACAATAATGTATTTACAATGACTAAGTACAATGATACCTTTACAATGATTGTATGCAGTGTTTCCCACTTGAAGACTTCATATGATGAACTTCTTGCTGCTGTTATGCACCTTGGTTGCTTCTCTCTTCATGCTACCCTCTGCTGCACCTTGCTTTGCTTTTCTACCATAGAAATTCTGGTCAATCCTTGACAACACATGATCTAGTTTTTTCTTGCCTTCTAGGAGCTCGATATTGAATCTAGTGTATTTCTATTATTTCAGATCCTCAATATCTGATTTTCAGTCCTATAGTAGTCCTCTGAGTCATCTTTCCAATGCCACAGGTCTGACCCAATTTTGATTCTTCAAGAGAGAGTTATACCCAATTTCTCACAATGCCCTAATTATGGACTGTTTCAGTAGAGTGCACTTGTACGGAATTCCACGTGTCATTGTTTCTTCATTTGGTCCTAAAATTGATAGAGACAAAACTAGAGACTGTGCACTATCTTCCACTTTTTACAGAATTCCAATCTGATACTCAGAGAGAGAGTTATGACGATTTTACCAAGGTCACTTCTTTGAGATGAATTTCAAGAGCTTGCAAAAACCCTGACTTCCACAGATCATATCTTCAAAAATATTGCGCACCCTTGACCTGAAATTTTTACTGCACCTTCCTTAAGATTTGGGCTTCGTCTCATAAAAAATTCAGCTTCTGAACCTTCGTAGAAAAAAATTTAGAGCTAAAATTCCACGATAACTTGTTTTAGATGGCCAAATCCCTTTCATAAGGAGGAAATGAGGATCACAATTTATATAAATGATTAAGTTGAGAGGGGTTTCAACAAGTGAACGTGGGAGGGATTTTAGGAGCATAAAAAATAGTAATTATGACTTTTAAATGACCCATACCCCAACCCCATGGGGTTTTAGCCCACTAACTGGGGGTACAAACTTCAAACATGAATATCTCTCAAACCATGAAGAATTACATGGCGTGCCATATATCAACGGAAACATCTCGACAAGAAGAGACCATAAAAATTAGTATTGACCCAGAATATATTAATTTGGTAGTTCAAACTTCCCATGCAATATTGGGTTATCCCTTGGTGTTGCTTGGGTTGACATCAATGACAACCGCTGATCAACATTGGAGAGGCATTTCTTCATTGCATTTAAGGGTTGTCTTCCATCGTTATATTGAGGTTTGTGAGCTTCTTTCACAAGTTCCTAGAGCATGCTTAACTCAAGCCTAATGGACATGAAGAAGAATTCCATTTAATTAATACAATCTTGCTTATGAAGCCCATGAAGCAAGTAAACTAAAAATACATTTTATTTACTTTGCTTTCTTCTTTTCACAAATACATAATTACATAGTCAACATGAAGACCGACCTAGTTACACTTTTCAACACTCTCTCTTAACTAGGGAGGTATTCATACAGGTACATGGTCACTTTCAAACTGAATAATCTCATAAGAAGAATCAGATTGGTAATCGCATCTGTATAGCATCATATCAACTAGCATTGTCCTAGTGCAAGGCCTTTACTAACATCCCCGTCTCTCAACGAGACAATGGGCTACAATGCTGGTGATACACATGACTTATAGACACGTTCTTCATTGTCTCTCCAAGGTACATACTCCACCCAAGTTTTCCCAAAGTATGACCTTCTTGGACTATTCTTCTCTTGGGTAGTTAGCTCTCAAAGAATGTAGGCCCCCGACTACTCTTATCTTGAATGCCCTAACACATGCTAAAAGAGTATCGAATGCCAGATGATTACCCAATCCTCCATTCTATCTTCGTAAGACCAAAATGATGTGTCTATCTCTCCCTCTCAACCAGGGAGGACCTTATTCCACATGGGAATGTACTCATTCCTATACACGGAATGTGCCTAAGCTCATTCTTAGGAATTACCAAGTTTCTTCCAAGTAAAAAACTTATCATTAGGCTCCCTCTTAACCAGGGAGCTCCAACAGCAATGGTGAGACACCCAGTTTCTCATGAAGAATTCTTGTCCTCGATGTCAAGGATTTTAATATTGAGGAATCTCCAACTTTTAGCTTCATAGGTGTTGAGGAGGTAAATCCCCTCTGCAGACAGAGGCGATCCCTACTCTCCCAGCAGGGGTCTAGCAACAATCATCAAATGTTACAGCGTAGATTCCTAGTTACGAATAAAAGACCAAAGATGGAGGCCTACCTGGAATCCAATGCTATGATCCGTAGAAGAGAGCGTTCCCGTTCCTCAAGCTCGGCAGATCACGATCCTCCCACGATCTCCGTGGATGGACACCTACACATGCAAGAAACAACACGAATACAAGCATAAAATCCAGAATACGCAACTATATATCAGTCAGAAAGGATATAACTCGTTATTAACATAAGTGAAGATAGAGTGGAACCATAACCGTAATCCTTCATTAAATAACAATCGAAAGAGAGTACAACGAATGTTCTGACGTCGTGGTCTCCTTCGGATGGGTCTCCAGCCGTTCACGTCTCGCAAAGCTCACCAAGGAAAGGGAAAAACCTCTCCAGAGTCTCTCGACGATAGTCTCCTTACTTGAGTCGGCCTTAAGGGAAGGAGAAGGGCTCTTACAGCACAAAGGCTCTTGGGAATTTGGAGATTCAAAGCTTAGGCCCTTCAAGACTAGCTTGCCATGGAATTGAGCAGGCTTTTATAGATGGGGAAGGAGGGAGTTGGGATCCCTATTATTATGGGATTGGCCCTATCAACAAGGAAGGTTCCATGGGAGGTGGCAAAACCACTTCCCTTCCATAGAACTCCCGCAACCAAACCTCCCAACTCAAGATAGGTAATGGTTTGTGAGTTTGTTGGAACTCAACTTCCGCCATCTTTATTTAAAAAACAGTCCCTAAAATGGGTGGCGCGACTGCTGCTCTATGACAGAGCGCCAGATGGCGCGACCTCTTTGTAGGATTTTCCCCATTGGCGCGAGTACTGAACTGCCTGCCCGCGCCAATGCCAAAAGGGATGTTTTTCATGATTTTTGCAAGGAGATGTCTCAAGGGCAAATAAAGCTCATGCTTAGAGGAATGCATTGATGATGTTTTCAAGGCATGACAATGTTCACGGGTCACAAAATGGGTCCTCCATTGTGCGGGACGGGGAATGGTAGGGACGGTGACAAATTACTGTGTAACAGATGCCCCCTAAAGTATGAGGCCCGAGAGAGAGAGGGGTGAAATGCTTTACGAGAACATGTTCAACTGAAGGCCCGCCGTCGGAAAACCTGCGCAGAAAAATACAACCGATATCTCAAGTATATGATGTATATGCGGTATGGGCGCAGCCATCCGAAACAGAGTACACTATAATCCGGATCTAGGGTATGGGCGCAGCCATCCAGTGAGAATAAAATAAATAGACTCAGGTATAGTCGTAGCCATCTAATCAGTGAGTCATGTACATAATGATAATAATCCACAATCGCAGCCTGGATTACAACAGACACAATCCAGGGTCTTGCGCTCCATCTCGACCCAAACAAAGTACAAGTTCAAGCATGCGAATATGTGAGCTGAAGTTGAACATGCAGGAACATCATCTGATTACCAGCCAATGATGAAAGATGTTAACAGACGCGAGAGGAACCACCAATAATGACAATGGTCCTCAAGGTACTACAGGTACAATCTACGGCGTGTGAATCAATGAGTTGGCGTCGAACACCCGCAGAATCACTCGATCGGAGGCCAATGATGAAAACCTCACGTCGAATGCGACGAACCTGCCATTGAGGCATGCAGGCTCCAAGATACCATGAAGGAGTCTCTAGATCAACGTCCTGGATAATGAGCTGAAGTCGACAGGAAGTGACCTTGATCGAAGGTGGGCTATAATGTTTCCCACATCATCGACACGAGACAGAGGAATATGATGTTTTTGTTGTGAATCAGGATCGCATGAGAATCAGAGGAAGGTTGATATTTGCAGAGGCCAACTTCTCTTGAACATATAAACGGCACGACAGTGGACTTGGCAGTATTTGAAATCAACGGATCAGAGGTCATGGTGACGAGGCAATGAGCAGATGAGAGGTCAAAATGGATTATCCAAACCCACGGAGGCAAAGTGAAGAAACGAGATGAGATGTCCCCAACCCGACACGAATGCAGACAAGTGCCATGTTCAAGAGCGACATACTGCCGACGACAACGACGATGGTTCCATTTTCCCCCCACCATTTCTGGCGAGTACCCCAATTATTTTTGATAACAAGCTTGAAGGGGATAACATATGCTTGTGATATAAGTCCGCCCTTCGGGCGAATCCATCCTAGTGCATTTAACGAGTCCTAGGAAGGAGGAACTCGGAGAACGTCATTTCGACTAGATCCGATGTCATCAGGGTTTAACGAGTCTGACAAAGGAAGAACTCGGCGTCTTTTCACGTTTAGAGAGTTTGAAAAGACAGCGGAAAAGAAAACTCCACAGGTCCCTTTTCGTAAATAGTTCCCCAGATCCGAAAAGGTAGAAAACAATATCCAGGAAAACCTCCTAGTCGCGATAGGCTAGGGTATTCCTTTTTCGTAATCAATCCATCCCAGCCCGAAAAAGGGGTAAACGTATACTGGGTAGATGTCGATTCGTGTCCAATTTAATGAGATCGAAACGACAAGGGCCTTGGCAATCTTTTCATGTTTAGAGAGTCAGAAAAGAGCTGAAAGATGACTCCAAAGTGACTTTTTCGTGTATTTACCGAGTCCGAAAAAGTATAAAATACAACTCGTTTCCATCGTTAAAGTCGCAAGAACCTGCTGCTGCACATACCAAGCAAGCGTAAAACCCATTTTCGACATAACATATTAAAATATTTGATAAAAATAACTTTTTAAAACTCATTTTATGTCAAAAAGTTATAAATATGCCAAAATGGTAAAAATAAAATTACATTTACTATTCACCTTGGTAAAAAGCAACAGTGGTCCATTTGGAGTGGAAACTTCTGACGGCGATTGCGACAGATCCGGTTGACCATTCAGATTCTCATCTGCTACAGGTAAGAGGCACTTCCCTGCTCTTCATTTCCATCCATTTTTTAATAGTTTTCCCTTGTGTATCAGTCCTCTGTGGCCACTTTTGAAATTTTAGGGCCGCGCTCATTGGCGCGGGTATCGGGCACGGACCCGCGCCAATGGGCTCTTTTATGCAAAGGGCTCGCGCCACATGGTGCGACTGTTCACAAAACAGCCGCGCCAGCGGCCGAACCTAAAATTTCGCCTAAAAATTCGATATTTTAACCAAATTGAATGGAATCTGAAGCCTACCAGAGATCTAACTAAGGGTTTATGACCATATGGATGCAGGTAATCAAGAAAAATGGTGATTAAATGGAAAGAACGAGAGCATGGAGAAGAGGATGAACAGGCCATCCAAAGTGAGGCTTGCATGAATGCCCTCAGAAACTGTGGGCTAAAGAAGTTCTTCCTTACACCCTGTCTACGAGCTCAGCCCGAGCTCCTCTAGTATTTGATCAGTATTTGGGATGAACATGAACAAGTATTCAAGTTGCGAGATCAGGTATTGGAGCTGGAGGTTTCTGATGTGTATTTTATCACCGGATTGTCTCGCAGAGGTCCAATCCCCATCTTGACTGGAAGTAGACCATCTAGCACGAAGATGGAAGAAGTGATGGCACGAGTGTGCCGAGGAGCACAAATGGGATCAGGGAGCAAGAAGGTGGATATCCACACTATCCCCGATCTGGAATTAAGAGTTGTCCTACATACCATCACGCAGGCTGCAGGGTCGCAGGCACTGCACGAGGCCACAAAGGCCCAACTCTTGCTGGCCTCAAAATGCATGAGTCCCTTACTGTTCGACTGGGCAACAGCAGTAACAATAAACATGAAAAGGCAGCTCACAAAATGCAAACAAGATAAACTGAAATAGTTTGGCTATGGTTCCATCCTGGTATCGTTCATTCTGGAACTTTTACCAATCTTCCAGGGCCAAGGGGCCTCAGTAGCAGATCTGATACCACGAGAGCCAAGAATGGCTCACTAGGCAGCACTAATGCCCAGAGTTGGAGGCGGCCAACAGATGTCCTGGAGGCCGGAGTTCTTTAGGTGGTTACGGCGCCAGTTGATTGTAGTGGAGGACTGGCCATATGCAGGAACTGACTTCACCGGAGACCCAGATCTCCCACTGCCAGAAGGAGATGACTGGGACGAGGAGTTGGGTAAGACCTCATGTTTTTTATTTTTTATGTTTTATGTTTTTTTGTTAATACACATTCGTCTTAACACATTTTATATATGTATGTAGATGTGGGACCTAAGAGACCAGCTGGATGTCTCCAATCTCACGGAGGACTCAACTCACCCCTGATCCTCAGGGAGAGGGCACCGGAGGAGAGGAGTTGATCCAAAATCTTGAGGGCATTGCCCGAGGGATCCCGGACTATGCTCGGCTGGCGGACGTACTGATGGCATACCAGCGTCATATGGTAGGAGTTCCAAGTCGGATCCACCGAATCCTGAGACGCTTAGTGCGTGCAGTCACATGATATCATGAGCACCATGCGGATTAGCTCTTAGGATTTATACCACACCTATTTTTTGAGAGACGTATCGTCTCCGGATGTACTTAAGACGATTATGTATATTTTGACTTTATGTGACACACTCTATGTAAACATTTCGATATCTATATATATATATATGCATACCTATTTCTGGATGGATCTTTCTTTACATGTGATGATGATTTACAAATTGCGCAAATGTTTGTCTAATACCAAATTTGCTACTGCATCTGTTAATGTATTCAAATGCCTGGGTATATGATGATATGTAATGTAGTCAAAATTTATTTCCAGTAATCGAATACGCAGATACAGACGAAAGATGGACGGGTTCCTTACCGAATAGTGTCCGTTCAGTTGTAACACTACAAGTTTCGAATCTAGATACACGAGAAATTCACGGATACCAAGGTTTACAGCCTCAGTTAATAATTCTAACACAGCACTATATTCCGCGATGTTGTTCGTCGTACGTCCTAGACACACTCCTTGCAGGTTGACCAACTCACCAGCAGGATCATAGATTACCCAGGCTGCTGAAGACAGATTCCTGGTACTGCGAGAGGCACCATCCATGAAACCAACAAATGGGTGAATAGACATCTGCACAACCAGGAAGACCCGATCAGCAGAAAGATGTTTACAAAGCACACCACACTATACATGCACACAAATGAAAATCACACACCTATGTACACACACCACACCAAGAAATCACTTCAGGCATAGTACTTTTTGAGGTACAACCCATTTTTGGGCTGCGCCAGCGGAACTCCTTCATAATCTATAAGCTCATAGACCCCATTTTTCAAAATGCGTTTTACTATATAGGGCCCATGCCACATAGGCTGGAACTTACCGGCTCCAATCTTGTCATGTTCTTGATCGTACATGAGGACGAGGTCTCCTTCGATAAAGGAACGAGGAGAAACAGATTGATCAAAATGAGTTTTGACCCTCTTCTTTTGTGCTTCGATAACCAAAGAAGCCATATGACGGGTTTCATCTAACCGTTCTAGATACAGAAGACGTTCTTCCTCAGCAGAAGTATTAGGTAGAAGCTCCACAACTAATTTCAACGAAGGAATCTCGCATTCAACCAGAAGAGTTGCTTCCAGACCATACACCAATTGAAATGGTGTGAACCCAGTTGCACTCTTTGCAGATGTTCGGTATGCCCAGAGAGCTGAGAACAGTTGGAGATGTCGATTGGATTTGTGAATACCAACTGTTCGCTGAAGCATAGTGACTAAAACCTTGTTCACTACTTCAACCTGACCATTCGCTTGAGGGTAATATGGTGTCGAGCTGTTGTGACGCAAGCCCAACTTTGAAGTCAGCTCCGCCATCATATAATCTCGGAAATGAGTACCGTGATCAGTGACGATGGCTTGAGGAACCCCGAATCGTGCAATAACGTGGTTGAATATAAATTGAGCAGTCGTTTTCCCGTCAGCAACTAGTGTAGGCATCGCCTCGTCCCACTTGGTGAAGTAGTCGATGGCGACAATTATATATGCATGCCCCCCGGCCGAGTGAGGGTTACACGTCATAAAATCCATGCCCCATTTCGCAAAAGGGCCGACAGTAATAACGGGATGCAATGGTAAAGATGGTGCGCGCATCTTGCGCTGAAAAATCTGGCACGTGTGACATTTACGGACTGCAGTGATACAGTCTTTGAATATGGAAGGCCAGAAATAACCTGCTCGCAGAATCTTCTAGGCAGTAGCATACCCAGACATATGTCCACCACGGGCGCCACTGTGGCAATCATTTAGGACCTTTTCAGCCTCTTCCAAGGTTAGGCATCGCCGGAGCACCAAATCTACTCCAATGCGGTATAAGGTATCTCCTACAATACGGTAGGGCTAGGACTGGTGCCGAATCCGACGGCGGGCAGCTTTATCCAACTCAGACCGAAAGGTCGAGGTCTGAAGATACACTATTATGTCACCGTACCAAGGGTCATGAGTACTGATGAGGAAAAGTGTTTCGTCCGGTATATGGTCTTCAGAGTACGAGGGAGAACAAGTCACACCCACGTGGATATTCTCAACAATCCCCGGTTTAACGAAGATGTTGATTGGGATAGTTTGAGTAATGTTACTCAGGTTACCCTCCGAAAAAACCTCGTGCGTCAAAATGGGCGTTTGAAGAGGAGGGGTAGGAACCTGAGTAGCATAATGCTCCAGACAGTCAGTCATTGCCCCCAAGCTAGGCATAAAAGAGGAGCGATGATGTCCATCGCCCCAAGGCAGCTCCTCAAGAGACATAGTTTCAATGATAGCCTCATCGGAAGGAAAAGTCTCTTTGAGAGGATTAGGCGAATCGACCTGACCAAGCCAGGGGGATTGAGAGTAGACGCGAGAGCCATGCTCAAAGGAGCATGCTGAGGAGATGGAGGATCAGATGCGGCAACAATTTCACAGTAGATGATCTCTACTGGAGTCAATGGCATTGATTCTCCAAACTCAAACACTTGCTCAGGCGTAGGAATAAGCCAAGGGTCATCAGACCTGGACATCATGTTGACTTGAGCGGTGTGCGGTGGCGGTGCGGGAAAAATACCCATGAGGACCGGGTCTTTGAAGAGACCAGGTCCCACACTGTCGGGGGGATTCGGAATCTGATCCACGTATGGCACGTTGTTCTCAGAGGTAGAGGTGAAAAATGACAACTGATCCACCGTGACAATCTTGCCCTCGTGAGGGAACTTAATGAATCGAAAGACGGTGGACGACACGCAGAGCATGGCATGGGTCCAGCTGCGGCCAAGAAGTTTATTGTAGTTGAGTTTAGCGTCAACCACTTCCACTTCTACGTTGACAGTTTTCCCCTGTAATGTGATCGCTAGACTCTCCAGAATGCCCAGGGGTTTAGATTCCCGACCATCGAATGCCTAAAGGGCATTGGGAGATGACGACAGGGCTGGAGAGCCGATGGCCTTCTAGCAAGCGGAGGACATAACGCAGGTAGATGCACCTTCATCCACAACGGCCCTATCAATGTTTAGACCGTTAATCCCGACTTGAATAATCAGAGCGATTTGATGTGGAAGCCGGGGAGTGAAATTCTCCAAATCGAAGGTGAGAAGACTCGAGTTGGCGGGATCAATGCCCCCGATCGCAGACAATAAAGCCTTCCGTTGCGAAGGATAACTTTGAAGAACTTCTAGCACAGACATGGCAGACGGCGCCTGTGCCAAATCCTCAACAATGCTGTAATGTTGAGCGGCACGAGCATTTGGATTATAAGAAGATCTTCGAAGAACACCTTTAGGAGGTGGCTTCACAACGGGTTCAGGAGTAGGCTTCTCGATTTCCAACGGACCGGAGACAGGTGGGGGAGGCGGCCCATCCGAAACTGCCTTCCCAGGTGCCTGCCGCGATTCGTTGTAATCCTTCGACCGCGTAGCGACAGAGATAGGTGCAACACTCTTCACCATGAAAACCTGAGACCCAAACGGTGCAGATGGTGACGACTGTTTGACCATCTAGGTCTATTGAGATGGAAATGGCTCTTTTAAAACAGCCGGAGTCCCTTTAGGGCCCTTAAGAAGTTGACTAACCTCGGATCGTCGTGGAAAATCCTTAGTATAATGGTCCCCTTCACAAATGAGGCAAGGGTACTTCGGTTTACGCTGAGAGCCATCCTCAGTACGAGATTTAGATTCTGGCTTCGGGGCATCAAATTTAGATTTGCCTTTGCCCTTCTTTTTCCCTTTGGAAGTTTTCTCCGTAGGATTGGCCTGAACGGCATTCACTTCCGCGGTTTTACCAGAATCAGAGGGGGCAGGATTAGCAGGAGCATTGTTGGAAGAATTAGACTTCTGCTTCCCATTCGAAGATTTCTTCGAATTCTGAGAGACAGAACCAATGACACCATCCACCGCAGGGGTAGGCGGAGCCTTAGAGGTTCCGGACCGCGGGGCATCAGGCAAGATATCATAAAGCGTGTCGAACTGAGAATATACAAGATCCAGATATTGGGCACACGCAATGGCCTGTTCCTCCGTCACACACGCTCCCATCGCAATATCCTGAGCGATTTTATTCACAAAGGAGGTGGTGAACCAGTGAGTCAGTATCTGATCAGGTATGTGAAACTTGATCATTCTACGACGGCGCCGCCACTCATGAATGTGATTAGAGATGTGAGTGGCTTTGTCCTGCTTCAGAGAAGTCAGGAGGTGCGTCCCGGCTTCATAACGAACCGGTAACTGGAAGTGCGTGAGGAAATCCATGGCTAAAGAATTGAAATCTTGGAAAATGCCGCGGGATAACTCTATGTACCACTTAGCAGCAACTCCAGTTAAAGTACACTGGAAGAGGCGCAGGTGAATCGAATCGTCGACCCAAGAGTTAGACGAACACCAAAGATGATACATCATCACATGCGCCTAGGGGTCCTCTCCAGCTTTTCCCTCAAACTTGGGGCAATCACCTGGTATCTTGGTGGGAACCGGAGGCCAATATGGATTATGTAAAATCGGATCATTGGTCAACTTTGAAACATTCGGCAACTCCAAGGTGGCCAGGAACGGCAATGGCGGATTGACCGGCATGCCAGACCCAGGATGAGGACCGTTACCTGTACTCCACAATGGTTGTGAATATCCTTGCCCCCATGGGTTCTGTCCCGTAGGATTCTGACCGTAGGGGGTGTAGGTCATATAACCAGACTGATTTGGATGCTAGTAACCAGAGTGTGGGGCCTGATAACCAGGGTACAGACCCTGATTATATGTCGGCCTGGTGTAAGCAGCGTTTGGATTTGGCTGCTAAGTATAGGTAAAACCAGGTGGAGGAGGATAATACTGAGAGCCTCTGGGGTGGTTATAATTCGGTTGAGATTGACCATGTGGATAATAACCACCCAGAGGATAATTAGGCTGCTGAAAAGTGGAACCCTGCAGAGCCTGATAAGTAGGGCGCAACTGTTGATTTGGCTGCGGCATTGAATGTATCGACTGCTGAGCAGGGTTAATAGAATGAGCAGGCTGCCCTAAGTGAACAGGTTGACCCGACTGAGAGGGCTGCCCTGAATGAACAGGTTGGCCCGGATAAACAGGTGGCGCCGGTTGAGCAGGCTGGCCTGGTTGTGAATGAGCCCCAGGTTGTACTGGATGGGCCGGTTGGCCTGGAGGCGGAACACCAGGTTGTACCGGATGGTCCGGTTGGCCTGGTGGAGGAACACCAGGTTGTACCAGATGGGCCGGTTGGCCTGGTGGAGGAATAGGACTAGGTGGTTGCTGGAAACCGGTTTGACCTGAAGTGGAACCATAGGATGGTCCCGGCTGATATGCAACGTTAGAAATAATAGGGTACTGAGGTTGCATCGGTAAAGAAGGCTAGATTTGCCCCCCAGGACCATAGACCGGTCCCCGTTGATACCCCGGCTGAGGCTGAACAGGTTGACCGGAAGGGCTATAATACTATCCTTGCGGACTGTACGATGGCCCTTGTTGGCCGACAGGATAGCCTTGCATGGGCTGCCCCTGTGGATCATAAAGATAGCCAGGTTGGCCCGCAGGTTGGCCTTGGAAAGGCTGTCCTTGCGGGTTATAAGCCTGGTTATAAGGTAAACCTTGAGCATAGAGGTAAGCCTCAGAAGAAGGTAGACGTAAAATCTCCCCGTGCTCATCATACTGACCTGGGAAAGCATACACGGGAGTACCATCCTGTGCATAGTGTGAAAAGTAAGAGCGGTTAGGATCTTGGGAGGATGGTCCAACCTTGGTGTTCGGCTGTTGCAAAGAAAACCGATACTCCTCCAGAGAGATGTTCTCCAGTATAGCAGTCGTTAGATAAACATCTTCAGGAGTTGGCACAGCCCTTGCAGCAGATGCCGTGACAACAGGAGAAGAGGCAGCCACACAGATAGTGGGCCGGATGGGAACAAAAGTAACAGGCGTCTGAGGAGACACCCCGGGTGTAGTAGCAGCTGGCCTCGAAGCAGGAGATGACACTCCCATAGAGGCTGTAGTGGAAATGATCTGACCCAAAGATCTATATCCCTGTGGTAAAGAGGGACTGGCTGTTGACATGTCAGCCAGCTCAGAGTTGTCTCCCTCAAACAATCTTCGTGGGAAGAGATGATAGTCTTCACCAGACGTTGGGATTTCCTCACCAGAATCACTCATGGTTGATCCTACCGTTAAATCTCACAAGAGACGGCGAGGACTAGGAGGAAAAACAACAACAACAAAAGGCGAACCCGATGTAAGAGAAAGGAAATCAGCTCCTAATCTCAATTTAGACACAGGGTCCGAAAAAGGCCAATTGAACTCAACTGTTCCTCCAAAGGGTTGCTCAGCGAGAACCAGTCCCCCGTCAGGAAACTCGGAAACAACAGGCTGCTGCGGTTCAGCAGAGGATTGGGAAGCCTCTGAAGAATTGTCCGTGTAAGGACTACTAGTAGACGAAACCGAAGGTTCCGCCACTGTGGAAAACGACCAGAGAAAAAGAAGCAAACACACACACGGGTTGAAAAAGAGTCAAGACACACGATCAAACTGTCAAGAAGCAATATCTAACAGGGGGTATAATTGTGGGTGATTAATTTTTACCACATTGAAAAATAAGAAACTTCACCGTTTCATGTTTTAAGAGTCGAGAAACGATAAAAGATGACTCTATCTCTTTTAGATTTGACAC
Organism: Pinus albicaulis; assembly: GCA_034641835.2. Taxonomy (NCBI): domain Eukaryota; kingdom Viridiplantae; phylum Streptophyta; class Pinopsida; order Pinales; family Pinaceae; genus Pinus; species Pinus albicaulis. The sequence continues at coordinate 497,006,831 of CM076574.1, forward strand.
AAGCGTGAAAGGACAAGCGCTTGACGGTCTTTTCAAATTTAGGGAGTCAGAAAAGACCAAATGACTGCTAAGGAATACTAGGCACAAAGGGTGTACCGAATAACCGTGAACTGCAATATACACCTTGGTTTTAATAATGAAAAATAAATCAACGAAGGACTTTCCGTACATGCACGCAATCTCCCTGAATGTTGTGTTCGGTGTATCATGGGTATAGGGCGGCAGACTCGGCTTCCTGTGGATAAAGGATTGAAAACCTAGAGGGGTCTCCCTTTATATACTCGATGGTACGGAGAGCGCAAGTCCGTACTAGCGTTGTCTAAAGCCAAAAGGCAAACGACAGCTGCTAGGTTTAAAGACGCCGGAACACGTCTCTAGCCTAGGCCTCTAAATGTGCTTCGTTAGATTTCAATGCTGCCTTAGGTTAATTGAATAGATTTTAAAGTTGATCTTCAATTAGGTTTCAGTTTTCAGGCCCTAACGAATGTGTTGTTTCAAAAACTCCTAAATGCAAAGCTACATGCCATAGTAGACCATTTCGTTCCATGAAAACTAGCTACAGAAGAGTTGAGAGTTTTTACATAAACAAAACGATCGGAAGACAAACAATGCTATCTCTAATGCAAATAATGAAATTGAAAACTTTTCATTCAAATCACTAATTACTAGTAAAATCGAAAAATTTCAATTTGCACTAATCAACCAAAAGCAAAAGAGAATTTTTTTTTTTTTTTTAATTTTCAATGTTTGATAGGTAGAAGCACTAAACAAACTGAAAATAAACGGAACAACTTGAGAAACGATATTGAGAGAGAAAAACGAACCAATTTCACTAAATGACACAAGCAATCAGATCTCAAATCGACCAAAGTCTCTCAAAACCATTTAAAAGACTCAAAGGCTCCAATGGACCGTGTGATCTAGGCCCAAAGCAAGACCAAACTAAATTTGAATGAAGAAACGAGCAATCGCCCAAAAATCGTAACAAAATAGTGAACAACTACTAAGAGGATGCGAAGGAGCAATCAGAGAGTTGACTGGATAAGCGAAACACCAAAACTCCCAAGGAGGGCTCGATACACAAAGCCACTAGATGCCCTAGGGCTTAAAACGTGAAATCGATGGATAAAAGCAAACAACCAAAGGACGAAGGCAAATTCCCAGTCAAACAGGACTCCAACACACTCAGGTAGTTGAAAAATCAAGAAGAAAAACACTGATCAGACCTAGAGAGCTCAAAACTGAGCAAACTCAAATACCCTACAGGAGTGGCGCGACTGTAAGGCTGTAACTGGCACAGCAAGCAATTGGCGCGGGCGATACAAAAGCAACATGCGCCAATTGGCGTGACTGTCGGGCTAAAAAGCGCGCCAGTCAAGTTTCTCAGCCAAAAACAAAGAAAGAACTACTCAAGAAGCAGATCAATGTAAACTAAGCAAACCAAGAAGCAAAAAACAACAAAAGAACCTAGCCCAGAAGGCTAACCAAGCAAGGAAAATCATAAAACAATCAAAACAAGACAATCTAAATGAGACAGTGAAAACTAGATGATTCCCCAGCGGAGTCGCCAAATTGTTGAGGAGGTAAATCCCCTCTGCGGACAGAGGCGATCCCTACTAGCCCAGCAGGGGTCTAGCAACAATCATCAAATGTTACAGCGCAAATTCCTAGTTACGAATAAAAGACCAAAGATGGAGGCCTACCTGGAATCCAATGCTATGATCCGTAGAAGAAAGCGTTCCCGTTCCTCAGCCTCGGCAGATCACGATCCTCCCACGATCTCCGCGGATGGACACCTGCACATGCAAGAAACAACACGAATACAAGCATAAAATCCAGAATATGCAACTATATATCAGTCAGAAAGGATATAACTCGTTATTAACATAAGTGAAAATAGAGTGGAACCATAACCGTAATCATTCATTAAATAACAATCGAAAGAGAGTACAACCAATGTTCTGACGTCGCGGTCTCCTTCGGATGGGTCTCCAGTCGTTCACGTCTCGCAAAGCTCGCCAGGGAAAGGGCAAACCTCTCCAGAGTCTCTCGACGATGGTCTCCTTACTTGAGTCGGCCTTAAGGGAAGAAAGAGGGCTCTTACAGCACAAAGGCTCTTGGGAATTTGGAGATTCAAAGCTTAGGCACTTCAAGACTAGCTTGCCATGGAATTGAGCAGGCTTTTATAGATGGAGAAGGAGGGAGTTGGGATCCCTATTATTGTGGGAGTGGCCCTATCAACAAGGAAGGTTCCATGGGAGGTGGCAAACCACTTCCCTTCCATAGAACTCCCGCAGCCAAACCTCCCAACTCAAGATAGGCAATGGTTTTTGAGTTTGTTGAAACACAACTTCCGCCATATTTATTTAAAAAACACTCCTTAAATTGGCTGGCGCGACTACTGCTTTGGGACAGAGCGCCAGTTGGCGCGGCCTCTTTGTAGGATTTTCCCCATTGGCGCGAGGGATGAACTGTCTGCCCGCGCCAATGCAAAAAGAGATGTTTTTATGATTTTTTTGCAAGGAGATGCCTTTAGGGCAATTGAAGCTCATGCTTAGAGGAATGCATTGATGATGATTTCAAGGCATGAAAATGTTCACAGGTCACAAAATGGGTCCTCCATTGTGCGGGACGGGGAATGGTAGGGACGGTGACAAATTACTGTGTAACACCAGCTTATGCGATCGTATGCCTTTGAGAGGTCTACTTTAACAATTACACCTTTTTTGCCACTCCTCTTAAGGCTATGGATGGTATCTTGTGCTACTCTGACTGCTTCATGGATTTGTCTTCCATCCAAAAAGCCAAACTTCTCTTTAGAAATGTTCCTTGAGAGAATAGGCTTTAACCGTATAGCCATCACTTTTTCTATAATCTTGTAAATACAGTTTCATAGTGATTGTTATCACCTAATTTGAACCTTAGGCTGAAAGAAGGCAAATCAGGGTAACCTCAAACCACGCTCAGCCTTGTAGCTAGCCCTACAAGGTTAGGAGAGGGCTCTCTCCGGGAAAAATGTTCAATGAAATATAAGAGTAAAATGATTTTAGGCTAGGTATAATAATTGGAAATGTTTTTATAAATTTCAGGGTTGTATGGAACAGATGGGGTTGAGCAGTTTGGAATTGGGGAATTAAATCAGAGATACAGGGTATTTCATGGGGCAAGGTAGGCAGGGATTTTAACAACTTGGTTTAAATAATGATGGAATATTTAAGACTGGCGAGGAGCTGAAAAGGGCATATGAGATGGATCCTTTTCAAACAATAGAAAACATAGTGTGTTGAATGATTTCCCAAGGCAAAGCATTATACAATGGATTCTACCTATCTATCTTGAAAAAATTCAACCAGAGATATGAATGAAATGAATGGCAAACATAAAAATTAACAGATGAACACAAGGGAAAGAACAATGCTAAAATCCATACCACAGGGATCCCAAAAATCAGAGCTGCATATCTTTATTAATTCCCTGCCAAACTGTTACAAATGGAGCGCAGAGTGTCCTCAATGATTTCCAACTTATTCCACTGTGACCCCCTTACAAATGATGAAGAATTACATTAAATATACATAATTTGAGGGGAGTAGATCCACAAAAAAAGGAGTTGTTTCACCAGCTCAAGAACTGAAATCCGAACATAGAAAACCAACCAACCAGATGCCCCTGAAAAGAAGGAGAGACAATACATTTTGAACATCTGGAAGGTTTGCTGTCGTGCTGCAATGATCTCTGTGTTTGTATTTAGCTCTTGGCCTTGACTATTTCTTTTCTTTTGTTGAAAATCCCTTTATGCCGAGAAATGCCCCTTGGAACCAATAAAACTGAAATTTTGCCATTTAATGAAGAAAAATCCCCTTTTGAGTGAAAAAAAATAAAGGAAAGGATGGCGGGGCCAAGTTGCGATCGCAAATCGCAATTGCAAATCGTAATCGGAAGAGGGGGGAACGATGCGATGAAACTTGCGATGCGATTGGAAGAAGTGCGATGAGGTAATATAATAGAGAGGCTACGATAAGCGATGTCCGATGGTGTAAACGAAACATCCCTTTAAAACAAATTAAAAGGAATTTTGCGCTTTTACATAGGAAAAAATGATTTTTCATTGAAAAAAGTGGAGTGCTTTAAGGTGGGACCCAAAAGCGGAATCGCAATCGTGAATGAGAAGGGGAGCGGGTGTATTGTGTAATGGGATCCACCGATTGCGATTGGGGATATGCGATATGTGATTGCGATGGAGCGATCGGAAGTGTCAGAACATTCAATCACATCGGCAAAACGAAAGATGGGAACTATGACATAAAAATTTGCGATGGGTCGACGCAATGAGGGACTTAAGAAATATTTTAAATCAAATTATGGCCTTTACAAAGGGAGAACCATTTTTTGTTTGGGAAAAGGTAGAAGGGTTTAGGCGGGGCTCGGGGTAAATCACAATCGCAATTGGGAAGGAGAGCGGAGTGCTACATAATGGGATCGCTGATTGTGATTTAGGATATGCGATTAATCGCATCAAGAAATTGGAAAAAGGGAAAGCGGGGTCATGTGCCGATTGGGTGATCGGATCGGTGATGCTATGCGATTTCATCGGAGGTGGGTCAATCAGAGGTGACTCAATTGGGAGTTTTCTCAATCGAGAGTAACTCAATTGGGAGTTGTGATTTAAATGGTGCGATCAGATCGGGGGAAAGGGTTGCAATCAGGTCGGAGAAAGGAATTATAATGAAAAACTTTAAAATTATATGAAATAAAGTCTAAGGGACAAATGAGAAAAGGGGTAAGGTTAAGCTTTTGGGGACTTTTGTTCACTTAGGCATATTTTTCAATCCAGGAGTCAGTTTTGAGAGTATAATATACCGTTAGACAGCTCTTTCCAGGCTCTTTCTTATGGACATACTTAGAACATGATTTTACACTAAAAATGCTGTGGAAAACACCTCTGAAAGGCAGGGTGGTGGATTTGTGGAGATAACAACTTCTGAAGTGCAACTTATTACATATGAAGACATAAAATTACATAAGAGATGATAATAAAAGAAAAGTACCATGTTCTCACCTCAAAACATGTTTTTTGAGGTGAAAATTACATCAACCTTAATAGAACCATTCTTTGATCTTTCCAGATACTGTGCCTTTGAGTTTATTTGACCTCCTCATGACCTTACTGATATTTATTGACACTTGACTCATTAATTTGACCATGATGAGACCCTAGAACCTAATGAGACCAACCCTATGACCTAATAATATGAATTGGGAGTGAAAGTGAATCATGAATGAAGACCATAGAGAGGAGAAGCAACAAGCTTTACATGAGGAAAAACTGATGAAAGACCACTACCATCAATGAATCCATGACCTAATGGAATGATGAAAATTTATGGTATGGGACTCCTAATATGCAAATGCAATAGATTAAGTTTGATCACTGATGGCAGTATGACAAGACTGACACTAACAATGATATCGGATGAAAATCATCAAAGGATTTAGGATCCTCCTTCTTCGGGATAAGGGCTACAAAGGTTGAGTTGAAAGGCTTATGTATCAATCCTTTGAGCCTGGATTCTTCGACCAACTCTGTCAGTTCCTCCCCTAAAGTATTGAAAAAATGCTGAAATAATTCCACTGTCCATCCATCAGGCCCTAGAATTTTATCTCTCTACATGTTCTTGAGAATGCTTCCACCTCCCCTTTTGAAACTGACGTCATTAAATTCTCATTTTCATCCTCTTCTATGTAGCGGGGGAAAAACCGGGCTACTCTGATCACTTCTGCAATTGATGCTTCCGGCAAAGCTTTGAAGAGGGACTTGAAATGACCGGTCCCCATCTTTGCAAGTTCATCAAAGGATTTCACAGTTCGGCCATCCTCCATCTGCATCCCCCATATGGTATTGATATTTTTCCTTCGTTTTTCATAATTCTGAATTTTTTGTATTCTCGTCCCTTGCTGACAGCCATATGGCTCTACTTTTTAGACGCCATTGTTCTTCCCTATATTCGAGCAACTTCCAGGGATTTGATTCTATCCCTTTTTTCAAGAGATTCATATCCATCTTCACCAGGAGACTCCAAATAATCTAATTCCTCTCCTATCCAAAAGAGGGATTCTTCTTCTTCCTTTTTTTTCTTAATCGCCCATTCTATCGTTGCCTTCTTCATCATTTTAAGCTTCCTCATAAACAAAATTCTTTCCCCCCCTCCAATTCTCCTTCGTTCTCCTTCCATATAGAGTGGAAAAACTCGTTAAAATACTCCTCGTTTAACCAAGAGGGGTTAAATTTGAAAGGAGCTCCTGGTTTCTTATTCATTCCAATGATCTCCAGTAATATGGGCATATGAAGTGAGTCAACCCCTTCCCCAATCCAATGTCTGAAGATCAGGGTTTTGGCCACCAGATCCTCTTTAAGAAGAAAGTGATCCAACTGATTTGCAATTCTCTCAGCCCCCACTCTTCTATTTCTCCAAGTCGGCCTGGGTTTTATGGGATCAACATCCACCAATCCTAAAGAGGATAGCTTGTGGATAAAGTAGTCTGATAGGGGGTCTTCTAGGGAATTTGGCCCCCATGCTTCTGATAGCCCCATAGAGAAATTTAGGTCTCCCCCAATCACCAGATTTGAACTCCTCATCAGTGATTTGGAGAATAAATAATTCCAGAAAGTGACTCTATCCGAACATGGTCCATAAATTTTTAGGATAGATAGAGACAGACATAGATCTCTTGAATAAACCTCAAGCCCTATGACATGATCCATTCGCCACGAGTTTAAAAATTTCAGTCTCCCTTCTTTACATCCCACTGCTAGTTCTCCAGATATCCCTTTTGCATCCAAAGTGAAGAAGGACTAACCCGATAAATTTTTTCTTAGAGCTCTCTTGATGTCATCGCGAGACCCAAATGTTTCTTGGAGCATGAGAACATCTGGAGAGTATGTTTTCACTAACTCTCTCAGTGCTAGCTTCTTGGAGCTAATAGCTAGCCCTTGACAGTTAAAGGAGAGAAAGATCATTATGGACCAATGGTGGGGGGTTTCATTTCTCTAAGAACTCCTGAAAGGGAACGTTGTTTGCCATCAAGAATGTCAATCCTGGCTCTTAGCTAGGATTTAGAGAGGTTGGATTTCCTCCCTCTGGTTTTTCGAGGACCTACGGCCATGGGGAGAGGACCCAATACACCCACCACACCCCAAGGAGAGGGTTTCTTCTCTCTCGGCCTGATATTATAGTGCATTTGACCAGATGGAGGGTCGGGGGGAAGGGGATCCAGGGGATGGAAAGATGCAGAGCAGAGAGTTTAAGTTTAGGGATGGATTTTATGAGGCTATCTAAGGCTTCAAACAATGTAACAGAAGGTAAAGAAAAATCATGAGAAGGCCTAGAAGGACTAGGCTTTGGTAGCACACAACATGAAGAAAAAAATTCAGAAATTAAAGCAGGGGAAGAGAACAGAGTTGTACCCTTAGGATAAGGGGTCGGATTTCCAGCTTCTGGAGTCCCCGCAGGAGCCGGCTCAACCCCTTCAGCTTTGGGAGATGATGACATAACATATGAATCTATCATTCCATCCTGTAATCCCCCATGCATTTGCTGATAAGTTTCCCCTTCCACCTCTTCCATAGCTACTGCTTCTCCCTCGGATGTATTATTGCTACTTTAGGGATCCAATGAAGAGAAAAACTCCTTCTTCTAAATTCTTTTGCGTTTGAATCCCAGGGGACATTCTTTGGCCAGATGACCATATTCATGGTAGCAGTGACATCTAAATGGAAAGTGCTTGTAATCAAGCATCTGAGTATAAGTAAAATCCTTATAAGTCAGGTTGATCTCCTCCGCCTAACCTTATTTAGGGTTTAGAGATACTAGAATCCAGGCTGAGATTTTATCCATTGTCCGCTGAAACGAAGAATCCACTTCCAAGAAATTCCCTAGAGAGTTTCTGATCACTCAAAAAATGGAATCCGTCCAAAAATAGAATGGCAACCCTGGAAGCTTAACCCAAATAGGTGATTCATCGATTTTTTCTCTCTGAGCATCGAAAAGGGGATTCTATTTTTTGAAAAGAATAGGAGGATTTTCCAGGCTCCAGTTTTAGTTAACAACCCAGTCTAGAGCTTCCCTTTTTCTAAATTTGACCATGAACCAGCCATGCACTAGTGATGTTACTTCAACTTGTTTCTCCAACCCTACTACCCAAGCATTTAAAGTCCATTATTTGATGTATTTTTTAGAGAAATTCTTTCCCTTAATTTTTCCCACTAGTATGGTATCCACAACTTCCATAACTTCTTTGATCTCTAAATCAACCCCAAGAACCAGGTTTTTGTTAGGTAAACTTGACTCGGGATAGAGTCAATGTTGACTAGGGAAAATAGTAGTGGTTTTGGGGCACATGGTATTGTGCACCCATGGTTTCCATCCCATGGTATTGATGTAATGGAACCTATAAAAGGCTGGGAATACTTCATTGTAATGTAGGCCTGGAGGTGAGTGGTGAAGGCTCACTTGGCTGGATTGGCCACGATTTTGGCCAATGCTTAATGAAATTTCAATGGTTTGGCTTTTCCCCAGATTTGGGGTTTTCCCGGATAAACATCTATGTTTATGATTTGTTGTTGGCTCTTTATGTTTATTGTTCCTCTCGATAAATTTATTATTTCTCCAGTAAATTTCTAACAAATGGTATCAAAGCCAAATGTTGGCTTCAGAGGGATGCTTCTGTTGCCAAGGTTTTTATTGGCTTCTGAATGGAGATATGATCTATTGTATTGATGCAGATCTGGATCTCAAACCCAAGGACGAGATAAATGCATAACCTAACCATAGATTAGATCTGAGCGTAACACTGAGCTTGTGAAACGTGTGAGATCCAATGCATGAACTCAAGTGCAACCGAGTAGGGTGGTTTCAAGACCCACTATTGCTATTGTGTGCAGCATTTGTGGAGATAATGACGCTGGTTATTATGTTGGGAATGTTCCAGTGGAAATGGTGTATATGCAATTGCGCAAAGAAGGATCTGGATCAAAAAATGAAGGCGTGGTCAAGGATATGGATATTATTTCCATTTATGGCATAGGCAATGTCGACATCGACGCTGAAGCGATAGCTGAAGCCGAGGGAAAATTTTCTTTGGATCACGATAACCTGAAAATACCCAAAAGACCCCATGCCCATAGGGTTGAAAGCTACATAATTGATAATTTTAGAAGGTCTCGACTAAGATCGATTCCTGCTTGGTTGGATGCAAATGGCATTGTCAGATCTTGTGCTCATAGCGAAGGAGCTATGGTGGCAGAGGATGAGTTAAGAGATCGTAGCCATGCGTTCGTGGTGGAGGCATGAGAAAAACTCATAAAGGCATGTGTGCAACAGGTGGATGCACTGGAGAGAGCCAGTGATGCTCTGATGTAAGATAGTGCCAACAAGAATTTTTCGATGAGGGTTGCGGAGTCGCAGGTCCAAAATAGCGATTGAGCGAATTTTTGTGACTGGGTTGATAGTGTTTTCGAACCTGACATGCAACCATGGTTAGATACCATCTTATGCACTAATCATGGTTCAATGAGAAAAGATGTTTGGTTGATGATGCTAATATTTTGCACATGGAATATGATAAATTTGGTTCATGTTTTTTTTATAAGTCATGGTTCGAACCATTGAATTTTGCTGCATTAGGAGAGCAAAGTATGTCAAAATGAGAGAGGATATGTGCACGTGGATTAATTAATTGATGAAACATGTATCTAAAGAGAACTCCTAGAGGACTGGCGGTTACAGAGGCTGGTGACCCATGTAATCCGGCAGATGGGTTCTTTTTATATGGACATTGATTTTATATGTACAAAGACAGCAACAATGAAACCAAAAAAAAAAATTATTATAATGGAGTTAATTTTATTACATGTAAATGGGCATACTGTTGTAAGACCTGGTATGGCATGCGTACCCTTGGGTAATCACTGGTAAAGTCTGGGTTAGACCTAGGTGATAGGGGGATGTCAAGTTAACAATTACCCTAGGTACAAATTTGAGGGGGAAGAGCTAGAGTGAGCAAGGTTGTATCACTTAGCTATTTTGGTTGGATTTAATCAAGAAAATCCAAGTCAAGTTTAAGGGGGGAATTGTTAGGTAAACTTGACTTGGGATAGAGTCAATGTTGACTAGGGAAAATAGTAGTGGTTTTGGGGCACATGGTATTATGCACCCATGGTTTCCAGTCCATGGTATTGATGTAATGGAGCCTATAAAAGGCTGGGAATACTTCATTGTAATGTAGGCCTGGAGGTGAGCAGTGAAGGCTCACTTGGCTGGATTGGCCACGGTTTTGGCCAATGCTTAATGAAATTTCAGTGGTTGGGTTTTGCCCCAGATTTAGGGTTTTCCCGGATAAACATCTATGTTTATGATTTGTTGTTGGCTCTTTATGTTTATTGTTCCTCTCGGTAAATTTATTATTTCTCCAGTAAATTTCTAACAGTTTTGAGGGGGATCTTTCTTTTTTATGATCTTAATATTCTTTCTCTAACCTCCTGTAACCCTGTTTCCCTCTCTTGAACCAAACTCCTGTGACTTCTGAGGAACATTGGGTCCCTCAGCCTTGGGCAAATGAGGCCTACCAGATTTTAAGTCCGGGAGAAAACGTTCACTCAGAGATTCAACCCCCCATGTCTCCTTTCCTTGAAAATCAGTAGGGGTTTTCGCTGAAAAGCTCCGGTCCCCGTCCTTCCTTTTCCCCCACTACAAGACCTGAATGGGCTAGGTTCCCGACAACTAAGGGGCTCTGGTTCACAGTAGTCCCATGGTCTTGAAAAAAATTCTGTTCCTATCCTGACCAAGGGGTCAAAGGTTCCCCCACCACAAATTGAGGGTGAAAGGTCACCTTCCGGACTCTTTCCTTAATCCTTGATGGGGATAAAAAAATTCCAATCGACTCCCCCTTTGGCTCCTTCAACAACACTTGGGGTTTTGACCCACTTAGGCATGAATTCAGGCCAACATCCCTTGGGACTCCACAACTAGCCACAATATCTTCCAACCCTCCAGAAAAACCAATAAATTTTGAGTTACATGAAGTGAAAGGAATTAAATGTAGTGATGGCGATTCCTTTGATGCCAGATCTAGAAAGTCTGGGGGTTTTTCCAGCTGTCTCTTTTTCGGAGTCCCAGATCCAAGGCTCATAACGACATGTGGACGGTCGTCTAGAAAACAGTGTGCTTCTCCTTCCTCCAGACCTCACTCAACCCTTGAGGGTTTACATCTTCAACCTTGGATGACCGAAAAAATCATTAAACGTTTTTTTTCTGAAATTTCATACCCCCACACCATTAAAATATTGCCCGGTTCCAGGTTAAGGTCCACCGTATCCCATTCTTTGACCATGGTTATCTGCATAGAGGATGCGGGTAAAGCTCAACTAGTGGAAATTTATACAGAGAAATTCCAAAAACGTCTACTGTAAGCTCTGACAGACGGTAAATGAAATGTAAAACCAAAGTCTTGGTGCCATCCTCAAGTAACCCGTATCCTTTTTGCGAAATGGCGACTCACAGATCGAGGTTTTTTGCGTGGTGATCATGTTGCCACAACTGTCTTTCAGGCTTTGACGACTGTAGGCCTAGCACTAACAGGCTAGGGCTCCAAAGGCCATTACGACTGTCCGTGCCTCGAGAAACCATGGCTAGGGTGTCGAAAGCCCATCTCCTCTATCACTCCTAAAGCTTTTCATCAAGTTCCCAGTGATTGCAAAGTTTCTTCTTATACTAAAATGTTGTTAATACATGCTCCAATCCTATACATTGATATGTATTGTATATTAAATATAATAATGCAAAATGTATGAATTAAATGAAATTTTTCTTTCATTGCTACATATTCATGATTGTTTTAAATGACACATGATCATGTTCAAAATGTACACCTAAATATCACCTTTAATAGATGTATGCCCTAATTATATAACATTCATACATCTTCAAATGCATTTAACATGTACAACATGTGTTTTGTAATTTGCAATTTTAATCTAGATTCATTTTAAATAACAAATGACAAAACAACTTGAGCTTTAAAAACAAAAAAATTAATCTAAGATTGAATCTAAGTTAACATTATAATAGGTCATCATGTATTCAAAATGTAATGTAACTAAATGCATCTATGTACTTCAATCATTGTTACATATTCATGAACTTAAATATGTATTTAACCATCTATAATTGTTTTAATTGACATATGATCATGTGCAAAATGTACACCTAAATATCACGTTTAATAGATGTATGCCATAATTATATAACATTCATACATGTTCAAATGAATTTTCCATGTACCACATGTGTTTTGTAATTTGCAATTTCAATCTAGATTAATTTTAAATAACAAATGAAAAAACAACTTGAGCTTTAAAAACAAAACATTTAATCTAAGATTGAATATAAGTTAACATTTTAACAACATGTCATCATGTATGCAAAATGTAACAACTAAATGAAAACATACTTCATTCATTGTTACATATATTCATGAACTTAAATATGTAAAACCATAGATACATGATTGTTTTAAATGATACACGATCATGAAAAATGTACCTAAATATCACCTTTAATAGACATCTACACCTAATTATATATCATTCACACATGTTCAAATGCATAACATGTACCACATTTGTTTTTTAATTTTCAATTTCAATCTAGAATCATTTTAAATAACAAATGAAAAAACAAATTGAGTTTTAAAAACAAAACACAATCTAAGATCTTCTAAGCCAACATTATAGCAACATGTGATCATGTATGGAAATTTAACAAATAAATGCAAATGTACTTCAATCATTGTTACATATTCATGAACTTCAATATGTAAAACCATCTATGATTGTTTTAAATGACACATGATCATGCAAAATGTACCTAAATATCACCTTTAATAGACATCCTAATTATATAACATTCACACATGTTCAAATGCATAACATGTATGACATGTGTTTTGTAATTTGAAATTTCAATCTAGATTCATTTTAAATAACAAATAACAAAACAACTTGAGTTTTAAAAACAAAACATATAATCTAAAATCATCTAAATTAGTTCATTATAACAACATGTGATCATGTATGGAAAATGTAACAAACAAATGCATTTATGTACTTCAATCATTGTTACATATTCATGAACTTAAATATGTATTTACCATCTATAATTTTTTAAAATGACACATAATCATGTGCAAAATGTACACCTAAATATCACTCTTAATAGATGTATGTCCTAATTATATAACATTCATACATGTTCAAATGCATTTAACATGTACCACATGTGTTTTGTAATTTGAAATTTCAATTTAGAATCATTTTAAATAACAAAAGAATAAACAACATAAATTTAAAAAACAAAACATATAATCTGAGATTATATAAGTTAGTTCATTATAACAACATGTGATCATGTATGGAAAATGTAACAACTAAATGCAAATGTGCTTCAATCATTGCTACATATTCATGAACTTAAATAAGTAAAACAATCTATGATTGTTTTAAATGACAAATGATCATGAAAAATGTACCTAAATATCACCTTTAATAGAAATCCTAATTATATAACCTTCAAACATGTTCAAATGTGTAACATGTACCACATGTATTTTGTAATTTGCAATTTCAATCTAGATTCATTTTAAATAACAAGTGAGAAAACAACAAGTTTTAAAAACAAAACATAATCTAAGATCATCTAAGTTAACATTATATAACAACATGTGATCACATGCCAAATGTAACAACTATCCAAAATTTAAAATCATTCAATAAAAGTAAATGTAGTTCAACTATCCAAAATGTAAAATATGTCCAAAATTTATATCATGAAAAATATAAGTAAATATAACAATGTATAGTGTCACAAGTATCAAGTTATATAGAAAATTAAATATGACTGCATAAATAAGACTATATATATAGAAAAGTAAATAAGACTATCTATCAAATAAAATGTTGCATGTGCATCAATCAAATAGAGAATTTGGTTGCAATGTATTTTCTAGCAGCCTCCTCAGCCTCCTTGTGCCATCATGTGAAGAATGGTAAACCTACACAACGTGTAAACATTAAAATTTAATGTTTTAAAATTGAATGAGAACGTAGAAATTCATAAAAAACAAAATGAAAAAAAAAATTCATGCAATACCTCATTTAGTTCCCCCTCCATTGTCCCGTGTTGGTCGTTCATCAATGCACACTCCATGCTAAACTATACAATATACATGTACAAGTATATATATATTAAAAAATTTCAAATGAAAATGCATAAACTAATGCACTAATATTAATTTTTTTTTTTAAGAAAACTTCTTGTTCAATTTTTTTGGATGTTCCTTTCTCCATCATACACTTTATCGCTAAATTCCTTGGAGAACGAAAATCATCTCCACAAACCTAAAATTCAAAAATTTTAAAACTATAAAATAACTCAAGATCTAGATCTCATTTTTTAATGAAACTTTCACTTCAATTTATAACTTAAACATAAGTGAAAAATTGAATACCTGTGACAGTGGATTTGACACATCTACTAATAAGGAAGAAGAGGGTGGCTTCGAATGAAAAATCATCTCCACAAACCTAAAATTCAAAAATTCTAAAACTATAAAATAAATCAAGATCTAGATCTCATTTTTTAATGAAACTTTCATTTCAATTTATAACTTAAACATAAGTGAAAAATTGAATACTTGGGATAGTGGATTTGGCACATCTCCTAACAAGGAATAAGAGGGTGTCTCCATTGCGAAAAAAGTCCTTGGAGAACGAAAATCATCTCCACAAACCTAAAATTCAAAAATATTAAAACTGTAAAATAAATCAAGATCTAGATCTCATTTTTTAATGAAACTTTCACTTCAATTTATAACTTAAAAACATAAGTGAAAAATTGAATACTTTTGATGGTGGATTTGACACATCTCCTAATAGGGAATAAGAGGGTGGCTCCATTGTGAAAACATTAGACGTAATCAAAATACGTTAACATTTAATTATATACATACATGTGTACACAATTATTTATTTTAAAAATATGTCATCATGGTACCGATATAGTAATAGAATAATAATTTTACATCAACATCATGAACACTTAAAAATAACTAACATTTTCCAACATATCATCTTGATTGTGAGAACATGAACCTTCGACAGTGATATTATCAAAATTTTCGTTCATCAAGCGTGTTAACTGCAAATGGTGAACATATGATATATATTTGTTAGAATAACATATACAAATAAACATGTATATGCAAATTACAAATTACATTAAAATATTCACCCTAACCATTAACAGATACTGATCCCATGCTCTCTTCCTCATGAATAATTATGTCTTGCCAACCATTGTGACAATGCTTTGCATATGTTCTAAGCTCTTCAATACTCATGTTGTTTATATCATCATATGTAATATACAAAAAATTAGAACGTGCATTCTCTTCTGCTCTTTGTCGATTCAAACCAATATCAATTTCACCAAGTCTAGTCTGAACATTGTCTGTGATGGCATCCATTACTTCTCAACTAATTTGAGAAGTGGCATCCATCTCTGACTGGAAATTTTCCACACAAATAGGTCGTCTTATCAAAGGTGGCTTGGGGCGAGGCAACTCAGCATCACGCTTAGTGCCCCTACGGTCACATAATCGACCTTTCTCCAAGACCAAAAAATTCAGAGGGAAGGTCATTATAATTGAGTTTAATTCTCAAAAATAATTCTGCATAAAATAAATTTGCAAAATAAAGAGCAACCTCATCATTCTATGGTAGTCTTCCATAGGCAGCAAGGTGCCTATCATACAAATGGAAAGCTATATCAGGGTGCTTGAAATATTGCACCTTTAGCATCTTTCTTTTCATCTATTCTTTGAAATTAAACATATATTTTTTCATTTCTTTTGTAACTCTATTTTTAACACCATCCCATGTATCAGGACCCATCACTATTTCCTTTATTTTCCTTTTCACTTCTATAAAAGTATCAGTGGTTGGCTTAAGATTTTTGTAAACATCTACAAGTGTGCTTAAAGAGTGCGTAACTATTTACCAGCCTAGATCAATCTTAACTCCAGATCTATCAAGCTTCGAGAGGGATCAAATCTCTTGATGTGAAAACCTCTTTTTTGAGTGCAAAACATGAGGAAAGGTTTGCACCTCGAGATATTTGATCCTATCGGTGCTTGATAGATCCGGAATTAAGATGGATCTAGGTTGGTTTCAGTCGTGTGCAGAAAAGGAAAATATATCGAAAATATGATTAATTTTATCAATAATATGTAAATAAATCTAATATAAATATAATCGTTTTATATATGCTAAATATGTCTCATATTTATGTGGTCATTTTAATTTTAAAATTTGCGTAGTTACCTCATTTCGTTGAGATGATAAATACCATTAATAACTTTAATGATAAAAAATGATGAAATAAAAATTTTGAATGCAAAGTGACAATGTAATAGTGTTGAATGATCGAAAATATGAATAATAAGAATGTAGTCAATTACAAATAGTATTCATTGTGATCAATCTCAAATTATTTCCTTCTACTATTCTTATTGTCACCCTTAGTTTTTTCATCTTTTCATATCGATTATATGAAAATGATAGTTGAAATAATAAACCATTTAAATATTTAGTTAATGTACCATCATACATCCAATTACATCAAATCAGAAACCAACATCGACACTGAAATCAATGTATCTAATGCAAACAATCAAATAAGATTAGAAAACAACATCTACACTGAAATGCATCTAATGAAGGTAATAAAATTGGATTAGAAATCAACATCTACACTGAAATCAATGCATCTACTGCAAGTAAGAAAATAAGAATAGAAAGCAACATCTACACTGAAATCAATGCATCTAGTGCAAGCAATCAAACATGATTAGAAATCAATATCTACACTGAAATCAATGCATACAGTGCAAGAAATCAAATAGGATTAGAAATCATCTACATTGAAATCAATGCTTCTAGTGCAAGCAGTAAAATATAATTAGAAATCAAAATCTACACTGAAATTAATGCATCTAGTGCAAGCAATCAAATAGGATAAGAAATCACCATCTACACTGAAATCAATGCATTTAGTGTAAGCAATCATATAGGATTACAAATCATCTACATTGAAATCAATGCTTCTAGTGAAAAAAATTAAATATAATTAGAAATAAATATCTACACTAAAATCAACGCATCTAGTGCAAACAATCAAATATGATTAATAATCACCATCTACACTGAAATCAATGCATCTAGTGCAAGGAAGCTTCTTCCCTCTCTCCCCCCTCCAACTACATCTCTATTTCCCTCCCTCTCTCCACTCTCTCACATTCTCCCTCTTCCTTCCTCTCTCTCCATTTCTCTCCCACCTCTCTATATATCTCTCTCTTTGCCATCCAATTATATTACTGCATCCCTCCCTCTCTCCTTCTCTCCATCTCTCCTTCTTTATCTCTTTATCTCACCCAAAAAAATCTCTCCATCTCTCCCTTGTCACTCCATCTCTCTCTCTCCACTTCACACTCTCTATGTATTTCTTCTTCCCTCCAAATCCATATCTATATCCCTTCCTCTCTCTCAAGTCCTCTCTCTCGTCCTTCCTCTTTCTCTCTCTCTCGATCTCTCTATGCCCTCCAATCCTCTCACTATCCCCCTCCCTCTCTCCTCCTCTTTCCCCCCTCCATATTTATGTCTCCCTCTTCCTCTCTTTCCCTTCTCTACCTCTCTCACTCCTCTCCCTCTCTCTTTCTTCATTCCTCCTCTCCCCTCTCCTTGAGTTTATCCTCATCTCTCCCTTGTCACGCCCCCTATCTCTCCACCTCTATCACTCTATGTCTTTGTTCTTCCCTCCCATATATATCTAGAGTTAATATATATCATGATATATTAATATATATTATAATATAGCAAATGTAATATTGTATTAATCCAAAGTTATTAAATTTAATAATATTAATATGAATATTAGATTGAATAATAATAATAATAATAATATTTTAATATTCATATTAATATTAGGGCTAATAATGTTTTTTTTGGCATGGTATTAGAAAATTTGGCCCATTGGCTTTTTATTTATTTACCATACCTCTTTTATTTACCATGGTATTTGGCCCATAGGCTTGGTATATAATTAGATGTTGATTTATAATGATATTCAATATGTTTTTATTTATTTATCATGTCTCTTTATACCTCTTTTGTATTTATTTACCATACCTCTTTTATAAATATGGTATTTGGACCATGGTATTAATACTAATTTGTCCCTTGGTATTTGGCCTATAGAGTTCACCTAAATAAAACTTTTTTTTTTGAGATTTTGTAAATATCAAGAGGTTTATGGAGTACATATAAGAAGAGGTTTTATTTATTTACCGTACCTTGGGAGCAAGTATAAAAACAGGTTTTTATTTATTTACCATAGCTAAACCTCTTTACATTTTAAATTTATATTATGTTTATACATAATATAATTAGGGTTATTTTTAAATAGGAGAGAAATTATATCAAAAAGTTATATATAATATAAAAAATCAAGTTATATATGATTTAAGATTAAGTTAACGTTTTGGCTGAAAATTATTTTTATTAATTTATTTGGATGTGACATACTTAATTTTAAATTTAAGATTTAAGCCAACATTAGCAAAAAAAAATTAATTATTGTTTGAGGACATGACATCCTTGCATATCGGGATCATACTGGGCTGTAAATTGTGCCTCTCAGTGCAATAAGCTTTTTCGACTCTTAGTAGGGAGTTTCAAAGACATAAGATCTTTCTTCAATTTTGAAAAAAGATGTTCATACCTTTGTAATGTGTATTATTGGATGTTTGTTTCCCAAGGTAAATTAGAAATTTCATAAGGATAAGTCATGGTTGGTGTACAACCTTCTTGTTGAATAACACGGTCTGACCTATGTCATTTTTGAGCAACATTTTCACCCTCTACATCAATATATAAAATTATGTATAAATAAAAAACATGTGAAAAAATTTGTACAAATTTTATTTCTAACCATAAAAAATTATATAAATAATTTAAAAAATTAATAATTGAATGAAAATAATATTCATATTGATGGCCACCTCGAGATGGTTGAAAAACATCATGCCCACCCTGAGATGGTTGAGAACCAACATGACCACCCATTGATTGACCACCACCCATTGGTTGAGAACAAACATGACCACCCATTGATTGGCCACCGGGGGAATGCGTAACACCACCCTCACGCGATTTCCCACCACCTATTGATTGGCCACCAGGGGAATGTGTACCACCACCACCCTCACGTGATGAGAGGGAAGCTTCATAAAAAAATGTGAATTTCTAATCAATTCAAAAATACATACATACATATAAATACATACATGTATGATTGATTATATTGCGTGAACCATACCACGATTGCGTGAACCATGTCCAGGTTCCATTGATTGACTAGATACTCTTTTCCTCCGAAATCCTAAAAAATGAATTTTATTAAAAAACAATTTAACTCACAAAATTGATAAAAAATCAATTCCATATGTATACATGTATGTACATGGGGATAAAATTATATATTCAATAAAAAATAAATTCCACATGTATACATGTATGTATGGGGATAAGATTATATATTCAAATGTCATTTAAAAACATGCTCATTTAATATAAATACCATGAACATACCTTTATCCATGATCCCCCTCTCTCGTAGAGGCATGAGACTCTATTGATGTTTGCCTTGAAGAATCACGTGCCAAATGATCATCCTCCATGATATATATATATATATATATATATATATATATATATATATATATATATATATATATATATATCTACAGTGTATATATGGATATCTACAGTGGATACATACAGTTACATGGATACAAATAATTTTTAAAGCCTCGAAGGATCATGTGGAAAATGATTATCCATAATATATATGAATCTATCTACAAATACATAGATACATGATGTTTAAAAACTTGCCTTTTGAATTTATAGTTATTTTTAAAATTACTATTTAAATTTTTTTCAAAATAATTCAGGAAATTGATGTTACACAAATATTGGAGCACAACTTGAACACAAATGATGTAAAACACAAAAATTTCAAAGCAGTTCGAGCACAACTTGAACACAAATTATGTAAAATACAAAAATTTAAAAGCACAAATTGATGTGTAAAACTCACTTTATTTAAACAAAAATTTAAAAATTGATGTAGTTTACACAAATGTTGGAGCACAACTTGAATACAAATTATGTAAAACACAAAACTTTCAAAGCACAAAGTGATGTGTAAAACTCACTTTATTTAAACAAAAATTTGTTGAAGTCCTACACATTTTGAAAATTAAATACAAAATTTTCTAAAAGACGAAGTTCACCAAATTGTGCTTATATGGTGGGAGCACACTTCGTATATAATTGAAAAAAATAAAAGGTCATTAAAAATGATGCATTTATAAGTAAAAAACACACACATATCAAAGATATCTTACAATTTCCATCAATAAATTTTGAAGGAGAGCATCTCAACACTTATTCATCTTCATCTTTGAATTTTGAAGGAGAGTGTCTCAACACTAATTCATCTTTGAATTTTGAAGAAGAGTGTTTCAACACTATTTCATATTTGACAGATGAATCTTGAATTGGAATTGCCCCATACAATACTAATTCATCTTTCACAGATGAAACTTGATTTGGCATTGCTCCATACAATAGATCACTAGGCATCTTATTAACATTTTCACAATGTCTTATACTAAATGATTGAAA
This sequence comes from Pinus albicaulis, assembly GCA_034641835.2. Classification (NCBI taxonomy): domain Eukaryota; kingdom Viridiplantae; phylum Streptophyta; class Pinopsida; order Pinales; family Pinaceae; genus Pinus; species Pinus albicaulis. The sequence continues at coordinate 497,027,691 of CM076574.1, forward strand.
TTATCTACCAATATTGTTTGCTTTTCCATGTATTTTTTTAAGCCTCTCCTTCTTAACTTGGTACATGCTTTTTATCTGGTTGCACACAAGTTCAGATTGGTGAAAATTACAATTCCATTTGATTCATACTCCCTAGAAGTTCCCAAGCCTTCTATCAATGAAATATAGCATGCTTCATTGTTTGTTGTTTTTCCAAGTATAGTCATTTTCATTTGGAGGAATTTGTTAGTGGAAATATTGCATAGCACATATGTAATCATTGCTTTCCCTGAATTGGGATAACATGAAACATCTATGCATAATGTCTAATTTTCAACGATGTTTAGTGGGCGTTTTGATCCCTTAAAAAAACAAATTCAATAAATTATTAAATGAAAATTTATTGTAAATTCCTTAAAGTTTATGGGAGAAATGACACGTACAGGGAGCAAGGAAAAAGAGACTAGCATGACAGATGTGATTTTGAAATCATCCTCGAGGCCTCAGAGGAGAGAAAAAGAGACTAGCATGACATATGTGATTTTGAAAGCATCCTTGCTATTAAAAAGGACAAACCAACTATTGGAAATCATTAACGAAAATCCAATCAACCTCCTTCAAAACATTGGAGCTCAGCAGATCAAAGAGACAACATGGAAGATGATGTTACTAAATAAAGAAGTTGGAAAACATTGGATCTTGCCAGATCAAAGAGACAATGTGGAAGGTGATGTTACTATACAAAGAAGTTGGAAAACATTGGAGCTCACTAGATGAAATAGACAATGTGGAAGATGATGTTACTAAACAAATAAGTTGGAAAAGTACCATCTATTTTACATTTGTTGCACAATACATAGAATCACTTTCTATTTTCTATCTACTTATACACAAAGGTTAGATGTTAGTCTTGAAATAAAGGCATTTTTTACAGAATTAATTCTTATACGTACTGGATAATAGTCATTCAAGACTTGGAAACTCAAGGAAAGATCTATTACCAAACAAAGAAGTTGGAAAAGCACCATGTACTCTTCAAGATATTGCTTTAAGGATCCTTAAAATTGTAGAAGTCACACAGTATTGTGCTGGTCTATCCTAGGCATAATATTTTACGACCAATGAGAATGAGTAAAAACACATCCTAACATTGAAGCTCACCAAATCAAAGAGACAACGTGGAAGATGATGTGACCCCAAATCATGATAATAATGCTGCTGCTACACTAAGTGATTTTTTATGCCTAGAATTCAAGAAGAACAACACTGCTAGCATTGTTGAAGAAAGTACTGCACATCTGAAAGAAAAATTCCACATAAAAAATGATTCCCAAATTATTTTGGATATGTGCTTTGAGAAAAACAAAGTCAGATCAGAGGCAAATCATAAATACCGTGTTTTAATAACTAACCAGTTTATGATAATTTTCATATATCCCTTCTTAATAAATCAATCCAATTCTTACAACGAGATCTAATAATAATTTAAACTAATAAATTATTATACAAAATTTCTCATTCTAAAATATTATTTCAATTCAGAAAAAAAATGATTCGCAATAAATCAATCCAATTATTACAACCAGATCTAATAATCATTTAAACTAATAAATTATTAAATACAAAAGTTCTCATTCTAAAATAATATTACAATTCATGAAAAAATAATTAAATTAAAATTAACTCAAATACCTACTCTTAATACCTAGTTTATTGAAAAGCAAGTCACATTGAAAAAGCATAGAATAGAGATAAAAATTCTAGTTCCAAGTGTCCCATATTTTTACTATTCTCGGTGAGTGTTTCTTTGAATTTTATGTTATTTCCAATACTTATAAGAATTAATTCTGCCAAAAATGCCCTTATTTCAAGAATAACATCTAAAAACTAACATCTAACTTTTGTATATAAGTAGATAACAAATAGAAAGTGATTCTATGTATTGTATCACAAATATAGTAAATGAGAGGTAGTAGAGATACAATCTTGAATGTGTTTTTTATTTTTTTTATTTTTATTTTTTATTTTTTATTTTTTTCTGAAAAATTAACTCAACAACAAGCAGAAGAGGAGGAGGCCACTACGAGTAGCTGCAGGAGCTGGAGTGATGACAATAATGCTCAAGAAGAAGAGACCAGCAACAATAAACAAGAAGAGGAATAAACTAATCACAACAACGTGCAAGAATCAAAAGGTGGATTGAGTGAGGAAACTGAGAATACTGTGGGACATAGCACAAATAAAAATACATAGGAAGAAGAGACAAAATTCATTCTAAAAAAAAAATGCCTTTATTTCAAGACTAACATATAAAAACTAACATATAACCTTTGTATATAAGTCTAGCAAAAAAGAAATTCATTCTATGTATTGTACAACAAATGTAGTAAAAGAAAGGTAGTAGAGATACAATCTTGAATATGTTTTTTCAGAAAAATTAACTTTGTAATGAGCAGAAAAGGAGAAGGCCACTATGAGTAGTTGCAGGAGTTGGAGTGATGAGAACAATGCTCAAGAAGAAGATACCAACAAAAATAAACAAGAAAAGGAAGAAACTAATCACAACAACGTGCAAGAATAAGAAGGTGGACAGGGTGAGGAAACTGAGTGTAATATCCCAAAAGGGAGAATGAAGTAATAAAAAACACAATATAAGAACTGCAATAGTGTAAACAAATAATCTAAAGACACCATACAAATGTACAAAATATCTGAGCCATTTTATTATATAGGAGGTGGATAAACGGTACAACAATGCTCAAAATATGAGATACTCAAGCCAAAGAGATGGCCTAGAATGACCTTGAAATGATCCCACAAGAGGGATTGCTTAACTACTGGAATGCTGGAAGGAATACTACACTGTCCCTCCTACAAATTCCAGGATTGCAACTGCCAAAAAAATGTAGAAGTGTAGATCTTGAAGTTCCAGAGCTTAGATGATGCTGAAACTTTAGATCCGGGCTCTATGATGAATATCCAAGATAACACAGAAAGGATTTCCATATCTGACAATCTTGGAAAATCACTCTCTTAGGCCCTGCAACTATCTAACTTCTAGGTATGCAGATCTATTGCATGAGTTGAAGATATGATGGCTGTAATGAAGCAAAACCAACTCAATGCATGGATGGATGAACCCTCATTCAGATCCTCAACCCAAAAGCTCAAGATATGTCTCCTCCAACCTCCTCCAATAGATGCAGCTACTAAATGCACAACAACTGGAGAAAACTATGCTGTCATAGAGGGAGGCTCAATATCTTGATGCTATATGCTTCAATGTAGCTCTTGGATGATGGAAATATTAAGCCCATGTTGGAAATGTTGTCATTGATGGCAAAGAAGGCAGCAGAGGCAGAGACAGAGGGAAATTTTACAGGGAGCATGCGAAAAATAGAGGAATCTTTATTTACAGAGACAGACAGAGAAGCAAAGCAAAGCAAAGGAGACAACATAGATGGCAAAGGAGACAGGTGGAATAAGACTGTTGAAATGAAATGGTCGAGCAGCAGAGGACGCAGAGACAGAGAAAGGAGGCAAAACCAAAAGAGGCAGAGCATCTGAGGCGAAGACAGAGAATACAAAGGCAGAGATGAAACGGTCGAGTAGCAGAGGCAGAGCAGTTAACAAACAACAAAATGATGAAGCAGAGACGGAACCCTGAGGGTAATGGAACCAAGCATTTTGTAATGAAAATCTAACACAGTCAGGTGTTAAACCCTATGATAGCGTTATATTAAAATAGAAATGAAACAGGGTTCATATATATCAAAATGCTGAAGAAAGGTATATAACAAAATCAAGAAGGGTTTTTATATATTGAACAGAGCTTATATTAATATGTATATAACAAAGGTGCGACATTATTTATTGAAGCGGAACCATGAATTGAAGTAGAACCCTAAGTGTGAACAGTAAAACCAGAGGTAAGCAAACTAGCAGTATCGCACGGGGTCAAAAGTGGTAAGCAATATTTCCAAAATGAACGCGATATGTGTCTTTGGATGCCACGTGTCCTAAGATGGTTTTCCAAAACCATTTTCATCGTGCAACTTCTGAGAATTAAAGTCAATACATCTAATTTATGTAATAATGGGCGATGATCATTGGATCATCCAAGACAAAGCGACATCTTATCAGCCATCGGATGTGTGTGGTGCGTTAATTAGTGGGCCCGAATCAACAATTGTATTGTTAATTGAAACTTAACTCAAATGTTAAGTCGTATGTTGTGGGACCACATGAAAATGCATGTGTGGAATTTTGTTGGATGCATATTGATACATTTTGAAAGGCCTAAGGTTTAATACCAAAGACAAGGATTAATATATATAGAATGTTGATGCGTCGGGATCTATGCAAAAATCGAGGATTAATTCAAGTATTTATATATATATTTGATAATGAAGTCGTGGATATACTTAACTGACGAGGGTGAAAAATAGAGCTTGGGACCTGTGAACCACCATATGATATATGTGCTGCATTAATATATATAAACCTTGAGTGAATGCTATAAGCTCGGGTGTATGTAATTAGAAGAGCCAGAACCCTTTGTTGCATTAATACTAAGGTTCGAATAAAGAACATGGCTAAGTCTATGCTGGGAGCAGAAAAATTAAGCGAACTACGGAGCCCGAGAGGTTATATAAATATATATATACATTAGTGCTAGGTTTAAGTCTGAGCGAAAGACTTAATACTATGTTGACTGAAGACATTGTGTGTGTAGGGTGGGACCCCCCTACATAAAATTCCGAGAATCATATCCCAAGCTGGAGGATACATAAATCTTATTCCGAGAATCATAACCCAAGCGGGAGGATACATTAAGGCTAAAGAGAAAAGTTTATATATATGCAGCACCCTATCTATGTTGAGCTTTAAATACAAGGGACCAAAACATATATATATATATATATATATATATATATACATATATGTAAAGTGCTCTATTTGTTCGGGCATAATTCAAACAAAGCCTTAGATTGTGGGACCCTCACCAATCGCATCGGAGAAACTTGGCAGCGAAACATGTTAACAAAAAGATACGATTGCGATTGAGTTCCAGACTTGATGGGTATATGAACTATGATTCAAACTGTTTAAGTTCTGGCATTAAAGTAGGCCATCGCATCAGAAAGAAGCAGAACATCGGAGCACTATATTGAAAGTTGCGATTGCGATTGAGTTCCGGACCCGATATGGTTTAAACGATGATTCATATATGTTTGAGTTCCGGTATCAAAGTAAACAATGTTACATTGAATCAGAGCGATTCATCGCATCGGCGTTTCAAAGTGAATAGTGATTGATCGCATCGGAGAAGGAGCAGAGCATCAGAACATATAAATGGAAGTTGTGATTGCAATCAATCGCAATCGGAAGTAGTCGAGAAGTGATACATCGCATCGGAGAATTGAGAAAGTTCGGCGAGTGGGCCCGTAAGGGAATTTTATGTATTAAAATGATCTTTTATCATTATATTGCCGGGAGTTACTTAAGTTATATAACATGATAGTGCATATATTAAAATGCCTTATTATTATTATGCCGAGAATTGATTTGCATGATATAAAAGGTGCAGTACATACATACAGGAGTTACGCAACAACAATAAATAGAAAGGCATACAGAGAAGAAAAAGGGACAAAAACAGTCACAGAAAAGACAAGCGCAGTGAACCAAGAGGTTGAATGAGTGAGCTAGAGTTCTCATTGTAATTAAATGTAAATGGTTTAATTGATTTATATTGTTTGTGATGCATCAGCAAGTCTCCGGAAGAGAATAAATATCCCACTGTAATGTTAAAATTAGTACATACAATTATATTTTTTCTGAGTGAGCTGGAAAAGAAATGAGAAGGTAGAAGACTAAGAGGTATGGCTATCCATTTCGAATTCCTAGAGGAAAAAAAAAATCATCAGGAATTCTCTATAAGTAATATCACCTTGATATGCGTAGAGAGGTTGGAGAGAGTGAGTATAGAGAATGCAGAGTATGAAAATTGAGGAAGAGAAGATAAAGAAGAAAGGAGCAGAAATAGATGCTACAGAACAGAGCTAATATCTGAGGTAAATCAACAAACATTTCTTTTGATAAATTGAGGAAGTTGGAGCTTCCCTATCAAGTTGAAGCTTGATAGTTGTCAGATGTAGCTGACTGAGGTTGGTGCCTGCAGAAAAATAGTGGTGAGAGGGAGTTGGAGCTTGCCTTTGCATCAAAACAATAATAAGATGTGGTTTTCTCCCTTTATGGGTTTCAACTTATATTTGCTGTCTCTATGTGTGTTGCCTATGTGTTGATATGATCTATTCAATCTGCTTAATGTTTGCTGCTCTCACAAAAATTTTGGTGTCACATTAATTTAATACTTGCTGCAAATTTTTAAGACTGTTCACATATTAAGCTGTAAATAAGTTTGATGAAAAATTTGAAAAGCTTATGTATGTGTTGAACAAATTCACCCCCTCTCAGTTTAACTAAAGATTCAACAGCCCAAAGTGAGGAGATTATCCTCACAGGATTTCCAACTGAAATAATGGAAACTTCCTTCCTCCTTAAGATCTGCAAGACTGGACTGCGCAATCCTTGAGGGGACTGCTGCTATATGGAGGTATGAAATGATGGCCTCAATTTAGGATATGAATATGCTACTCCTAAAAGGATGATTTTGAAGCACAAGGTGAAAGGATGAATCCTCCACTGGTTTGCTAGATGAAATGCTAGAAACAACCTCCACCTCTCAAACCCTCAAGCATGAATGCGTTATTCCTGAGACTGAATGTGCATATGAGAGTCGCTGAATGTGGCACCAATGCCTGATGATGTATGGTAGCTCAAAGAAACCTTCCCAGAGTAGGCACTCAAAGTCCTCCATGGGGAAGGGTGAGATTTCCTCTCGTAAACACCCGTGTGCTAAACAACACTACAGACTTAGCTAAATAACATAAGCATGCATAGAAAAGTCAAATGAAAAATATAGATCTAAACAGATAATAAATAATAATACAAAGCCTGCCTTATATTGTGCCTTCACCTTAATTATATATATTTTGAGACATACATATCCTAGGCCCACCTCATAAGTACGATGCCTATGTGGCCACTAGCCTCCATGAAGACTGCGCTGTCTCTCCATGACCTCCATCATGTATGCATTTAATTCCCATTCTCTCCATCTTGTGTGCATTAGATGAACCACTTCCTCCACTATCTCATCATAAGTGATTTATAAGCTTACTTTGAATGCATTATGATCTTAGTTGACCTCCTCCAAGATCCTCAAGATTTTACATTTAAGATCCATGATCTCCACTCTTCCTTCATTTAAGAAGCTTCTCCACTATTCCATAATGTAGATCTTAGTTGACCTCCTCCAAGATCCACATACACACATCAAAAGTGGTTTTTATTCATCTATGGGGTTTGTGGGTCCCTCCATCCTCGTATTTACTTAATTAATTATGAAAATTAAGAACTCTAATATTCCAATTATCTTGTGGAAAATTGAGAATATTATAGTCCTCCCCGCTAAAATATTGCTTTTCCTCAAGTAACTGCGAAAGTGGATGCTACAACAAACATCCTCCCTCCAAATGACATCCTCATATGGAAGGCCTCCCCATCTATCACAATGTGTCATGCATGTACATCTCCAAAGCTGCCTCTCCAAAATGTCTAGAATGGCCTCCAACTGAAAAGTTAGATACCCATCCTCATCAATGAATCTCCAAGTGGGAACCATATGATGTCCAAAGATCCCCTCTATACATGAGATACATGAAATGAAGTGGTTTCTTCCCAAAGTGGAAAGTCCCAACTCATGAACTATCTCTCCAACCCATGTTACATAGAGTAGATTAAATCTATCAATGCTCACATCATTATCACTATTGGCCATGTAGGATCCAAACATAACATCAACATAGTGAAAAAAGAAGAAGTAGAGACATATGGATAAACATGAACAATGTCAAACCATATTCTCCCACTAATAACCACCGCAGCAAAGCCTCCTGCTGCCATGCTAGATCATCATGAAAGAAAGTAAGAGAGCCATACTCTCTCAATAGGAGCCACCGCAACAATGCCTCTTGCTGCCATGCCAAATCAGCATCAATATAGATATGAGAGCCATACTCTCTCAATAGAAGCCACTGCAACAATGCCTCTTTCTTCCACACCACATCATCAATGTACCAAATGTAGTGGCCATATTCTTTCAAGAGAATCCATCGTAGTAAAGAATCTTGCTGCCCCATAACATCATCATCATGCCAAGTACAATGACCATAATCCCCCAACAGAAGCCAACATTGTAAGGCCTCCTGTTGCCATCCTCTACCATCATCATGTAATGTATGGGAAGAAATAAGCCCATACTCTGCCAAGAGTAACCAAAGCATCAAGGATTCTTGCTGCCTCCTTACATCATCATGATGCAATTCATGGAGCAAAAACATACTAATGGACATGTGTAGTGTCTCATCAGAACAATATAAATAAGCTCCCTTATGCCACATCATGTGAGAGTTATGTAATGTCCCAAACCCAAATACATACATGAACATGAGATACAAACCAAATATAAATACATGTAAATACATGAGACATATCCCAAACAAGAGAAAATACATGGACATAAGATACATCATGATATGTCCAAACTCTCTCATCAACAACTAGCGTAGCCATGCCTCCTGTTACTACATGTCATCAATGATATATATGGCATGGATCCTGGAAATGTGAGATGTTAGGTCAGTATCCATACTTACCCAAAAGCCACCAACACATCCATGCTTCTTTCTGCCCGATATCATAGAGCTGATGTAAGGTAGGAAACCTCTTGCTCCTCATCCAAATCCATTCATCCCAATGTGGATGATGAACCATGCCAAGCTCAATCTTGGTATCCTCCCAATGTGGAATACCAACATCCTCCATCTGAATGGATTTTCACTCCATGAAATGTTGAAGTGCACCTCCATTGAGGTATCTCCATGAGATCCTCTCATCAATGGCCCATTGGAACCCACAAGGATCCATACATGTTGTAGGTATAATTTCCTCTTTGAGCTGTGAGGATCTCATCAAGAAAAAATCATCTTGATAATGGAAATTACTCTCCATCACAAGATGTCTACCATTTATCATTTTTCCCTATAGTGCTTCATGAGTGAATCTACCTTCCTAATGCACCAAGAATAATGGGGCCTTCTGAAAATTCAGATCCGGGCTCTATGATGAATACCCAAGATAACCTAGAAAGGATTTCTAGATCTAACAATCTTGGAAAATCACCCTATTAGGCCCTACAACTATATAATTGCTAGGTATGCAGATCTATTGCATGAGCTGAAGATATGATGGCTAAAATGAAGCACAACCAACTCAATACATGGAGGGTTGATCCCTCATTCAAATCCTCAAGCCAAAAGCTCTTGATCTGTCTCCTCTAACCTCCTCCAATAGATGCAGCTGTTGAATGCACAAAAAATGGAGAAAAATACACTGTCATAGAGGGGGGCTCAATATCCTAATGCTAGATGTTGCAATGTAGCTCTTGGATGATGGAAATAGTAAGCCCAAAGTGAGGAGATGATCCCTCATAGGATTTCTAGCTGAAATACTGGAAACTTTCTTCCTCCTTCAGATCTGCAAGACTAGAATAAACAATCCTAGAGGGGACTACTGCTGCATGGAGGTATGAAATGATGGCCTCAATGCCGGATATGAATATGCTACTCCTGAAAGGCTGATATTGAAGCACAAGGTGAAAGGATGAATCCTCCACTGGTTTCCTAGCTGAAATGTTAGAAACAACCTCCACCTCTCAAACCCTCAAGCATGAATGTGTTATTCCTGAGATTGAATGTGAATATGAGAGTGGCTAAATGTGGCACCAATACTTAATGATGTATGGCAGCTCAAAGAAACCTTCCCAGAGTAGGCACTCGAAGTCCCCCGTGGGTAAGGGTGGGATTTCCGCTCGAAAACATCCGTGTGCTAAACAACACTGTAGACATAGCTAAACAACATAAGCGTGCATAGAAATTTAAAATAAAAAATACAGATCTAAAAATATCAGAAATAATAATACAAAGCTTGCCTTCTATTGTGCCTCCACCTTCATTATATATATTGTGAGCCTTCCATATCCTAGTCCCACCTCATAACTGCACTACCTATGTGGCCACTAGCCTCCATGAAGACTGCGTTGTCTCTCCATGACCTCCATCATGTATACATTTAATTCCCACTCTCTCCATCGTGTGTGCATTAGATGAACCACTTCATCAACTATCTCATCATAAGTGCTTTATGAGGTTACTTTGAATGCACTATGATCTTATTTGACCTCCTCCAAGATCCTCATGATTTTACATTTAAGATCCATGATCTCTACTCTTCCTTCATTTAAGAAGCTGCTCCACTACTCCATAATGTAGATCTATATATAAAATATCCACATACACACATCAACAGTGGTTTTTATTCATCTATGGGGTTTGTGGGTCCCTCCACCCTCTTATTTACTCAATTAATTATTAAAATTAAGATCTCTAATATTCCAATTATCTTGTGGAAAATTGGGAATATTACACCGAGTATACTATGGGACAGAGCACAAGTAACAAGACACAAGAAGAAGAAACATAATTTATTCTAAAAAAAATGCTCTTATTTCAAGACTAACATCTAACCTTTGTATATAAGTCTAGCAAATAGGAGGTGATTCTATGTATCGTACAACAAATGTAGTAAAAGAAAGGTAGTAGAGATAAAATCTTGAATATGTATTTTCAAAAAAATTAACTCAACAATGAGAAAAAGAGGAGGAGACCACTATGAGTAGCTGCAGGAGCTTGAATTATGAAAACAATGATCAAGAATAAGATACCAACAACAATAAACAAGAAGAGGAAGAAGTTAATCAAAACAATGTGCAAGAATCAGAAGGTGTATGAAGAGAGGAAACTGAGAATACTGTGGGATAAAGCACAAGTAACAAGACACAGGAAGAAGAGAAGGAATTCATTTTGCAAAAAATTCTCTTATTTTAAAACTAAAATCTAAAAATTAAAATCTAACCTTTGTATATAAGTCTTTCAAATAGAAATTGATTCTATGTATTGTACAAAAAATGTAGTAAAATATAGGTAGTAGAGATACAATCTTGAATATGTTTTTTTTATAGAAAAATTAACTCAGAAACGTGTAGAAGAGGAGGAGGCCACTACGAGTAGCTACAGGAGCTGGAGTGATGACAACTATTCTCAAGAAAAATATACCAACAACAATAAACAAGAAGAGGAAGAAACTAATCACAACAACGTGCAAGAATCAAAAGGTGGACAGGGTGAGGAAACTGAGAATACTGTGGGACAAAGCACTTGAGTAACAAGACACAGGAAGAAGAGACAAAATTCAAGACACAAGTTTCATTTAGATATTTTATGATTGGTTCCAAATTTTACACTTCACCTTCGTGGTTGTAGTTGAAGAAAGCAAGGCAATGGATTCAGTGTGGGATTTACTCCCCCCACATTTTTTTTTTGAAGGACCCTATTTATATATTTTTTTATAATTTTCATCATTAAAAACGAGACCATACTAGTAACAATATGAATCAAAGCACGTGAGGAGGTTTTTACAACTACATTGGTGAGATTACAATGGAAGTTGTGATAATATAGATAGAAAAATTTGTACCATTAAAAAACTTTTAATAGTATACATAGTTCTCATGACACCATGAGCCTTACTCGTTGTTATGCTTGAATAGTTACTACCCAGTATACATTTAGCACTTATGCAAAATAAGTTTCAATATTAGGGTCTATGAATATGCATTTTGAAAATTCATAAGCACTTGTCCTCATTCGCTGACACTGATGTAGTTTCCTTCAAATATAAAATGTTCACAAAATAAGTTTGAAGAGGCAGAGAACAAAGAATCTGTGACTTACAAGTGAAGCATATCTTCTCCCCAAAAGCCTTGGCCCCAATCTTCTGCATAGGCACTCTGATAACTTTTTTTACATGATTTAGCGATTGTAGAAACTAGAACAATTTATTCTAACACTTTAAGTCATTAAGTTGATGTTCCATGATACTAGTACTAGAGTACTGCATCCTATTAAACAATTTATTTTCAATGAAATTGTTCAGTGGTTTGATTCAATTGTATATTCTTGTTGATTTGGAGTCTACCTGTGGTGTTTAGGGTGATCGGATGCAAGTTACATTGAGAAAGCATTGTCATTATAAGAACAAATACACCATCCAAAATATGTCTATATTTCAGCTACAAATAATATGAAAAAGTGAAAGCTTTAGATCCATTATATTCTCACTTAAACACTATTTTTTTATAGTAAACACATTCAAATAATGATCTTGAAGACATCGAGCTACAATTATATACTACTATGAAAATTAATTCAACATCTAAAACATAAAATAATTGCTAGTTCCAGTTCTGCAATTCTGCTACAGAGTTGGTATTATAGAGGCTCGCTACATACTTTATATTCTCCATACTTGTTGCAAAGTTTGCGTGCTACAGACATTGTTGCCAAGTTCACAACCTGAAACACTACAAAGTGTGCAAAATTTTGCTATAAGGTAGACCCAATTATAGATAATTAGTTATAGTATCATAAGTCTTTCAATTACGATACTTAGTTTGAGTTTTAGTTGTCGTGGTGTTTCCAAAATTGAGCACTTAGTTTAGGTCTATCAATTACAATATTTGATTAAATTTTCATTTTCTGTTTCATTTTGCGTGATTTTTTGATGTATGGAAGAAATTTCTTTGGGGACAATGTGCCTATTAGGGTTTTTTCGAACAATGACAAAAGAGGAGTCCCATATCCTCAAACCCAATCGATGGGTGTATACTCCTCAATATGGAACGAAGATGGGTGGGCTTCTTAGGGTGGCCGCATAAAGATAGATTGGAGATGGGTGGGCTTCTTAGGGTGGCCGCATAAAGATAGATTGGAGATGGGTGGTTGAATCTTGAAAATATAAAAACAATAGTTCAATACAATAGGAACCATAACAAACAATGAACAAAATAGTTCAATATAACGACCACCATTAGCTGAACACAACAAGAACCATGATAACCAGTAAAAACAACAAAGTATAACAACCTCAACAATGGAAAGCACCAACGCCAAGTGAGATAAACCAGGAACCACATGGCTGGAAATGCCAAATTCACAAAAAAAAATTTCCATCTTCATACATCAGAATAACCTCTTATAGAACAAATTTGATTTAAAAACTAACTCCGTTTTTCAGTTTCAGTGACTAGTTTCCATTTTTGTTGTAAAAACCACAATCAAACATTTTCTATTTTGAAACATTACATAGATAACAACCACAAAGGTAGAGTGGCATGAGCACAGACACGGAGCTATTAAAATTAATATAGAAGACGCAGAGAAGGATGAGTAAAAACACTCAGCTTTCAAAGAATACCTGGACACAGAGCTATTAAAATTAATATAGAAGACGCAAAGAAGGATGAGTAAAAACACTCAGCTTTCAAAGAATACCTGGACACAGAGCAGGATGAGCACAAACGCAGAGTGGACGAGCACAAATGCACCAATGGTTACAAACCAGAATAGAAAAAGACAGAAATATTCTTCTGGACTAAGAGCCGCTAGATTTATAAAAATGAAGTTCAGCCGAACTTTTAATGCTGGTTTCTTCGCCTCTGGAAAAAAATACGATTACCGTTGCCGTTAAAGTAAACGATAGAATCAGATCGATTAACGGAGGAAAAAATTTGGCCAAAGCAATTTCAAAAGTTCGACTGAACTTGTGGGTGAATAAAATTTTTGGGCACGTTTCTCACGAAAGTGTATCCCACCTTCATACATTCACCCCAAGATCACCAATTAATTTATAATACATACAATGATCCACTTTGATCCACGTGAAGACAAGTCCCTTTATATATGTATCAAATTTTTGATACCACATACTTGGTGATTACTTTATCCCATACAAATACTTCTTTAACATGCTCAATAGTTATTTCTTACCCTTCACTACAAAGCCTTCGGGCTGCTTCATGTAGATCTCTTCTTCTAGATCCCAATGTAGGAATTTTTTATTGACATCCATCTATTATAACTTAAAGTCAAAGCAACAACAACAAGTAAAATTAATCTAATAGAAGCTAACAAACATGAGAAAAAATATCACCAAAATAAATTCCTAACAATTGAGAATAACCTTTCGCTACTAACCAATCTTTGTATTTCTCCACTTTTCCTTCTATATTCATCTTCTTATTAAACACCCATTTGCTTCCAATGGTTTTCCTTCCAACCAAAAACTTCCTCAGATGCCAAGCCTCATATTTGTCCAAGGCTACCATTTCTTCAACCATGGCCCTTTTCTAGAGTTTCACATCCTCTAATGCTACTGCCTCCATAATAGTTTTATGATCATCATTAGTAATAGATAAAGCAAGATTTGAATAGAAATCAGATGGAGTATACCTCTTTGGATGCCCTCTTCCCCAAATTAATCTCATCAAATGCAAAGTGTGCTGTTCTTCTTCTTGATATGATTCTTATTTTCTTTCGAGTCTGATGATCAAACTCTATTTTCTCTGGTTCCTTTTCGCTTGGTAGGACTTCTTGTTTCATGCCATCCTTTACTTCTCTAAATAACACATCTCGACTGTACAAAAACTTCTTTGTTTTTGGGTTCCAAAGCTTGTAACCTTTTAAAACATCTTTATACTCAATAAACGTGCACCTTTTACATTTACTATTCAACTTGTTTATTTTCTCCTTTGGAACATGTACATATGCATCACAACCAAATGACTTGAGATGTGTGAGAGATAGTTTCTTACCAATACATATCTCATGTGGAGTCTTATCCTCCAACGCTGATGAAGTTGATTTGTTAAATAGGTAACATGCAATATCCATTCCCTCTACTTATAATTCTTTTCCTAATTCAATGCCACTGAGCTTGATTCTTTGATTTTCCATAAATATCATGTTCAACCTTTTTGAAACTCCATTTTATTCAGGTGTATATGGATTATTCTTCTTCTATTCTATACCGCACTTACATAAATATTCAAATTCCATTTTGTAGAAATCTCCACCATTATTTGTTCTCAACACTTTGATATTCTTCTCTATCTGATTTTCCACCAAAGCCTTAAATTATTTAAACCTATGAAAGACTTCATATTTCTTCCTAAGGAAATATATTAATGTATTCATTGATAAGTCATCTATAGACAAGACGTAGTACAAAAATTTACCTAGTGATGGAACTGACACAGGTCCAAACACATCACTGTGCAAAATCTCTAATATTCATTTTCCCCTCTTAGCAGCAAAGGAAAAAATTTCCCAATTCTGCTTCCCATATACACATTGTTCAGAAAAATAAAAATGCAGGGAAAAATGAGACATACCTTCTAAAATACCATTACCATGTAGTATATGAAAGACTTTCTCTCCAATATGTACCCATTTTTGATGTGACAACATAATATTTTCACTAGAGACTACAAGATTTTCTACTCCATTCTTAGGAAAAACACAAATATTGCTCCCATAAATAAATGTAATACCTAGAAGCTTATACAAAGTTCTAATCCAAACTCCTTGCATCAACATTGATTCTCATCGAACCATAGTATTGCAAGTATCTTTCTTGAACACTATCTTTACACCTGCATCATCCATCTTGCCTACATAAACTAGATTTCTGGCCAATCCTGGAATGTGCAGAACACCAAGAAGTGATCTAATCCTTCCAGATATAATATTCAACTTGAATTTTATTCATCCTATGATTCTAGGCTTTCTATCATCGCTAAGGAAGACATATACCATCATATTTTTTTTGTATTTGTAAAATCACTCCCTATGTGATTCATATGAAAGGATGCACTCGAGTCTACAAACCATGCCTCATGCTATACTTGTGTACTAAGATAATCGAAGCACCCATCCCCACCTTCATTTGAGGTGGATTTCAGAGTTTTATATCTACAATCCTTTTGGTAGTTCCCTTATTTCCTACATTTCCAACATACCTTTACAAATTTTCCTAGAGATTTAGATCTCCCACTTGAGGACTTATATTTATTTATGTTCTGGGACCATTGTATTATAGAAAATGTATCTTCATTATGGTTCTCCATGTTTTTCCATCTCATCTCCTCCAACAACAAGTATGATACTATTTCATCAAATTTTAATGTATTTGTGTTGCTACCTATAGAAACAACTAGACCATACCATGGGTCTCGTAGAGAACACAACAAGAAAATGCATTTATCCTCGTATGAGATATTAAGATCGAAAAATAATAATTGAGTTACCACAGTATTGAAGGTGTTCATATGCTCTGTCATGTTTCTCATATTTCTCATATTTGCAGAACTAATCCCTATGGGGATTCATATGAAAGTATGCACCTGGATCAATAATCCATGCCTCATAGTCTATGTGTGCACTTAAATAATCCAAGTACACATACCAAACATCATCTGAGGTGGTTTTCGCCTCTACCACCATGTACAAATTAATGTGTAAGTTCTAAACTGCTCATGAAATTTACTAGATCACAAGACTAGAATATACTCTACTGATTTATAGAAGCAAATTAAAAATCGAGAACCCAAATCATTAACATGCATCAATATTCAACACACATACACATAGATTTATCTAGGGGAAATAAATTTCTATAAACCACTTATTATCTATACTGCATTAATCAAAGAATCTGGATGAATACAGTATGCTTGATCAAGCTTGAGCACAACCTACACCTGTATCTTCTTTCCTCTTTCTGAATGGTTGAACCTGACCAATAATTAGCCAAATTTTGAAGCGTCCAAGCTCATATTTACTTGCGTCCCTCATTCAGGAACTAGCCCCTATTTTTTAGGGAAATTCCTCAATTGTATTTGGAAATTCCTGTAGGCCAATCCTTTGACTACATGCACCACTTGTACAACATGAATTAGTTTACAAATGATAGTACACTACCCTTGATCTCCAATCTCAACTAGGTAGCATGAATTTTATACATGCATAAATTATTTTGGGATGATTGATCAGTTGAATGAATGACCACTAAGTGTGACTGAAGTTACACTGCACAAATTGACCCTTCACTAGTTTATTTGACAGTTGGAACTAGTTTAACTGACAATAACTCAACTTAACTATATTAGATTGCTAAAAATTAGAAATAAATCATGTAGAAATGAACTCAAGTGTCTCCAACTTGAATTAAATGAGTTAACTGAGTGAAAAAATGCATGTCACCTAAGTTAACTACCTCCAAATATTCTGCTTAAATTGAAATTGAAATTTTAATATAATTTTACCAAGGCAAAGTCAAAAATAGATTTTCTTGTTGCATTTTCAACACTTCCTCTTAAAAATAAATGGAGTGTCTTCCACCCCAATCCTGCCTCTATGGAATTCAAATTTATCTCTTGAAAAATATTTTTTCAAAATATCTGCATCCCATTCCTCTGTCAGAATGTACTGTAACAACATGATCCACCTCTGCAAAAAATATTTTAGATGGTGGTACCAAATATCTATGTGCTTGGATCGATCGTGAAAAACTATATTCTCAGAGAGTTTTATACAAATATGATTGTCATATTAAATCATAGTAGGATCCATCATCTAAACACATAACCCAACAAAAATATTTCTCATCCAGATCGCCTCACATGCTGCTTGATTAGTAGCCATGTACTATGCTTATATTGAGTAGAGTGCTACAAATATCTTCTTCTTGTTGTACCAAGAAACTTCTGTGGACCCAACAATAAAAAATTCCTCCTAATGTGCTCTTATGGTTTGATGGACTTCTCTCCCAATCTGCATATGTGAATCTTGACAGCTTCACTCCCTCTGTCTGTCTATATGAAATTTCAAACTGAGTCGTGCCTCTGAGGTACTATGGAACATGTTTAACAACCCTCCAAAATAATTTGGTTGGTCGAACCATGGGTTGGATCAACTAGTTAACTGCATAACACATGTATGGCCATGCATTCACAAGGTACATGAGTGAACCCACAAACTTCCTATACATGGTAGCATCCACTTTCTCACCTAAAGTGGCATCCTCTTTCCTCTATTTGGTTGCCATAGGAGTCTCCATGGGTTTTCATCTGTCCATGTGGAACTTCTGAAGTATCTCATTGGCATAATTTCCTTGAGAGACAAAAAATTACCCTTCTCCTTTCCATACTTCCAAACCAAGGAAATAGTGCATGAGACCCATGTCCTTCATTTTGAACTCTCTTGCAAGGTCCTCCTTGCAAGAATTGACAAGATGTTCATCATCGATCAAAATCAAGTCATCAAAATATAAGACTATAATCAACAATTTACCTTCTACCAAGAAGTGGTAAAGGTTTGCATCTGCTTCAATTTTGGTGAAGCCTAAGCCAGTGAGGTAGCTATTGATCCTGGTGTACCAAGCACGAGGTGCTTTCTTCAACCTATACAACGCTCGGTTGGTTTGGCACACATGCAACTCTTTTTCGAAGGTATCAAAACCTTCAGGTTGTTCATTGTACACCTCCTCCTTAATAAATCCATTGAGAAATGTTGTCTTCACATCCATCTAGTGGATATTTCACCCCATCTGTGTAGCCAAATCAATAATTGATCTAATGGAAGAGTACCTTGCCATAAGAGAAAATGTATCCTCATAGTCAATCCCTTCTACATGAGAGTATCCCTTGGTGTTAGGTCCCTATATTACTAGTATAGTCCCTCATTGTTGTTAGTTTAACCCCCTTGTTGTTATTATTGTACCCTTGTAACCCCCATTTTGTTATTATTGTGCCCTTAAATTATTATTGTTAGGTCGGCTAGGATTACATTGTGGCCCACTAGGATTACATTATGGCCCCATGGAATCCTATATATAGAAAGGAGGTTTTGTAAATTGTATCATCCAAGAATTTTTCATTTATGTAATGTATTGGAGGTTGCCCCATCGAAGTGGCTTATTTATAAGGCATTGATATCTCTTCTCTTCTATTTTTGGAGCTGGTTACACAAAATTTGGTATCAGAGGTTTGGATTCTAGGGTTTCGCTGCTATAAATAGGTCATCATGGAATTTTCGCTATAAATTTTTTTCTACAAAGGTTAAAAATCTGAAATTTTTAGGGTGCGAAGCTGAAATCCTAAGGAAAATCATCAAAAAATTTCAGAGCTTGGTTCAAAATATTTTCAAAGATATGATCTGTGGAAGGTAGTGCTTTTTTAGGCTCCCGAATTTCATCTCAAAGAGGTGATCGTGGGAAAATATTCATAACTCTCTCTCTGAGCATTAGATTGGAGTGACGTAAAAAGTTGTCACAATCAAACGGACTATAGTTTCTTGGCTATCAATTTTAGAGCCGAAGGACAAAATAGTGACACGTGGCAAGTCGTACAATTTCGCTCTACTGAACCATTCCATAATTAGGTCATTGTGGGATATTAGACACAAATTTGTCTTGGAGAATCCAAATCAGGTCAGAACTGTGGAATTCGAAAGACAATTCAGAGGGCTACGTTGGTGCTGAAATTCAAATATTGAAGTGCTGCAATGAGAGAGATAATCCAATTTCAATATCGAGCTCCTCAAAAGCAAGAAAAAGGTGTGTATTTTTTTTTCCGAATTGCATAAGTCTTGTTTTAAGAATCAATTTGAATTGATTCCAAGGGAATATTGTAGAATAGATATTAGTATTGGGTTCTAAAATATGCCCCGTAAAAATAATTCAACACCCATTAAGCCTTCAGAAGGCTCTATGATGACTCATGAAGATGAAGAATTGCAACATGATCTATCAAAATTACAAGAGCAAGTGCACCAAATTTCGCTCTCGCAAAGAGAACCAAAAAATGAAATGGAAGTTTTGAAGAAAGGCGTGGAAGCAAAGATGGACGGTTTGAAGAAAGGTGTGGAAGCTAAGATGGATGGCATGAAAGTTGGCATGGAAGCTAAGATGGATGTCATGAAATACAACATGGAAAACATGAAGAATGATCTAAAAGCAGACATGGAAGGTTTGACAAATTTTGGAAGGATATCTTCGTTGTTTTGTATCTGATAAACAAGCACAATGGGTCAAGTGGTTACCTCTCGCTGAATGGTGGTATAACACTTCCTTCCATACTGCAGCAAAAATGAACCCATTTATGGCACTTTATGGATATCATCCACCATCATCACATCATCTTTAAGAGAAAATTTGAAGGTTAAAGCAGTGGAAGATCACATCGAGCATCAACAAGAAGTTCTCCAACTCTTAAAGGACAACCTGAATTTGGCACAAAATCGAATGAAACAACAGGCAGATCAACATCGCAGCGAGAGAAGTTTTGATGTAGGAGACTAGGTATTTTTACGGCTACAACCATACGAACAAATGTCCCTCAAGCAAGCTAAGAAGGATAATAAATTATCGCCAAAGTACTATGGTCCTTACAACGTGTTGCAAAATATTGGTACTATGGCATACAAATTGGAGCTTCCTGCTTCTTCACAAGTGCATCCAATTTTCCATGTTTCATGCTTAAAGAAAGTTATAGGTGAAAATCTTCTAGTTCAAACAATATTGCCAGAACTTGATGAGGAAGGAAAAATCATATTGGAACCTGAAGCGGTCACGGAAACAAGAACTCGACAGCTACGGAATCGATCAATTTCAGAGTATCTCATCAAGTGGAAGAATTTAAACACTGAAGATTCTACATGGGAGGATGAGAATTTTATGCAGAAGCACCCAGAGCTACTCAAGCATTGAGGACAACACTTTTTTGAAGGAAAGGGGCATGTTAGGTCCCTATATTACTAGTATAGTCCCTCATTGTTGTTAGTGTAACCCCCTTGTTATTATTATTGTACCCTTGTAACCCCCATTTTGTTATTATTG
Source organism: Pinus albicaulis (assembly GCA_034641835.2). Classification (NCBI taxonomy): domain Eukaryota; kingdom Viridiplantae; phylum Streptophyta; class Pinopsida; order Pinales; family Pinaceae; genus Pinus; species Pinus albicaulis. Next base: position 497,048,649 of record CM076574.1, read on the forward strand.
TGCCCTTAAATTATTATTGTTAAGTCGGCTAGGATTACATTATGGCCCACTAGGATTACATTATGGCCCCATGGACTCCTATATATAGAAAGGAGGTTTTGCAAATTATATCATCCAATAATTGTTCATTTATGTAATGTATTGGAGGTTTCCCCCTCGAAGTGGCTTATTTATAAGGCGTTGATATCTCTTTTATTCTATTTTTGGAGTTGGTTACACAACATTTGGTATCAGAGGTTTGGATTCTAGGGTTTCGCTGCTATAAACAGGTCATCGTGGAATTTTCACTATAACTTTTTTTCTACGAAGGTTCAAAATCTAAAATTTTTAGGGTGCGAAGCTGAAATATTGAGGCAACTCATAATTTTTTTTTAGAGCTTGGTTCAAAACATTTTCGGAGATATGATCTATGGAAGATAGTGCTTTTTTAGGCTCTCGAATTTCATCTCAAAGAGGTGATCGTGGGAAAAGATTCATAACTCTCTCTCTGAGCATCGGATTGGAGTGCCGTAAAAATTGGTCGCAAGTATACAAAATTTTGTTTCTTGGCTATAAATTTCAGAGCCGAAGGATGAAACAATGACACATGGCAATTCATACAAGTTCTCTCTACTGAACCAGTACATAATTAGGTCATTGTGGGAGATTGGACACAACTTTGTCTTGGAGAATCCAAATCAGGTCAGATCTGTGGCATTAGAAATAAAATTCAGAGGGCTACATTGGTTCTAAAATTCAAATATTGAAGTGCTGCAATCACAGAGATAATCCAATTTCAATATCGAGCTTCTCAAAAGCAAGAAAAAGGTGTGTATTTTTTTTTCCGAATTGCATAAGTTTTGTTTGAAGAATCAATTTGAATTGATTCCAAGGGCATATTGTAGAATAGATATCAGTATTGGGTTCTAAAAGATGTCCCGTAAAAATAATTCAACACCCATTAAGCCTTCAGAAGGCTCTACGATGACTCATGAAGATGAAGAATTGCAACATGATCTATCAAAATTACAAGAGCAAGTGCACCAAATTTCTCTCTTGCAAAGAGCAACAAAAAATGAAATGGAAGTTTTGAAGAAAGGTGTGGAAGAAAAGATGGATAGTTTGAAGAAAGGCGTGGAAGATAAGATGGATGGCATGGAAGCTGGCCTGGAAGCTAAGATGGATGACATGAAAGACAACATGGAAAGCAACAAGTTTCATATGCGAGTTACCTCATAGACCATTATTCTATCAAATTCATTGCTGAATTGTTTATCCTCTTCCATTTTCTCTTCCTCTACTGCCGCTGTCCATCAATGTCTTCATACAAAAAATCTCCTTCCTTCACTTTGAAAAACCAAAACATTTCTACTCTATGTTGTGCCTTTTGTAAGAAATCCTCCTTGGCTGTTTTTCTTCCTTGTAGAATATGAAGTGAAGCATTGTCTCTTGGGCTTCCAAAATAAAACTACTCTCTTACTTTATGTTCAGTTTTGAAAATATTTGTAATAGAAAAATATATTGTAACATCTCAATTAGAAATGATGACAAGTGAAAAATCAAACTTGTATCGTCTACATTTTATGTTTAATGAAATATATGTATTTCAACTTTGTATTAATATATTATGTCCTTTTGACAATTTTTAGATTTCATATTGATTAACATAGCCTTTACACTTCACATCACTTTCAGCCTTTTGTAAAATAAAACTCAACATACATTAACATAATTTCAGTTAATGAAATCAATGCCAATATTTCCAACAATCTCCCCCTTTGGCATTAATGGAAATCCTTTTGTCCTCCCCTTCCATTATGAGGAATGTCTTCCTTCCTCTGATTACCTCCCCCTTTGACATCAATTGCGAGAGGGTTACATATTTTTTAGTGCAATTTACATTAATGCATTACTTCTTCCTATTATTTAATGAAAATTACTGCTCTCGATGTTCTGGATAAATATTGTTCCTTTTTTCATTGTGTTATTGAATGAATTCCACTTCATATGGCTTGTTGAGGCTCGTCGAGTTAATGAGTGTTGCTTAAAGATGAGTACTACTTAAAAAATGGTTGATGCACCATAGAAAACATTATATAAGAATAATGAAGATGTTGCATGTGATATATACATTCTGCTCCAAATCCATTTCAGAATCATTGCAAAAGCTCTATAACACATCGTTATAAGAACACTTTAAAATAATGCAAGGGATTATAGTTTGGCAACAAGTCTTATTTAAGGAAGATAATTATGAACTATATCATTGACGTTCTCTCTGAGTCAATAAATCTACACAACATGTATATTATGAAGGTGCCAAAAACTCAACAACATCATTACATCAAGCTACCAAACCCTAGGCACTTAATGGCACTGCCAAACACTTAAGAGTAGTGGAAGAGACTCATCATGGCATAATCCTAGCATATGTCCTTTGATAAAGCATCAATAATAAAACATGATGCATAAAATTCATATGTGATTTCATATGTCCTCAACAATAACCAACAACATACGAACTCTGATTCTGGCATCATTAACCTGCAATACGAACTATTTGACTAAAATATTTCATAACCCCATCAAAAATATAAGTATGGCCCTACAATATACGACCCAAGATCTTATGGCATCATATATTGCACCCAATTATTCTCCTTATGCCCAAATCTATCTCTTATTATCTTATAAAGTAATTCATATTCCTTCAAATTCAAAATGTGTGCAGGCCATATAACGAGCCATGAGCTTTAATAGAATGTTGATATGAGCATCATTATTTTCATTGCTTTATAAAAATTTATTATAGGTCATATTTTATGAATATTACTGTCAAGTTATATTTTCATAAAAAAATTCACGTTTTTACCATCCATAATTTAATGCAATTTACAAGGGAATTCAACAGATTTCATTATTCATATAGGAATCAATACAGGCCTCCGAAGTGTGTTGAGCATAGTATACGGGGTCTTTAGCCTTGAGATTTATTTTTTACTCGTGTGATTTATTTTAAGGTTTCATAAAGTCGTGTGTAAAATCGTTTCATGTATGCTGGAAGGGAGTCTGTCGCTGATGGATCCCATGTCTTAACTGCCGCTGTGAAGATTTTGAGCTCTTCCATCATTTCGAAGGATGCCGAATTACCCATATTTTAATTTTTTTTCTTCTTATAAATAAGAAGAGCAAAGCTCAGATATACCTGCTTTCATTTTCTCATTTGGAGAAAGAGTGGGTGTCTTCTAGCCAATATCGCATTCACTTTGACTAACGAAACACTAAGAGGAATCTCACGGAATGTATTAGCTTTCCTCTGTTCCATCGATACAGGATAAGTAGATATATGTTTTATTTCCATTCCATGCATTATATACAATTAATAGATACGGGATGACTGAACAATTGACTTCACATGTGAAAAATAGCCGACGGAAGAGGTTATGAAATTATTGGAATTGGAGGATGAACTTGCATGTACATACTATTTTGCAAGTCTTCCATAAAGATGAAAACGTGAAGGCTACAAACTACTTCAATGTCTTAGTTAGTTGATTTCCAATTCAGAATCAAAGACATTACAAACACCATAAATAAAAAAAAATGATCTTTTGACTCATTAACACAAACGAGGCATGAATAAACACAAAAGTTGCCTTGTATATCTATATTCTCTGTAAACTAGTAAGGAGACGTGTAGTATTTGATAATAATTATAATATAAAGTTTGAAAAATGTGGTAAACCTCATTCTTTGACCATGTATTCTCCATGATTCATTTTTTTGCACGAAATCGTCAAGCCTCAATCATCCAGAACAGTGATAAGATGACATATTTTGGAAAACTTGACTTAGAATGCAGAATGTTGAGGATCATTCGCAAAGAAAGATGCCAAAGTGTGGTATTCGACACATGCTTCCACCATAACGCATTACGCATATAACACTACTCCAACATCATGCTGCCACCATAACACATCACACATATAATGCTGCTGCTGCCACCATAACACACCACACATATAACTCTGCTCCAACATCTTACTGCCACCATAACACATCACACATATAATGCTACTTCTACCACCATAACACATCATACATAGGATGATGCCCCAATACCTATGTCTAAACACTTCACTGCTCAGAGGCTTTGCCATAATGCATATAATGCTTCTCAGAGGCTCATACATAACATTGCTCAGAGGCTCTGCCATAAATCTCCCATGCCATAATAATGCTCCGATATCATAACAATAACATTGATCCAGTAATGTTGCTCCCATAACACTGTTCACTGAGGATTATTTCTCATTGTTGTCCCCATTAATGCATTTGTAGAGGCTAGTTATAGAACTTTTTCCAATACTGCTGGTAGCGCTGATACATAATGCTGCTCCAAGATTCACGCTGTTGCTGACAACTATACCAATTGTTTGTCAGGATTCTATTGTGCCATATCTCAGAGAGCCAGCATTCCGTGTTTGAAAAAATGATGCGATTCCAATATATATGTAGTGTTGGATTATTTTACTTAGGTTTTCTTCTGCTCAACCATTCCACGTTCCTCAACGTCATTCATTTGTAGAGCTAATTTCTTGTTCTGTATATGCTCGACATGATTTCAAAGTTTATTATGAGCGCCACTGTTATGAGTGATGAGGCTCCTTTTTCCTTGTGAGGCCACCATTTCACTGGAGGGCACCAAGACTTCTCTTTGACTTTGAGGATGTGTTGCTTGAACCAATAAAATTTTCATATAATGATGCTACTTGATTCACTGTCAAATCATATTGTATGTCCTTGATAGAGCTTTTTTTTTTTTTTTTCCGAACCCATTTTCATTTTGATGCAGAGATGATGTATATATATATATATATATATATATATATATATATATATATATATATATATATATAGTGACAGATGATGCATCAATGAACCTATGGAATAGTGACAGTTGGTGGCTAGTGGCAAATGGTTATTTCCAAAAAAATTTCCATAGTGAAGCTGAAGGATTTGGGAAAAATCCTAGTGATGCACAAAAAATATCCCATTAACTTATTTCCACTGCATTTCCTTGATTTTATTTTTTATAGACATCACATTGTGATCCTTTGCAACATTTTTCACTTTATCATCTTATGTGTTAAAAACTATTTTCTTCTTTTGACTTGATGGTGGCATACATTATTGAAGGTTTTTTTTTTATTCGATTTGAATGTAGGATTATAGCTTGATCACTTGATGTATTCTTCCAATTATTTCCATAGTGGCCTCTTTGTTTCTAGTTGCAGGTATAATTGGGTAGACGTAATTTTCTTCTCTTCTTGATGAAGGGATTTTCTTTTTCTTTCATGAGAGAATATTAGAATATACCTCAGCTTTTCACAAAGAATTTATCATTTATTTCATGAATGTAGATCATTGAATTTCACGTGGACAATCCGAGAATGAATAATTTTGGGAGAATTTTAACAATGCTAGTATTTATTCATCTATTTATTTATTTACATGTTTACATGGAGGATATGTACATCAAACAAAAATTTCATTAAATATCAGTGCACCTGATAGATGTTACTTGTGTTTGTGACAAAGAGGGCTTGATCTCATACTCTTATGATGTCTTTGATCTTTTTTCTTCTAGGTTGCTTCTGATTTGTGATAAATTTGTAAGTGATTAGTTTCTCTTCTTTGCTTCTTTCTGCTCGTGTGGTCTCCCCCTTAGCTGGTGCACTAAAATCCCCCCCCCCCCCCCCTCCCTTTTTTTTGAATTATCCCTTTGAGGTCATATTAAGGAGCATCATATGTAGACACTATCTCGAGCTTGTTTCTCAGGTATTCGAATGGTTCTCTAGCAAGCGGTTTTGTAAATATGTCTGCTGTATGTTCCTTTGTGGGGATGTATTCCATATTTACTACCTTCTCAACTAATTTTTCTCTGATAAAGTGGTATTTTATAGGGATGTCCTTGGTCTTCAAATGAAGGACAAGATTTTTCGACATGCTTATTGTACTTGTATTGTCGCATTTGATAGGAATAGGCTCACTGAAGTTTATTTTCATGTCTTGAAGTGTTTGTTTCATCCACATCACTTGTGTGAAACAAGCTGCAACTACTATGTATCCAGCTTTAGTGGTGGATAGAGAGACTGATGTTTGTTTCTTTTTTAGCCATGCCACCAGACTCTCTCCCAGATAGAACGTACCACCACTTGTGCTTTTCCTGTCATCCACACAACTGGCCCAATCTACATCTGTATATGTTGTCAATGTAAAATATTTACTTCTCAAATACCATAGTACATACTTTGTAGTTCCTTGTAGGTATCTAAATATCCTCTTGATTGCTATAAGGTGATTTCTTTTAGGTGTTGATTGATATCTTGGCACTAGTATGACTGCCAACATTATGTCTAGTCCAGAGGTTGTTAGATATAAAAAACTTCCTATCATAGACCGGTAAAGTTTTTGATCTACATTTAGTGATCCATCATCTGCTCATAGATTGCATCCATTAGTCATGGGGGTTGACACCAGTTTACATTCTTCCATTTGGAACCTTTTTAACATATCTCTCAGGTATTTTTCTTGTGAAATAAATATTCCTTCAAACTTCTATAGGATTTGAAGTCCTAGGTAGAATGCAAGCTCTCCAATCATTGACATCTCGAACTCTGACTTCATCCCTTCAACATATCCTTTTACCAAACCATTTTATTCCTTCCAAACATGATGTAATCTACACATAAAACCACGGTTAATAATTCATATTCATTAGCCTTTATGTATAGATTACTATCAACTCCTCCCTTATTGAACCCTTGTTTCTGAGGGTACTTTTCCAACCTGGAATACCATGCTCGTGGTGCTGGTTTAAGACCATGTAGAACTTTCTTTAACTCGAAAACATAGTTGATCTTATTCGATAACAAAAATCCTTCAGGTTGTTCCTTGTGAACTGCCTCCTCTAGGTCACCATTTAGGAAGGCAGACTTCATGTCCATTTGATACACCTTGAAATAATTGTAGCATGTGAAAGCCAAAAACATCCTAATTTCTTCCATTCTCGCAATTGGTGAAAAAGTTTCTTCATAATCAAGACATTCTATTTGTGAGTACCCCTTACATACTACTTTGGCTCTATTTCTAATTACTTGACCCTGTTCATTCATCTTATTATTGAATACCCATTTTGTGCCAATGCCATTATTTCCAACAGGTCTTGGTGTTAGATCCCAAGTCTTGGTTTTCTCAATTTGGTCTAACTCTTCGTTCATAGCATTGATCCAATTTTTTTCTTTACTTGCCTCATCAAAGTTATTTGGATCTATTTGTGACAACATAGCTAAATGAAATTCCTCAAACTTTTCTGCTAGTTTTCTTCTTGTTTGAACTCCTTCACTTTTGTCTCCAATAGTTTGTTTGCACGGATGATTCTTTTGAGTGTGTCTTGAGGGCCCTTTTGAATGCATCTCTGTATCTTCTGACGTTTCATCCTGCTCTTCACTATCTTGGTTTTCATAATGATGATGATTTGGAGGGTTAATGAAGTTTGTGCTTTTGGTTTTATCTTGTGATTCTTCATCGAATCTTACATTGATGAATTCCACAATCTTATGCAACCTCTTATTATAGCACTTGTATCCATTAATTTTTGATGAGTACCCTAAAAATATTCCTTCATCAGATCTAGCATCATACTTTCCTAATTATTTTTTATAAATAATTTACTACCGAAAACCCTGAAATGCTTGATTGATGTTGGTTTCCCATGCCACAGTTCATATGGCATCTTGTGACAGTTTTGTCTGAGATGTGCCTTGTTGAGGATATGTATTGTGGTATGCACTGCTTCTGCCTAGTAGGGTTGAGAGATCTTTTCTTCTTGCATCATAGCTCTGGCTATTTGCTTAACATACATGTTTTTCCTTTATGCAACTCCATTATGTTGTGGTGCATCTGCAAAAAATGTACTTTTGTTTTATCCCAAATTCATTACATAGGTCCACAAACTCATCTGATGTGAATTCACCGCCTTTGTTTGATCTAATGAACTTTATTTTACACCCTGTTTGGTTTTCTGCTAGTGCCTTGAATATTTTGAATTTTTCAAATGCTTCAAAATTGTATCTGAGAAATTCCACCATTGTTAATCTAGAATAGTCTTTGATTATCAAAATGAAATATTTTTCTCCTCTTGGTGCATCTGTTCTCGAAGGCCCACACAGATCCATGTGAACTAGTTGTAGAGGCTTACTACTTGATAGTTGGTATTTGATTTGAAATGATGTTCGAGTTTTTTTCCCATTTGGCAGGACCTACATATAGTATTTTGGGGCTTCTTTATTGTTGGTAGATCTCTAACTGCTTTCTTCTTGCTTAGTTTGATGATGTGATAAAAATTGAGATGTCCCAATCTTCTATGCCATAGCCAAGATTCATCAAGTTTGCTGATGTAGCATCGTTCACTCTCATATTTCATGATATATACATTACTCTCTATTCAAACCCCCTTAACCAAAATTTTCCCTGTATTGATTGACCTGAATTCACAATCTTGAGCTCTAAAGAGGACCTCACAACCTTTGTCGCACATTTGACTTACACTTAGTAGATTGTGTTTTAGACGATCTACAAACAATACATCCAGAGCCTTTCCTCTTCCATTATTCAAACTGACTGTTCATTTTCCTTTACTTGTCCCTGCTTTATCATTTACGAATGTGACATTACCAGATTTATTTTCATCCAAGGTTACAAACATGCTTATGTATCCGGTCATATGTCTAGAGGAACTACTATCCACATACCATTGAATGTTTTGATCTTGAGCATATAGAACTAGATCACACTTATTAATCTTCTTTCTCCATTGCATGCATCCATTTGTTCTATAATTATTCTGAGATGAAGGTTTATTGTCCCTAAGATGAAATTTGTATGATTTGTGTCCAACATTGTGACAATAAAAACATTCAACACAATTACAGAGAGGAGTATATACACGAGTGAATCTATTATTATCCTTAATTCCTTTAGAATTCCCAAAATCAAATATTTTTACATAATCTCTATAGTCCATGTATTTATGTCCAAATTTTTTACAATAGTAGCAGTACTCATAGAAGAAATATTTGCATCTGGTATAAGGTGATGTTTGGGGATATAACCATCTAGACATTTGAAAATTCTGTCTTCTGAAGCAATATGATCTATGCTTTGATGTTTGATTGTTCACTCTTTTTGTGTCTTGGTTTTTTCTTTTAGTAGTGTTTCTTTGTAGCTGTTCATTTGATGTTGAAGTATTGCCCAAATTTTAATTCTCAGCTTGATGAGAGTTATCATTTTCTCCTATGACAACTTTTACAAATTGATTGCCTTATTATCCTCTACCTTAGACTTACTAGATTCTCCTTCATAGCCTATCCCAGCCTTAACAAGTGGAGATATTTGAGCATTTAATATCTTGTCCAATCGTTCAAAACCTTTTATCTGTTGAATTTTCATAGTTAATTCAGTTGGAGCCTTCTCTAATTTCTTCCTTAGACTTTCCACCTCTTCTTCCAATCTTTCACACTCCTGATTTTTCTCTTTTATTTGCTGCATCATAATATCTTCCACCTTCTTTGTTTCTTCAAGTTCAAATTTCAACTTAATAATGTCTTCTGAATTTGATTCTTCTTTTACATATTTCATAAGAATCTCTTTATGTTTTCTATTCTTGAGTTTAAGATTTTCTGTTTCATTTAGGGCACTAACCAACTCCCCCTCAAGATATACCTCACCTTCTTCTTCATACTCGAAGGAGATCAAAATGAATTCAGATGTTCCATCTTCACTAGAGGATTCATCGGAGCTTTCAGATGCACTACTATCTTGTTGAGCATAAAATGTTTTTCTATTGAATATTTTCTCTTTCTGCATATTTTTTTTTTCTCTTTCCCTTTTGGTTGATTTTCTGCTTTCTTATAGGGACATTTTGAGGCATAATGCCCCACTCTTCAACAATTAAAGCACTTAAATGGAAGTTTCCCTTTGTACTTACCTGTGCCTTTCTTGAATATTCTAACGAATTTTGCTTCTTCTTCATTAGAACTTGAGCATGGACATTCCTTTTCTTATATGAATTTATCTACCTTGAAGGTTGCCTCCCTGATGTTTGACTTCCCTTTTGGAATTCTCATCTGATATGCTATCAAGGTCCCAAGTAATTGGTCCTTAGTCAAAATTTCAAAGTCTGTTGTTTCTTCAGTGGATGAAACCTTAGGATTAAATTTAGATGGTAATGATCTCAATACTTTTTGAACTATTACACTTTCTTTTATTTTTTCCCCTAAAACTATCACGATGTTCACAACTTCAACAACTCTTAAGAATAATTTAGCTATATATTTATCTTCATTCATTTTTAAGGTCTCAAAATGTGTTCTATATACTTGAAACTTAGACATCTTTACTCTTTTATCTCCGTCGTGAATATTTTCTAATTTATACCAGATTTCTTTAGCTGTTTGAAAATGCATTACTTTGATAAATTGTGACTCACATAGACCACTCAAAACTGCATTCATTGCTTTCTCATTTGCTATGAAATCTAGTTTGGCATCTCTGTCACTGGTCCATTCCTTTGGTTCTTCATATCGTACCATCATCGCAACCCATAATTATATTCCAAGAGACATTAAGTAGGTATTCATTCTCACTTTCCAGAAAGCATAGTTTGTGCCAGTAAATAATGGGGATTTACTCATTGAGCATCCTTCTAGACCAGCCATTTTGGTGACTTAGGACCTCCTTCAAGTTGTTATATTATTACTGAAGGAACCTGCTCTGATACTAATTTATATTTAAGATAGGAAATTACTAAGAAGGGGGGTGAATCAACAATTTAACATTGTTTACTTTTTCTTGTATTTATTTATTAATCAACTAATATTTCATGTTCATGTTACATTGAATTCATTTTGTAGGTGTCATGAAGATATTTTTCAGATTACTTATCAACAGTTCAACATCATTCACATAGCATTCATAATCAACACACATGGAATCAAGATACAAGAGGCTACTATCTCTAAGGAAGCTCCAACTCCCACAAATTTTATGTAGGCTACAACCCACATGAGGCTCCTACCTCAACACGCAACAACATGTTCCTCTTCAAACTATAAGATCAAGAGAACATAAATTTCTTAATTAGAACATCGAGTTTCAGATGCTAGTTACGTCATAGACCATTCTGCTATCAATTTCAATTTTGAATTGTTTATCCTCTTCCATTTTCTCTTCCTCTTCTGCTGTTTTCCATCAATGTCTTTGTACATAAACTTTCCTTCCTTCACTTGGAAAAACCAAAAAATTTCTGATCTATGTTGTGCCTTTTGTAAGCAAGCCTCCTTGGATGTTTGTATTCCTTGCAGAATATGAAGTGAAGCATTGTGTCTTGGGATTCCAAAAGAAAGCTGCTCTCTTACTTTAATTTTAGTTTTAAAAATATTTGTAATAGAAAAAGATATTGTAACATCTCAATCAGAAATGATGACATGTGAAAAATCAGACTTGTATTGTCTACATTTTCTGTTTAATGAAATATATTTATTTAATCTTTGAATTAATATATTATGTCCTTATTGATAGTTTTTAGCCTTCATATTGATTAGCATAGCCTTTGCACTTCACATCACTTTTACCATTTTGTAAAATAAAACTCAAAATACATTAACATAATTCCAGTTAATGACATCAATGTTAATATTTATAACAATATCCCCCTTTGGCATTGATGGAAATCCTTTTATCCTCCCCTTCCATTTCGAGGAATGTCTTCCTCCCTCTGTTTACCTCCCCTTTTTACACTAATGGCTAGAGAGTTACGAAATTTTCAGTGAAATTTCCATTATTGCATTACTTATTCCTATTGTGTAATGAACATTATTGCTCTCGATGTTATGGACAAAGATTTTTTCTTTTGTCATTGTGTTATTGGATGAATGCCACTTCATATTGCTTGTTGAGGCTGCTCAGGTTTGAATGAGTGTTGCTTAAAGACGAGTACTGCCTCAAAAATGGATGATGCTCCATAGAAAACATTTTATAAGAATAGTGAAGATGTTGCATGTGATATACACATTCTGCTCCAAATCCATTTCAGAATCATTGCAAAAGCGCTACAAAACATTGTTGTAAGAACACTTTAAAATAATGCAAGGATTTTTTGGGAAAAATACTGAGAGGGGGGGGGGGGGGTGAATCAATATTTACAAGAATCACAATATTTTACTTTTCTTTTAATGATTTCTATACGTGACTCTGATTAGTCCAAATAGCATATGCACACAACTATATTAAATGAAGCTTGCGGATACCAAAATAAATTAATGTCCATATAAATATTTATAAACATTACTTAGCCCAATTCATTCGTTATGCATCAAATATTTAAGCAGTAAACATGTGCAGTAATAACATAATAAATCATCACAAAAGGGCATCACACATGAACACCAAGTTTTAAGGTGGAAACCCAAGTCGGGGGAAAACCACCACCATTGTCGTCTCTGTCTCCAATATTTATTATATAGAAAACTGCTTACAATGTTGTACTGATGCAAACTCACATCAATATGTAGGCACCCACCTACAGAAGGCTGCAACCTTCTCTTGTTCTCTAGCTGCTACTGGAAAGGAGCTCCAACCCCCTGATCTTGTTTACCAGCCACTAATAGAAGGGAGCTACAACCCGCTGAACTAATCACTAGCTTTTTCTGGCAGGAATATTTGACTTCCACACTGAAGGCTTCAACCCTCAAAACCACTGCAGACCACGTTTCATAATTTTTCACACTGGATCCAAAAACTTCAACACAACACAATTTCTAGATCAACACTAATAACCATCAACCAATAAACATAACGGTGAATCACTATAACTAGATCACATAATAAACCTGAACTTCTGAATTAACACGCAAAATCAACTTCAACCTTGATCATTCATAAAATCAAATGTATACACTACTTCACTTACTATAACCTGCATATATACGTGCTTTCTTGTGGATGAACTTGCGTATAGATCTTTATATACTGAATTTAGGAATATGACTAGACTCAGAACATATCAGAGACATTCAAGCATACTTTTTCAGATTTACAGAACCCTTATTCAGTCAGCAACATCCATCATATTCAATCACCCAGTCACTGATCATATTTATACAAAATCAACTAGTAGCATATACAATATTCAAACAATCGAGATATAGATGAATAATTCATTGAAAGACAATAGAAATATAGCAGAAATGGTCAGACATTCTCTTCATCAATATTCATAAAAAACTAACTTCCATACGCACTTTTGCTGAAACGAACCCATGTGTATATGCACTTTCATTGTGACGAAACATCGTATAGATATATAAATATTCAGGGCTGTGTAAAATTTCAGATCAATAGACTTACTCAGATCATACCATTCACTTCAACAAACATGCGCTAGATCACAGATCTAAACATCTCATAGACATATTGAGAAAATACATAGTCATTTCAGGTCTACAGATCTTGATCCATCATTGTATTCATAGGTGCATCATTATTTTAGATCTATTAATAAACTATACCCCATTCCATGTAGATATACTTCTGAGTGAAGTATTCAATCAATACCCATACACTTGCACACCTTCCACTATGATATTTTTCTCCTTATATAGTATGAGCCTTTGCCAATACCAAGAGCCAACACCGCACAAGTGCCGATGGTGTTCTTGCACAGAATCAAATAGACAACACAACTCTCAATACCGTGGGCTAAAACCATGATAAGGACCCTTGGTATCATAAAATGAGTGCATAAGTACATACGTGACTTGGCTTCTTAGTACTTGTGTGTATATGCGACTTGTCTTCACCAAAAATACATATACACTAATTCTGGATGTATACATAGGCTGCCTTCATCAAACCTGCGAGTATACACAGGTTACCTTCATCAAACCTGCGTATACATTGTGAAACATTACCTTTATCATTTCTGTCACTGGCTGGAATTCATTTCTCTATCACATCTAAATTGACCTGTAGATACATCATTTTTACATATTTAACAAATAGGTTTCTATCAAAAGGCAACTCATCGAATAGGTTGCCATCAAGGACAACATATTACATCATAATGCCAACAATCTCCCCCTTTGGACTTGATGGAAATCATGTTGGTGTTTGATCACCACAAATTGTAGATCGAAACATGAGCATAAACACCAAGATACTCCCCCCTTTGACATCAAGAGAAAAGAGCGAACCAATACAAAAATGTCGAGGTATGCACTGCACTATACAGACCATACTCCCTAAACACATGCTGAAGCTTCAAACCAGATTTACAAGACTCTATAACCTTTCCTATCACCAAGGACACATACATACATCAATTACCCAACCAAGTGGGGTTACATATTTGACTCAACTACCCAACCAAGTGGGTTTACATTATTGACTCAAGCACGCAACCAAGTGGGTTTACAATTTTGAAAAGGTCCATACAAGACTGAATATGAAAATTTATATATCATAGGTATTAGCATGAACCTTACATCAAATTTCAGATATGACTCTTATAACCAAGACCAAAGGACCTCAAGAGAGAGATCATAATTCAACAACCAACAAAATTACAACAATGCATTATTCTCAGCAAGGCTAATGATCCCCCTAAACCTATGCATCTGAACATTTTCAACAACCAATTCATTAAAGCATCTTCATCAAGTAGTTAAATATCAAGGAAAGGAAATGTAAGTTGAACACTAGAATTGCAGATTGTAACCATAAACACCTGAGAAATAGAGCCAAACCATATATGTCAACAACATGGCTAAGACTATTTTGAAGGCCGAACCACAAATTTTATGACGGAAGATCCATATGCGACTGTATAGAGAGAAAATCGCGTATATACGCGACTATGATTCATGAAACTTGTGTACCAAAATTCATCTTCTGAAATCAACTAGATCAGATTAGTGAGGTAGAGAAAAATCCCAGCTTCAGTTTGAGATATTCAAATGCTTCTCTGGGAAGAGGTTTAGTAAATACGTCCGAAAATTTTTCTTTGGAGGGAACGTACTCCAATTTAACCTTTTTCTCAAGAACTTGTTCACATAAAAAATGATACTTGATAGGAATGTGTTTGGTTTTGGAATGCATAAAAGGATTTTTTGAGATACTGATGGCACTTTTATTGTCACATAGGATGGATATGGGAGAAGAAAATTTAATTTGAATATCTTGTAATGTTTGCATCATCCAAAGAAGTTGTGTGAAACATGATGCGACCACCACATATTTTTCTTCTGCTATAGATAAGGCAATTGAAATTTATTTCTTGCTGAACCAGGATACCAATCGGGGTCCCATATAAAATGCACCACCACTAGTGCTTCTTCGGTCATCAACATTTCCAGCCCAGTTCACATCTGTGTAAGCATGAAGAGTAAGATCATCATTCTTGGGATACCATAGACCAAAATCTTGAGTTCCTTGTAGATATTTGAGTATTCTTTTTACGGCCTAAAGATGTGACTCCTTTAGATTGGCTTGGAATCATCCAACAATCCCAACTTCATGCATGATATCTGATCTAGTCCCTGTTAGATAAAACAGACTTCCAATCATAGATATATACTCTGGTTGGTTTACCATGGGAGAATCATCATGAGAACTGAGGTTACATTTGGTCACCATTAGAGTGCTCACAAGTTTGCAGTCTTCCATCTTGTTCAGGATCTGTTTGAGATATTTTGCTTGTGAGAGAAACATTCCATATTTTTCTTGTTATACTTGTAAGATAAGAAAATATGTTAGTTCCCCAAGTAAGGAAATTTCAAATTCTAGTTGCATAATAGAAGAAAATTCCTGACTCATATATTCTTGATTACTCCCAAAAATGATGTTATCAACATAAACAATAATAATTAACAATTTATCATTTTGAATTTTTGTGTATAAGTTACTGTCTGCAGATCCTTTTGTGAAACCTTGTTGTTGAAGATATTTTTCAAGATGATAGTACCATGCCCATGTGGCTTGTTTTAGACCATATAGGGCCTTTTAAGTTTGAAAACAAGTTTCTCATCATTTCCCAGAGTGAATCCTTCTGGTTGTTCTATATAAACTTCTTCTTCTAGATCACCATTAAGGAAAGTAGATTTTACATCCATTTGATAAACCTTGAATTTTTGAAAACTTGAAAATGCAAGAAACATTCTTATGGCTTCAAGTCTGGCTACTGGTGCAAATTTTCTTCAAATTATATACCTTCTTGTTGAGCATACCATTTACAAATAAGTCTAGCTTTGTTTCTAGTGACATCTCCATTTTCATTTAACTTGCTTTTGAATATCCACTTTCTTCCAATTACATTTTTACCATGAAGCCTTGGAACCAATTCCCAAGTATTATTCTTTTCAATTTTATCAAGTTCTTCATTCATGGCTTGAATCCAACATTCATATTTACTAGCTTGATTTACATTTTGTGGTTCAATGGTGGATAAAAATGCTATATAACTGGGAGATCCTACAAGAGTTCTTCTTGTTTGTACCACTGATTCCTTTTCTCCCAAAATTTGAGATTCTGGGTGATTATTTTGAACATACCTGGATGGAGCCTTTTCTCTTTTTGATGTATCTTCTTCTGGTGCTTCATTAGGTTCTTCTTCTATATTATTGTTATTTTATGAGGGAAAAAATTCATCATCATTATCCTCATTTGTTGTTATTTCCATTTTGGGAGCTACGAGAGATTCATCAATCACAACATCAATACATTCAACAATCTTCCGAAGCCTCTTATTGTAGCTTTTGTATGCTTTACTTCTAGAAGAATAACTAAGAAATATTCCTTCATCTGCTCTAGGTTCAAACTTACCAATTTTTTCGTCATTATTTTTGATATAACATTTGCTTCCAAAAACATTAAAGTGCTTCACAATGGGAGTATTTCCATACCATAGTTCATAAGGAGTTTTATCACTATTTACACGAACATGAGCCTTGTTGATAATATTTACTGTAGTATGTGCAACTTCACCCCAAAAGGTGTTAGGAGTCCTAGATTCATCAAGCATAGCATGAGCCATTTGTTGAACTGTTCTATTTATTATTTATTCCACGCCATTTTTTCGGAGTTCTAGCTACAAAAAACTGTCTTTTTATGCCATATTATTCACAAAAATCAAAGAATTCATCTGATATATATTCTCCTCCTTGGTTAGATCTAATACACTTGATTTTTAGATCTAGTTCATTTTCAACTAAAGCTTTGAAGGCCTTAACTTTTTCAAATGATTCATCTTTATGTTTCAATAAACCGAACCAACACATTATAGAAAAGTCATCAATGAATAAGATATAGTATTGTTCTCCATGAGGTGAATTTTTCCTTACAGGTCCACATAAATCAGTATGTATAAGTTCAAAAGGCTTACTTGCTAATCCTTATTTGGCATTAAATTGAACCCTGGTTTGCTTACTGAATTGGCATGATTTTCATATGGTACTTTCGGGTAGAGTGATGTTGGGTAGATCACGAACAACTTTGAGCTTGCTTGATTTTCTTATTTGAGAAAATCTCAGATGTCCCAATCTTCTGTGCCATAACCAATTTTCTGTAGATTTACCTAGATAAAATTTCTCTTGGCCACCTTTCAATATATAAAATTTTCTTGGTGTTCTTGTTCCTTCTATTACAGTCTTTCCCGTGTCAAGTTCATGAACCATACACTCTTTTGATCGAAAAAAAACTTCATTTCCTTGATCACACATTTGACTAATACTCAACAAGTTATGCTTTAATCCATCAACATATATAACATTGTTATCTTTAACCTTTTCTTTTAGAAAAATAGATCCTTTACCCTTAATGATAGCAGGAGAGTCATTTCCAAAAGCAACATTCTTTTCTTCTCTAATGCATTGTATGAAATAAGTTTATATTTATCACCTGCCATGTGTTTTGAACATCCGATATCAATGCACCATTGATTTTCTTCTCCTTCTGCAAATAAATCTATGCCACAACTTTCAAACTGTAAGTCCTTATTTCTCCTTACCTTGGGACTTGTGGAAATCTGTTCTTTTGACTGAATTTTTCACCTGCATTCAGATTCATCATGTCCAAATTTATTTCAAAATTAACATTCAATTTTGTCTTGTTTAAGAGATTTTTTTTATAAGTATTATTATTTATTCTTGTCTCATTTCTTTGCTTTATTGATTTTCTAGTCATGATGGTTTTGTAAGCAACACATTGAGAAACTTTGTGACCAAAATTATGACATGAGAAAAATTGACCATTAAAGAAGAAATTTCTGCGGTAATAAAACCTTCTAGTGTTGTTTACCTTTTGATTGATATTTCTGTTATTGTTCATCGTTGAATTTTAATGATCATGCTTTAATTGGATAATGATCATGCTTTACTTGGTCTATTGACACATTTTCTTCTATTACCTTTTTCTAAATCCTTTCCCTTATCATGATTATCTTTATGAATAAATTTAGCAGCATAATGACCCACTTTTCCACAAACAAAGAATTTGAAAGGAAGTTTTTTGAAAGGAATCTTACCTCTGAACCTTCCAGTGCCAAGTTGAAGTTTCTTTACGAAATTTACCTCATGTTCTTCTGATACATACCTTGATTATTTTTTTTCTTCCTTGTCCTTTCCTTTTGCAGTAGCTCTAAAAGCAGCTTCTTTGACTTCATATGGACCTCCTTTTCTCATTTCAAAAGCATTCAGGATCCCATAAAGTTTAACAGTAATAAGAGTTTGTAGATCCTACTTCTCTTCAATAACAGACACTTTTGACTTGAATTTAGGAGGTAGAGATCTTAATATTTTCTCTACTATATTGGTGTCTCTTATGTCTTCACCCAAATTTCTCATATAATTTACAATCTCATCTAGACGTAAGAAGAAACTAGCAATACTTTCATCATTATGATTATGAGATTTTCATATTGAATTCTGAGAGATTGGAGTTTAGCACTTTTTACCTTGGCATCACCTTCATAGCTCAGAATGATTTTGTCCATATCTCCTTTAATGTATTCAACTACATAACTTTGACAAATTCTGATTCAGTTAGACTTCCAAAAAGTGCACAGAAAATTTTTACATTGGTTTCATAGTTCTTCCTTACTACTGTATCTGTTGGAACTATAGTTGGATATTAATAACCGCCTTCAACTATTGCCCAAACATCTGCTCCAAGAGATAGAATATAGGATCTTATTCTTTTCTTCCAGAAGATTAAATTATTTCCTTTGAAGAGTGGTGGTATAATAGATGTTTTTCCATCTTGATTTCTCATCTTAGATGATCTTCCTTCTAGCGATTAAGATTCTTCAGAAAGACCTGATTTTATTCCAATTGTTGGGAAAAACACTAAAATTAGGAGGTAGATGAGTATTTACAAGAATCATAATCTTTTACTGGGTTTCTATACAGGTCTTTGATTAGTCCAACTAGCGTATGCATGCAGCTATCTTAACTGAAACTTGCGTATACCCAAATAACTTAATGTTCAGATAAATATTCCGAAATATTACCTAGCCCAGTTCATCAGTTATGCATCAAATATTTAAGAAGTAAACATGTGCAGTAATACAAAAATAAATCATCACACAAGGGCATCACACATGAACGCCAATATTTAAGGTGGAAACCCAATTTGGGAGAAAAACACTGTTGCTGTCATATTTTTCTTCAATATTTATTATATAGAAATCTTCTTATAATGTTGTACTAATGAATAATCATGTCAATACGCAACCACCCACCTGAAGAAGGCTGCAACCTTCTCTTGTTCCTCAACTGCAACTGGAAGGGAGCTCCAACCCCCTGATCTCGTTTACCAGCCACTACTTGAAGGGAGCTATAATCCCCTCAACTGATCACCATCTGCTACTGGCAGGAAGCTTCGACTTCCACACTGAAGGCCTCAACCCTCAGAACCATTGCAGACCACGTTTCATAAATTTTCACACTGGATCCAACAAATTCAACACAACACAATTTGTAAATCAATAGTAGTAGCCATCAACCAATAAACAAAAAATGAATCACTGTAACCATATCAAAGAAATAAACCCAGACTTCTGAATTAACACATAGAACCAACTTCAAGCTTGATCATTCATAAAATTAAATGTATACACTACTTCACTTACTGCAACTTGTGTATATACGTGCTTTCTTGTGGATGAACTTACGTATAGATCTTTATATATTGAATTCAAGTATCTGATCAGACTCAGAACAGATCAGAGACATTCAGGCATACTTTATCATATTTACAGAACCCTTATTCAGTCAGCAACATCCATCATATTCAATCACCTAGTCACTGATCATATTTATACAAAATAAAATAGCAACATATATAGTATTCAAACAATATAGATCTACCTGAAGACTTCATTGACAAACAACAAAAATATAGCAGAAATGATCAGACATTCTCTTTAGAAATACTCAGAAAACCCTAATTTCCATACACACTTTTTCTGAAATGAACCTACGTTATACGCACTTTCACCATGATGAACCATCGTATAGATATGTAAATATTCAGGACTACATAAAATTTTAGATCAACATAATTACTCATATCATACCCTTTTCTCCAGAAAACATGCGCCAGATCACAGATCTAAAAATATCACAAACAAATCAAGAAAATACATATTCATTTCAGGTCTAAAGATCCTGATCCATCATTTTATTCATAGGTGCATCATTATTTTAGATCTGTTAATAAATTTTACCCCATTATATGAAGATATACTTCAGAGTGAAGTATTCAATCAATACCCATACACTTGCACACCTTGCACTATGATCTTCTTCTCCTTACATAGTTTGAGCCTTTGCCAACAACAAGAGCCAAAACCACACAAGTGCCGATGGTGTTCTTGGACGGAATCAAATAGATGACACAATTCTCAATAATGTAGGATAAAACCATGGTAAGGTCCCCTAGTATCATAAAATGAGTGCCTAAGTACATACACGACTTGGCTTCTTCGTACACGCATGTATACGTGACTTCTCTTCACCAAAACTGTGTATACACTAATTCTAGATGTATACACAGGTTTCCTTCATCAAACCTGTGAGTATACGCAGATTTCCTTCATAAAATCTGCGTATACATTGTGAAACATTACATTTATCATTTCTCTGTCACTGAATGGAATTACATTCTCTGTCACATTTGAACTAACCTGTAGATACATCATTTTTACATCTTTAACAAATAGGTTGCTATCAAGAGGCAACTCATCGAGTAGGTTGCCATCAAGGATAACATATCACATCATAATGCCAATAGGAATTATAGTGTGGAAAAAATTCTTATTGAAGGAAGAGAATTCTAAACTAGATCATTGATGTGATCTCCGAGTCAATAAATCTACACAACATGTATATTATGAAGGTGCCAAAACCTCAACAACATCATTACATCAAGCTGCCAAACCCTAGGCACTTAATGGCACTATCAAACACTTAGGAGTAGTGGAACAAAATCATCATGGCATAATCCTAGAATATGTCCTTTGATAAAACATCAATAATAAAAAGGATGACAACATTCATAGGTGCTTTCCTTTGTCCTCATCAATAAATAACATCATACAAAATCTGATTCCGACATCATTAATCTGCAATACAAACTCTTTGACTAAAATCTTTCATAACCCCATCAACAATATAAGTATTTCCCTACAATATACGACCCAAGCTCTTATGGCATCATATATTCCACCCAATTCTTCTCCTTATGCCCAAATCTGTCTCCTATTAGCTTATAAAGTACTTCATATTCCTTCAAATTCAAAATGTGTGCATGCCATATAATGAGCCATGAGATTTAACATAATGTTGCTATGAGAATAATTATTTTCATTTCTTTGTCAAACTTTATTATAGGTCAAATTTTATGAATATTACTGCCAAGCTATATTTTCGTCAAGAAATTCACGTTTTTACCATCCATACTTTAATGTAATTTACACGGGCATTCAACATGTTTCATTATTCATATAGGAATCAAGATAGGCCTACGAAGCATGTCGAGCATAGTTGACGGGGTCCTCGGCCTTGAGATTTCTTTTCCACGTGTGTGATTTCTTTTACAGTTTCATAAAGTAGTGTGTAAAATCGTTTCATGTATGCTGGAAGGGAGTTTGTCGTTGATGGATCCCATGTCTTAACTGCCACTATGAAGAATTTGAGCTCTTCCATAATTTCAAAGGATGCCTAATTACCCATATTCTCATTCTTTTGCTTCTTATCAAGAAGCATAGCAAAGCTCGAATATGCATGCCTTCAGTTGCTCATCTGGAGAAAGAGTGGGTGTATTATGGCCGATATCACATTCACTTTGACTAACGAAACACTAAGAAGAATCTCAAGAAATGTATTACCTTTCCTCTGTTCCATCGATATAGGAGAAGTGGATACAAGTTTGATTTACATTCCATGCATTAGATACAATTAAGAGATACAGGTTGACTGGACTGATTGACTTCACCCATTAAAAATAGCCAATGGAAGAGGTTTTGAAATTGTTGGAATTGGAGGATGACCTTTCACATACAGATTGTTTTGCAAGTATTCTAGCAAGATGAAAATGCGAAGGCCACAAACGACTTCAGTGTCCTGCTTAGTTGATTGCCAGTTCAGAATCAAATACATTGCAAAAATTGTAGATAAAAAAAACGATCATTTGACTCATTAACACAAATGAGGCATGAATAAACACAGAAGTTGCCTTGTATATATATATATATATATATATATATATATATATTCTCTATAAACTAGTAAGGATACATGTAGTAGTTGATAATAATAATAATATAAAGTTTCAACAATGCGACAACCCTCATTATTTGACCATGTATTATTCATAATTCACTTGTTTGCAGAATATCATCAAGCCTCAATTGTCCATAATAGTGATAAGATGACATATTTTGGAAAAACTAACTCAGAATTCAGAATTTTGAGGATCAATCGAAAAGTAAGAGGAAAAAGTGTTTCGACACACGCTACCACCATAACGCATCACACATATAACACCAATCCAACATAACATTTCCACCATAACGCATCACACATATAATGCTGTTCTTGCCACCATAACACACCATGCATATAACGCTCCTCCAACATCACGCTGCCACCATAACACATCACACATATAAGGCTACTACTTCCACCATAACGCATCACGCATATAACGCTGCTCCAATAACTCTGTCTCAATGCTCCGCTGCTCAGAGGCTATGCCATAACACTACTCAGAGGCTATGCCATGACGCTGCTCAAAGGCTCTTCCATAACTCTCCCATGCCATAATAACACTCCGATATCATAAAAATAACGTTCCTCCAGAAATGATGCTCCCATAACGCTGTTCACTGAGGTTGATTTCCCATTGCTGTCCCCATTATCGCATTTGCAGAGGCTATTTATAACACTTTTGCCAATACCAATGGTAGTGCTGATACATAATACTGCTTGAAGATTCATGCTGCTGCTGACAACTGTCCCAACTGTTTTTCAGGATTCTACTGCAACATATCTCAGAGAGACAGGATTATGCATTTTTCAAAATGATGTGACTCCAATATATATGTAATGTTGGATTATTTTACTGAGGTTTTATGTTGCTCAACCATTCCATGTTCCTCAACATCATTCATTTTTAGAGCTAATTTCTGGTTCCGTATATGCTCGACATGACTTCAAAGGTTATTGTGAGTGCCACTCTTATGAGGGATGAGGCTCCTTTTCTTTGTGAGGCCACCATTTTTCTGGAGGCCACCAAGACATCTCTTTGAATTTGACGCTGTGTTGCTTTAACCAGTAAAATTTTCATAGAATGATATTACTTGATTCACTATCAAAGCAGATTGTATGTGCTGTATAAAGCTTAATTTTGTTTTTTGAACCCATTTTCATTTAGATGCAGAGACGATATATATATATATATATTTGATGAATTTAATTTGTGGAGAGTGACTTGATCAATGCATCAATAGATTTATTTCGAAAAAAAATTCCATAGTGAAGCTGAAGGATTTGGGAAAAATCCTAGTGATGCACAACAAATATCCCATTAACTTATTTACACTTCATTTCCTTTATTTTCATTGTTGTAGAAATCCCAAGAGTGATCTTTTGTGGCATTTTTCACTTGATCATTTTATGTATTAAAAACTATTTGATTCTTTTGACTTGATGGTGGCATACATTGTTGAAGGTTTTTTTTCTTTGAATTTGAATGTAGGATTGTAGCTTGAGCACTTCATGTATTCTTCCAATTTATTTCCATAGTGGCCTCTTTGTTTCTGGTTGCAGGTATAATTGGGTAGAAGATAATTTTCTTCTCTTCTTGATGAAGGGATTTTATTTTGCTTTCATGAGATAATATTAGAATAGACCTCAATTTTTCACAAAGAATTTATCATTTATTTCATGAATGTAGATCAATGAAGTTCATGTAGACAATCCAAGAATGAAGAATTTTGGGAGAATTTTAACAACGCTAGTATTTATTTTCCTATTTATTTATTTACATGTTTACATGCATGATATGTACATCAAACACAAATTGCATTAAATATCAGTGTACCTGATAGATGTTACTTGTGTTTGTGAGGAAGAGGGCTTGATCTCGTACTCTTATGATGTCTTTCATCATGTTTCTTCTAGGTTGCTTCTGATTCATGATAAATTTGTAAGTGAGTAGTTTCTCTTCTTTGCTTATTTATGCTCCTGTAGTCTCCCCCCCAGCTGGTGCACTCAACTCTCCCCCACATTTATTTTTGAATTATCCGTTAGAGGTCGTATTAATGAGAATCATCTGTAGAAACTATCCCAAGCTTATTTCTCAGGTATTCGAATGGTTCTCTAGCAAGCGTTTTTGTAAATATGTCTGCTATCTGTTCCTTTGTGGGGATGTGTTCCATATTTACTCCCTTCTCAGCTACTTGTGCTTTGAGAGAGTGGTATTTTATAGGGATGTGCTTGGTCTTCAAATTAAGCACATGATTTTTTGACATGCTTATTGCACTTGTATTGTCACATTTGATAGGAATAGGCTCACTGAAGTTTTTTTTATGTCTTATTATTTTTGTTTCATCCACATCACCTGTGTGCAACAAGCTGAAGTTGCTATATATTTAGCTTCAACCGTGGATAGAGAGAATGATGTTTGTTTGTTTCTCAGCCATGCCACCTGATTCTCTCCCAGATAGAACGCACCACCACCTGTGATTTTCGTGTCATCCACACAGTTGGCCCAATCCGCCTCTGTATATGCTTCCAGTGTAAAATATTTACCTCTCAGATACCATAGTACATAATTTGTAGTTCCTTTTAGGTATCTAAATATCCTCTTGATTGCTAACAGGTGAATTTGTTTAGATGTTGATAGATATCTTGTCACTAGTCCGACTGACAAAATTATGTCTGGTCTAGAGGCCGTTAGATATAACAAACTTCCTATCATAGACCTATAAAGTTTTTGATCTACATCTAGTGATCCATCATCTGCACATAGCTTACATCCAGTAGTCATGGGGGTTGACACCAGTTTACATTCTTTGATTTGGAGCCTTTTTAACATATCTCTTAGGTATTTTTATTGTGAAATAATTATTCCTTTGACCTTCTGTAGGATTTGAAGTCCCAGGTAGAAGGTAAGTTCTCCAATCATTGACATCTCAAACTCCGACTTCATCTCTTTAGCAAATCCTTTTACCAAACCATTTTTATTGCTTCCAAACATGATGTCATATACATATACAACCATGATTAATAATTCATCTTCATTAGCCTTTATGTATATATTTCTATCAATTCCTCCCTTCTTGAACCCTTGTTTCTGAAGGTACTTCTCCAAGCTAGAGTACCATGCTCGTGGTGCTTGTTTAAGACCATATAGATATTTATTTAACCTACAAACATATTTGAGATTATTTGATAATGAAAAACCTTCAAGTTGTTCCATGTAAAATTCCTCCTCTAGGTCACCATTTAGGAATGTAGACTTCGCATCCATTTGATACACCTTGAAATCATTGTAGCATGCGAAAGCCAAAAACATCCTAATTTCTTCCATTCTCGCGACTAGTGCAAAATTTTCTTCATAATCAAGACATTCTATTTATGAGTACTCATTACATACTAGTATGGCTTTATTTCTAATTACTTGACCCTGTTCATTCATGTTATTCTTGAATACCCATTTTGTGCCAATGAAATTCTTTCCAATAGGTCTTGGTGTTACATCCCAAGTCTTTTTTTTCTCAATTTGGTCTAACTCTTCATGCATAGCATTGATCCACTTTTTGTCTTTACTTGCCTCATCAAATTTATTTGGCTCTGTTTGTGATAGCATATCTAGATGAACTTCCTCATAATTTTTTGCTAGTTGTCTTCTTGTTTGAACTCCTTCACTTTTGTCTCCAATAATTTGTTTTTCTAGATTATTCTTTTGAGTTTGTCTTGAGGGCCCTTTTGAGTGCATCTCTGTATCTTTTGATGTTTCATATGCTCTTCACTATCTTGGTTGTCACAATGATGATGATCTAGAGGGTTAATGAATTTTGTGCTTTTGGTTTTATCTTGTGATTCTTCATCGAATCTTACATTGATTCATTCCACAATCTTATGCAGCCTCTTATTATAGCACCTATATCCCTTACTTTTTGATGAGTACCCTAAAAGTATTCCTTCATCAGATCTAGCATCATACTTTCCTAATTATTTTTTATAAATAATTTACTACTGAAAACCTTGAAATGCTTGATTGATGTTGGTTTGCTGTACCATAGTTCATATGGTGTCTTGTCACAGTTTGGTTTGAGATGTGCCTTGTTGAGGATATGTACTGTTGTATGTACTGCTTCTGCCCAGTAGGGTTGAGATATGTTTCTTTCTTGCATCATAGCTCTGGCTATTTGTTGAACAAACCTGTTTTTCCTCACTACAACTCCATTTTGTTGTGGTGTATTTGCAACAATGTACTGTTGTTTTATCCCAAATTCATTACATAGGCCCACAAAATCATTTGATGTGAATTCAACTCCTATGTCTAATCTGATACACTTTATTTTACACCCTTTTTGGTTTTCTTCCAGTGCCTTGAATATTTTGAATTTTTCAAATGCTTCAGACTTGTATATGAGAAATTCCATCAATTTCAATCTAGAGTAGTCATCAATTATCAACATGAAATTTACTAACAAAAACCATAAAATGCTTGATTGATGCTGGTTTCCTGTGCCATAGTTCATATGGTGTCTTGTTACAATTTGGTCTAAGATGTGCCTTGCTGAGGATATGCACTGTTGCATGTACTACTTCTTCCCAGTAGGTTTGAGAGATGTTTCTTTCTTGCATCATAGCTCTAGCTATTTTCTGAACACACCTGTTTTTCCTTTTTGCAACTCCACTCTATTGTGGTGTATTTGAAACAATGTACTGTTGTTTTATCCCAAATTCATTACATAGGCCCACAAAATCATCTGATGTGAATTCACCTCCTCTGTCTGATCTGATGCACTTTATTTCACACCCTGTTTGGTTTTCTGCCAGTGCCTTGAATAATTTGAATTTTTCGAATGCGTTAGACTTGTATATGAGAAATTCCACCAATGTAAATCTAGAGTAGTTATCAATTATCAACATGAAATATTTTTCTCCTCCTAGTGCATCTGTTCTCGAAGGGCCGCACAGATCCATGTGAACTAGTTGTAGAGGCTTACTACTTGATAGCTGGTATTCGACTTTAAATGATGTTCGAGTATTTGGCCTGACCTACATATAGCATTTTGGGCTTCTTTATTGTTGGTAGATCTCTAACTTCTTTCTTCTTTCTTATTTTGATGATGTGATCAAAATTAAGATGTCTCAATATTCTATGCCATAGCTTAGATTCATCAAGTTTTCTGATGTAGCATCCTTCACTCTCGTCTTTCATGATATATACATTAATATATATTCTAACCCCCTTAACCAAAGTTTTCCCTGTAGTGATTGACCTAACTTCACAATCTTGAGCTCTAAATAGGACCTCACAAGCTTTGTCGTACATTTGACTTACACTTAGTAGATTGTGTTTTAGGCCATCTACAAACAATACATCCTGAGGTTTTCCTCTTCCATTATTCAAAATGACCGTTCCTTTTCCTTTAATTTTCATTGATTTATCATTGCCGAATGTTACATCTCCAGATTTATTTTCATCCAAGGTTACAAAGTTTCTTATGTCTCCAATCATATGTCTAGAGCAACCGCTGTCCACATACAATTGATTATTTTGATCTTGAGCATATAGAATTAGATCACACTTATTAATATTATTGCTCCATTGCATGCATCTGTTTGTTCTATAATTATTCTGAGATGAAGGTTTATTGTCCCTAATATGAAATTCATATGACTTGTGTCCAATCTTGTGACAATAAAAACATTCGATACAGTTACAGAGAGGAGTATATACACAAGTGAATCCATTTTTAAATATTTTCTCTTTCTCTATATTATTGATTTTTTTTCTCTTTCCCTTTTGGCTGATATTTTTCTTTTTTATAGGTACATTTTGAGGCATAATGCTCCACTCTTCAACAATTAAAGCACTTAAATGGAAGTTTTCTTTTGTACTTACCTATGCCTTTCTTCAATATTCTAATGAATTTTGATTCTTCTTCATCATAACCTGAGCATGGACATTCCTTTTCTTCTATGAAATTATCTACCTTGAAGGTTGCCTCCCTGATGTTTGAATTCCCTTTTGGATTTCTCATCTCATATGCTGTCAAGGTCTCAAGTAATTGGTCCCTGGCCAAAAGTTCAAAGTTTGCTATTTCTTTTATGGCTGAAACCTTAGGATTAAATTTATATGGTAATGATCTCAATATTTTATAAACTATTACAATTTCTTTGATTTTTTCCCCTAGACCTATCATGATGTTCAAAACTTCAACAACTCCTAAGAAGAATTTAGCTAATATTCATCTTTGTTCATTTTTAAGGTCTCAAACTGTGTTCTATATACTTGAAACTTAGCCATCTTTACCCTTTGATCCCCCTCATGAATATTTTCCATTCTAACCCAGATTTATTTGGCTGTTTTACAATGCGTTACTTTGATAAATTCCGACTCACATAGACCACTCAAAAGTGCATTCATTGCTTTTGCATTTGTTATGAAATCTAGTTTGGCATCTCTACCATTGGTCCCTTCCTTTGGTTCTTCATATCATGCCATCACCACAACCTAGACTTCTATTCCAAGAGACATTAATTAGATCTTCATTCTCACTTTCTAGAAAACATAGTTTGTGCCAGTAAATAATTGGGATTTATTCGTTGAAAATCCTTCTAGACTAGCCATTTTGGTGACTTAGGACCTCCTTCTAGTTGTTATACTATTACTGAAGGAACTTGCTCTGATACCAATTGATATTTAAGATAGGAAATTACTGAGAGGAGGGGTGAATCAATAATTTAACATTATTTACTTTTTCTCATATTTATTTATTAATCAACTAATATTTCATGTTCAAGTTACATTGAATTCATTTTGCAGGTGTCATAACGAGAGTTTTCAGATTACGTATAAAGAGTTTAATGTTATTCACATAAAATTCATAATCAACAAACATGGACAAAAGATATGAGTGGAAACCCCGAAGGGAGACAACCATGAATATTAGGCTAAAAGTGATTTGAATACATACTACTACTCCTTATTACATCATATTTTTGTAGGCTCCAACCTAAAAGAGGTTACTACCTCCAAGGAAACTCCAACTCCCACAAATTTTCTGTAGGCTACAACCCACAAGAGGCAACTACCTCAACATAGAACAACATGTTCCTCTTCGAACTATAACATACAAGAGGACAAAAATTTCTCAATCAGAACATCAAGTTTCAGATGCTAGTTACCTCATAGACCATTCTGATATCAAATTCATTGCCGAATTGTTTATCCTCTTCCATTTTATCTTCCTCTTCTGTTGTTGTCCATCAATGTCTTTGTACAAAAACTCTCCTTCCTTCACCTGGAAAATTCAAAACTTTTCTACTCTTTGTTGTGCCTTTTGTAAGAAATCCTCCTTGGCTATTTGTCTTCCTTGCAGAATATGAAGTGAAACATTGTCCCTTGGGCTTCCAAAATAAAACTGCTCTCTTACTTTATGTTCGTTTTGAAAATATTTTTAATAGAAAAAGATATTGTAACATATCAATTAGAAATGATGGCAAGTGAAAAATTATAATTGTATTGCCTACATTTTCTATTTAATGAAATATATTTATTTTAGCTTTGTCTTAATATATTATGTCCTTCTTGAAAATTTTAATCCTTCATATTGATTAGCATAGCCTTTTCACTTCACATCACTTTTAGCCTTTTTTAAAATAAAACTCAACATACATTAACATAATTTCAATTAATGACATCAATGCCAATATTTCCAACAATTCCCCCCTTTGGCATTGATGGAAATCCTTTTTTCCTCCCCTTCCCTTCTGAGGAATGTCTTCCTTCCTCTGATTACCTCCCCCTTCGAAATCAATGGCGAGAGGGTTACAAAATTTTCAGTGCAGTTTCCATTATTACATTACTGCTTCCTATTGTGTAATGAAAATTAACTACTCTCAATGTTTTGGATAAATATTTTTCCTTTTATCATTGTGTTATTGAATGAATTCCACTTCATATGGCTTGTTGAGGCTGCTCGAGTATGAATGAGTGTTTCTTAAAGATGAGTATTTCTTCAAAATTGGCTGATGCTCCATAGAAAACATTATATTAGAATAGTGAAGATGTTGCATGTGATATATACATTCTGCTCCAAATCCATTTCAAAATAATTGCAAAAGTGCTACAAAACATCGTTGTAAGAACACTTTAAAATAATGCAAGGAATTATAGCGTTGCAACAAGTATTATTGAAGGAAGAGAATTTTGAACTAGATCATTGATGTGCTCTCTGAGTCAATAAATCTACGCAACATGCATATTATGAAGGTGTCAAAACCTCAACAACATCATTACATTAAGCTGCCAAACCCTAGGCACTTAATGGCACTGTCAAACAATTAGGAG
Organism: Pinus albicaulis; assembly: GCA_034641835.2. Taxonomy (NCBI): domain Eukaryota; kingdom Viridiplantae; phylum Streptophyta; class Pinopsida; order Pinales; family Pinaceae; genus Pinus; species Pinus albicaulis. The sequence continues at coordinate 497,079,840 of CM076574.1, forward strand.
TAGTGGAACATACTAATCATGGCATAATCCTAGCATATTTCCTTTGATAAAACATCAATAATAAAAAATGATGCATAAAATTCATATGTTGTTTCCTCTGTGCTTAGTAATAACTAAAAACATAAGAAACCGATTCTGGCATAATTAACCTGCAATACGAACTCTTGGCTAAAATATTTCATTACCCCATCAACAATATAAGTATGGCCCTACAATATTTGACCCAAGCTCTTATGGCATCATATATTACACCCAAGTCTTCTCCTTATGACTAGATCTGTCTCCTATTAGCTTATAAAGTACTTCATAATCCTTCAAATTCAAAATGTTTGCAAGCCATATAATGAGCCATGAGATTTAAAAAAATGTTGCTATGAGCATAATTATTTTCATTGCTTTGTAAAACTTTATTATAGGTCGGATTTTATGAATATTATTGCCAAGTTATATTTTCATCAAAAAATTCATGTTTTACCGTCCATAATTTAATGTTGTTTACATGGGAATTCAACATATTTCATTATTCATATTGGAATCAAGATAGGCCTCCCAAGCATGTCGAGCATAGTTGATGGGGTCTTCGGCCTTGAGATTTATTTTCCACTTGTGTGATTGCTTTTATGGTTTCATAAAGTAGTGTGTCTAATAATTTCATGTATGCTGGAAGGGAGTATGTCACTGATGGATCCGATGTCTTAAATTCTGCTGTGAAGATTCTGAGCTCTTCCATCATTCCGAAGGATGCCGAATTACCCATATTTTCATTCTTTTGCTTCTTATCAAGAAGCAGAGCAAAGCTCGAATATGCCTTCCTTCAGTTTCTCATTTGGAGAAAGAGTGGGTGTCTTCTGGTTGATATCACATTCAATTTGACTAACGAAACACTAAGAAGAATCTCAAGAAATGTATTACCTTTCCTCTGTTCCATCGATACAGGATAAGTGAATACATGTTTGATTTCCATTCTGTGCATTACATATAGTTAAGAGATACATGATGACTAGACTAATTGACTTCACACGTGAAAAATAACAAACGAAAGAGGTTATGGAATTATTGGAATTGGAGGATGAAATTTCATGTATAGATTGTTTTTCAAGTCTACCAACAAGACGAAAATGTGAAGGCCGCAATCCACTTTGGTGTCCTGCTAATTTGATTTCTAGTTCAGAATCAAAGACATTGCAAACACTGTAGATAAAAAAATGATATTTTGACTCATTAACCCAAACGAGGCATGAATAAACACATAAGTTGCCTTATATATATATATATATATATATATATATATATATATATATATATATATATATATTCTCTGTAAACTAGCAAGGAGACCTGAAGTATTTGATAATAATAATAATATAAAGTTTGAACAGTGTGACAACCCTCATTGTTTGACATTGTATTCTTCGTGATTCACTTATCTACACTATATAGTCAAGCTTCAATCTTACATAACAATGATAAGATGAAATATTTTGGCAAAACTGACTCGGAATGTAGAATTTTGAGGATCAATCATAAATCAAGAGGCCAAAGTGTGGTATTCGACACATGCTGCCACCAAAATGCATCACGCATATAATGCTGCTCCAACATCACGCTGCCACCATAACGCATCACGCATACAACGCTGCTGCTGCCACCATAACGAACCATGCATATAATGATGCTCCAACATCACGCTGTCACCATAACACATCACACATATAACGCTATTGCTACCACCATAACCCATCATGCCTATAACGCTGCTCCAATACCTCTGTCTAATTGCTCCGCTACTCAGAGGCTCTACCATAATGCATAGAACGCTGCTCAGAGGCTCTACCATAACGTTGCTCATAGGCTCTGCCATAACTCTCCTAAGCCATAATAACGCTCCGATATTATAACAATAATGTTGCTCCATTAATGATGCTCCCATAACGCTATCCACTAAGGCTGATTTCTCGTTGTTGTCTCCATTAAAAAAATTGTAGAAGCTATTTATAAAACTTTTTCCAATACCATTGGAAGTGTTGATACATAATGCGGCTCCAAGATTCACATTGCTGCTGAAAAATGTTCCATCTGTTTTCCAGGATTCTATTACGCCATATCTCAGAGCACCAGGATTCTATGTTTGACAAAATGAAGCGACTCCAACATATATGTAGTGTTGGATTATTTTACTGAGGTTTTCTCCGGCTAAACCATTCTGTGTTCCTCAACATCATTCATTTGTAGATCTAATTTCTGGTTCCATATATGCTTGACATGATTTCAAAGGTTATTGTGAGCACCAATCTTATGAGTGATGAGGCCTCTTTTTCCTTGTGAGGCTACCATTTCACTTGAGGGCGCCAAGGAATATCTTTGACTTTGAGGTTGTATTTCTTTAACCAGTAAAATTTTCATAGAATGATGCTACTTGATTCACTGTCAAAGTAGATTCTATGTTCTTGATAGAGCTTTTTTTTTTTTTTTTTTCCGAACCCATTATCATTTAGATGTAGAGACAATATATATATCTATATATATATATATATATATATATATATATATATATATATATATATATATATATATATATATATATATATATATATTTGATGAATTTAATTTGAAGAGAGTGGCTTGTTCGATGCATCAATATATTTATTTCCAAAAAAAATTTCCATAGTGAAGCTGAAGGATTTGGGAAAAATCCTAGTGATGCACAACAAATATCCCACTAACTTATTTCCACTGCATTTCCTTGATTTTCTTTGTTGTAGACATCACATGAGTGATTATTTGTGGCATTTTTCACTTGATCATTTTATGTGTTACGAACTATTTGGTTCTTGTGATTTGATGATGGCATACATTGTTGAAGGTTTTTTTTTTCTTCGAATTTGAATGTAGGATTGCAGCTTGACCACTTGATGTATTCTTCCAATTTATTTCCATAGTAGCCTCTTTGTTTCTGGTTGCAGCTATAGTTGGGTAGAAGATAATTTTATTCTCTTCTTGATGAAGGGATTTGATTTTGCTTTCATGAGAGAATATTATAATGAACCTCAGCTTTTCATAAAGCATTTATCATTTATTTCATGAATGTAGATAAATGAATTTCATGTAGACAATCCGATAATGAAGAATTTTAGGAGAATTTTAACAATGATAATATTTCTTAGACTATTTATTTTTTTACATTTTTACATGCAGGATATGTACATAAAAAAAAATTTCTTTAAATATCAGTGCACTTGATAGATGTTACTTGTGTTTGTGACGAAGAGGGCTTGATCTCATAATCTTATGATGTCTTTGATCATATTTATTCTAGGTTTCTTTTGATTCATGATAAATTTGTAAGTGATTAGTTTCTCTTCTTTTCTTATTTCTGCTCCTGTAGTCTCCCCCTTATCTGGTGCACTCAACTCCCCCCTCCATTTTTTTTTTGAATTCTCCCTTCAAGGTCGTATTAATGAGCATCATCTATAGATATTATCCTGAGATTGTTTCTCAGATTGGAATATTTCTCTAGCAAGCGATTTTGTAAATATTCCTGCTATTTATTCCTTTGTGGGGATGTATTCCATCTTTACTACCTTCTCAACTACTTGTTCTCTAAGAAAGTGGTATTTTATAGGGATGCGTTTGGTATTTGAATGAAGCACGTGATTTTTCAACATGCTTATTGCACTTGTATTGTCACATTTTATAGGAATAGTCTCATTAAAGTTTATTTTCATTTCTTGAAGTGTTTGTTTCATCCAAATCACCTATGTGCAACAAGATGCAACTGCTATGTATTCACCTTAAGCTGTGGATAGAGAGACTATTTTTTGTTTCTTGCTTAGCCATTCCACCAGACTCTCTCGCAGATAGAACACACCACCAGTTGTGCTTTTCCTATCATCCAAATAGCTGGCCCAATCCACATTTGTATATGATGTCAATGTAAAATATTTACCTCTCAGGTACCATAGTCCATAATTTCTAGTTCCTTTTAGGTATCTAAATATCCTCTTGATTGCTAACATGTGATTTTGTTTAGGTGCTAATTGATATCTTGCCACTGGTCCGACTGCCAACATTATGTCTAGTTTAGAGGTTGTTAGATATAAAAAAATTCCTATCATAGACCTGTAAATTTTTTGATCTACATCTAGTGTTCCATCATCTGCACATAGTTTGCATCAAGTAGTCATGGGGGTTGACACCAGTTTTCATTCTTCCATTTGGAACCTTTTTAACATATCTCTCAGGTATTTTCTTTTGAAATAAATATGATTTCAACCAACATGATCATGATCAAGAAAATATGATCGTGATAATATGATCATGTAATCCCTCCAATATGATTCTCCTCAGTTTAGCCACATCTTTCTTCCACTGAGAACGATTCTAGAAATCAAATTCTTAGGGTTTTTCTACATCTATCTTGATGTATTCTAGCAGTCCATTTTCATCTAATACTTCCTCCATGTAGATATTACACGCCACAAAATTTATGGTTCCTTCCAAATCATACTTGAGCCTGAGTCCATTTAAAGTTTTCTTCTTAGTCCTGGAGAAAACCTATAACACTGATATTTAAATTCGAAGCTTCTACAAATAAAACTTCGAAATATATTCTCTACTATGAATATAGCTCTGATACCATGTACAAATTAATGTGTATATTATAAAAGGCTCATGAAATTTACTAAATCACAAGACTACAAACCACTCTACTAATATGCAGAAGAAAATTCACGATCAAGAAAACAAATCATTAACATGCTTCAAGGTTCAACACACATACAAATATATTTATATAGGGGAAATAAATTACTTAAAACCCCTTACTATCTATATTTCATTAATTAAATAATATGGATGGATAGAATATGCTTGCTCAAGCTTGAGCATAATTTGCACTTGTATCTTCTATCCTCTACCCGACTCATTGAACCTGACCAATAATTAGACAAATTTTCAAGCCTCCAAGCTCCTATTTCCTTGTGTTATTAATTGAATAATTATCCCTTATTTTTTAGATAAATTCCTCAATTGGATTACGCAATTCCTGTAGACCCATCCTTTGACTACATGCACCAATTGTACAACTTGAATTAGTTTACAAATTATACTACACTGCCCTTGAACTCCAATCTCAATTGGGTAACTCAAATTATCTGTGTGCATAAGTTATTTTGGGCTGAATAATAATTTAACTAAATGACAACTGAGTTTGTTTGAAGTTACACTGCACAAATTGACCCTCCACTAGTTTCTCCAACAATTGGAACTAGTTTAACTCACAATAACTCAAATTAACTGAATTAGATTGCTACAAATTAGAAATAAATCAAGTAGAACTGAACTCAAGTGTATCCAAATAAAATTAACTAATTTAACTAAGTGAAAAAATCCATGTCACCTAGGTCAACTACCTCTAAGTATTCTGCTGAAATTGAAATTGAAATTTTAATCTAGTTTTACCAAGGAAAGTCAAAACTAGATTTTCATCCTGCATTTTTAACACTCCCTCTGAGCAAGAAAGGGATTATATGACACCCCAATCCTACCTCAATGGTACTGTAATTTACCTCTTGAATTTTTTTTTTCAAAATTTATGCATCCTGTTCCTTTGTCGGAACATACTGCAACAACATGATTTGCCTCTATACAAAATCTTGTAGAAGGTGGTACTATATATCTATGTTCTTGGATCGATCATGAAAAAATGGATTATTAGAGAGTTTGATACAACTATGGTTATCACATTAAATCACAGTAGGATCCATCATTTGACCAAATAACCTAGCAAGAATATTTCTCATTCAGATCGCCTCACATGCTACTTGAATGGCAACCAAGTACTTTTCTTCTGCTAAGATGAGTGCCACATATCTATACTTCGTTTTGTACCAAGAAACTACTACGGACCCAACATTAAGAATTCATCCTAATGTGATCTTCCAGTATAATGGAATTCCCACCCAATATGCATCTGTGAATCCTTGTAGTTTCACTCCATTTGTCCATCTATACCAAAGCCCAAATTGAGTGGTGCCACTGAGGTATCGTAGAACATGTTTAGCAGCCCTCCAAAATAATTTGGTCAGTTGAACCATGGTTTGGATCAACTGGTTGATTGTATAAAACATTTATGGAAGTGTGTTCATAAAATAGATTAGTGAACCCACCAACTACTTGTACATGGTAGCATCCACCTCCTCACCTGAAGTGGCATCCTCTTTCCTCTAGCTGGTCACTAGAGGAGTCTCCATGGTTTTACATTTGCCCATGTAGAACTTATGAATTATCTACATAGTTTCCCTTAGAGACAAAAAATTCCCCTTCTCCTTTCCATACTTCCAAACAGAGGAAATAATGCATGAGACCCATGTCCTTCATTTCAAACTCTCTTGCAAGGTCCTCCTTGCAAGAATTGATAATATGTTCATCACCGGTCAAAATAAAGTCATCAACATATAATACTATAATCAACAATTTACCTTCTACCAAGATGTGGTAAAGGTTTGCATCCACTTCAATTTTGGTGAAGCCCAAGTCGGTGAGGTAGGTATCGATACTAGTGTATCAAGCACATGGTGCCCACTTCAACAAATACAACGCTTGCTTGAGTATGTACACATGCGACTCTCTATTTAAGGTCTCAAAACCTTCAGGTTTTTCAATGTACAGCTCCTCCTCAATAAATCCATTGAGGAATGTTATATTCACATCCATATTGTGTATATTCCACCTCATTTATACAACTAGAGCAAGAATTGATCTGATGGAAGAGTACCTTGCTACAAGAGAAAAGGTCTCCTCATATTCAATACCTTATATATGAGAGTACCCCTTAGCCACAAATCTGGCCTTTTTCTTCTCTATGCTTCCATTTGCTGCATTATTTACCTTGTAAAGTCATCTCAAACCTACCATTGATTTGTATGCTGGTCTTGGGACCACTTCCCAAACACTGTTTCTGACAATGGAATCATATTCCTATACCATAGCATCAACCCATACATGCTTATATACTAATTCCTAGAATGAGGCTGGTTCTGTCTCTACTATCTCATTCATCAGATCCACGTAACTAATGTACTGATTTGGTGACCTCCTCTTCCTTCCTTATGTTGTGGGTGCTCCCACATTCTCTCTAGCATCTTGCAATAATATGTCAGCTTCCTTGGTTCATTTTCTTCCTTCCCTAGATGTCTCTGCTTGATTGGCTATCTCTAATCTCTGATCCTATGCTTGTGGCTACTCCATAACTACTTTAGGTTCTTCCTTTAGAGTCAAAAAGCTCATGATCTACATGTAATTGAAGCTCCCTCTTAAGAGAGAAATTCAATTCCTCTTCCTCATAAAACTTCACATCTATACGAAAAATTGTCATCTTGAGAGATGACAAGTACACACAATAGTTGTTAGGTATATCAGTGTACCCCACAAATATCCCCAAATTTTCTATCGGCTCTATATTTTTCCTTGCTTCCTTGGAGACATGGAAATTTAATGATGATCCAAATATACTAAAGTGTGATACATATATTTTCTTCCCTGAAAAATATTCTTTTGGTGTACTCATCCCAAGGATCCAATGAGGACTCATGTTCTGAAAATAGAACACATTGTTTCATGCTTCAGCCCACAAGTGCATAGGTAGGCCTTGGTCATGTAAAATCACCCTTTCTTCTCCCACAATACTTTTTTTCTTCCTCTAAGCTAACCCATTCTGTTATTTGTTGTGGGGTGCCATCAAATCCCATCAAATGCCTTCCTTTGCGCAATTTTTTTTATACTCATTCAACACATACTCACCACCGTTATCGCTCTCGAGAACCTTCAATTTCTTGCCAATTTATTTCTTAACAAGTACTTTAAATTCAATAATCTTGGAGAATGGCTAGTCGTTCTTATGCATGAAGAAAATAAAACACTTCCATGAGAAATAATCTAAAACTATAACATAATACTTGTGCTTGTAAGTGGAGGTCGTCGAGGAAGATCCACAGAAATTAGAGTGGATCCTTTCAAGGATTGCATGCACCCTACTATCCCAATCATTGAAGGTGGATTTTGTGTACTTCCCCAAGGTACACCCTTTGCATGTATTCTGCTACTCTAGTGCTCCTTTGGGGAGGCTTGTGGTGATCTACTGCATGATATTCAAAGCTCCATGATGAAAATGGACAAGTACTCTATGCCATAATTCACTGACATCTCGACACTGCACCTCCTTTTCCTTTGTTCTCAAAGAGGCACAATATTCCACGTCCAACCTGGAGAGGTTTTTCACTCGAACCCCGATCTGCTTCACTTGTCCCGTGGCGATGTGTCTAAGTAATTCCTTTCCATTGATGAATATCAAATCATAGCCACAGTCTTCCAACACCGAGACATAAACTAGATTATTATTTATACCTAGTACAAACATCACATCCTTGAGCTTGAGAGGGGATCCCAACTCTCTTTGAAAGGTGAGGGTGCCGATATCAGTCATGCTATACCTTCCATCATCTCCCATATTGATGTGCATCTAGAGATATTTCTCCTTTAAGACACTGAAAGAATCTCTGTGCCCTGTCATATGGAACGGGGTACTGCTATCTAGATACCACACACTTCCTATCACTGTTATTTTCATGCATGCAATGAGAGTAAAATCAAGCTCGAATTGTGAAGCTAGAGCTTCACCTGCTACTCCTCCTGAGGTATTATTTCTTGTATTCTTCTGTGGACATTTTTTGGCATAATGCCTGCATTCATTATAATGAAAGCACTTGATTTTGGAAAATTATATCTTATTCCCCCCTTGACTAGATTATGCTTTAGATTGGGATTTATTCCCTTTAATTTTATTTTTCTTTCTGGAAAAGTAAAAATTCTCCTCACCCTTAACCATGGATGAGGTCTCATCTCTGTTACTTTTCATTATCTATTCTTGCACTCCCAACTTGGTAGTTTCTCTCTACCATTTACTGAATCTTGATAACTATTCCAACTTTTGGGAAGTCCCAAAAGGGTTAGATCTACCTAGTATTCTTCAGGGACATTAACACTAGCCCCACCAAGTTCATGACACCATTGTAAACCTGCTCAGGTACTGTGAAATTGCGTCATTATTTTGAATCTTGATGCTTCAAATATTGTCCTTGAGTTCGAGCTTCTTGTGGTCACTATTGTTATCGAAAAAATCTATCAATGTTTTCCACATCGCGAACATAGTCTCTTTCCCGTGGATATTCGAGACAATCTGATCCTGTACTCCCTCCAATATGATTTTCCTCGCTTTAGCAAAATATTTCTTCCACTTAGAAATATTTTGGGCATCCGATGTTTGGGGTTTTGCTACATCTGTCTTGATGTATTCCAGCCGCCCAGTATCATCCAATACTTCCTCCATGCGGATCTTCCATGGCACAAAATTTGGGGTGCCTTCAAAACCATACTTGAGCCCAAGTCCATTCAAATTCATCTTCTCAGTCCTGGAGAAAGCTTGTAACACTAATCTTGAAGTTCGAGTATCTTGTAAAGACAACTTCTAAATCTCTTCTCTACTTTGAATATGGATCTAATACCATGTAAAAATTAATGTGTAGATTATAAAATGCTCATGAAATTTACTAAATCACAAGACTAGAATGTAATCTACGGATTTTCATAAGAAAATTCATGACTGAGAACAAAAATCATTGACATGCATCGAGAATCAGATTCGAGATTCAACACACATACAAAAATATTTATCTACAAGAAATCAACTACTCAAAACCACTTACTATCTGTATTGCATTAATCAAAGAATCTGGATGAGTACAATATGCTTGCTCAAGCTTGAGAACAACCTGCACTTGTATCTTCTATCCTTTGCCTGACTAACTGAACCTAACCAATACTTAGCCAATTTTTCAAGCCACCAAGTGACTATTTCCTTGCATTTTTCATCAAGGAATTAAACACTTTTTTTTAGGGAAATTCCTCAATTGGATTTCGCATTCCTGTAGGCCCATCCTTTGATTGCATGCACCACCTGCACAAATTGAACTATTTCACAAATTATAGTACATTTCCCTTGAACTCCAATCTCAACTAGGTAACTCAAATTCTCTGCATGCATCAGCCATTTTGGGCCAATTTATGAGTTAACAAGATGACCAATGAGTGTGATTGAAGTTACACTGCACAAATTTACCCTCCACTATTTTCTCCAATAGTTGGAACTAGTTTAACTGAAAATAAATCAATTTAAATGAATTAGATTGCTAAAAATTAGAAATGAATCATGTAGAACTGAAATCAAGTGTCTCTAATTCGAATTAACAGAGTTAATCGAGTGACAAAATTCACGTCACCTCAGTTAACTACCTCTAAGTTCTCTCCTGAAAATGAAATTTGAATTTTAAGTTTGACCAAGGCAAAGTCAAAAGTATATTTTCTTGTTGCATTTTCAACACTCATAGTCTACATGTGTACTTAAAGAAGATTAGTACACATCCCCACCTTCATCTGAGGTGGTTTTTTCCTATACAGAAGGAGCATCCTTATATATCATTGTACTAACCCCCTACTGGAACACAATATTTGCAACCAAATTTCTTCCTTGCTTGCATGAGTAGCTACAATGTATTTAACCTATGTAGTTAAAAGTGACACTACAGTGTATCTCTTTCTCATGCAACTAAATTCTCCTCCAAATAGGTTAAACACATACCCACTTATATATATATTCTCTGATCCAAATCACTATCCTAGTCTACATTAAAGCCATGTATGTTCAACACTCTGTCCAACCATATTCTTTGTTGGTAGCACAAAACTTAATCAATAGTGCCACAAAGATACCTAAAAACTCGCTTTTCTGCTATCTAGTGTTCCTTCCCTTGTTTTGACATAAAATTTCTTAATACTCCAACTACATGTGCAATCCCTGGTATTGTACATACCATTGCATACATCAAACTACCAATTGCACTCACATTTGGAACACGGGACATGTACCCTTCCTCTTCTTGTGACTTGGGACACTGTTCTGCGTATAAATTTTCACTTACAAGAATATGAACATTCATTGGTTTAATATCCTACATATTAAACTAATAAAGATTGTGTCGGCATAATTCCTATGGTTTAACAAGAGCCTCTTCTTTATCTGACATCATTTAATTTCCATCCCCAAAATAATGTTTGTATCACCAAGATACTCCATGTCAAATTTGGAGGAAAATTGGGTCTTCAAATCCTGTATAATTTCTCTATCATTTCTAGTCAACAACTTATCATCCAAATATGAGACTAGATAAATAAAAAAATCACAAACTAATTTATAATACACAAAATTTTATGCTTTTCTCCTTGTGAAGTCAATTCCCTATATATATGTATTAAATTTTTGATACAACATCCTTGGTGATTGAGTTAACCCATACATGTAATTATTTAACATGCACACCACTTCTTTCATACCCTTCACTAAAAATCCTCCCAGCTTATTCATATAGCGCTCTTCTTTCAGATCCCCATGTAGGAATTTTTTCTTCACATTCATTTATTCTACCTCAAAATAAAAAGCATCATCAATAGATAAAATTAATATAATAGAAGGTAACTTGGAAAAATGAGAAAAAATATCACCAAAATAAATTCCTAACACTTGGGAATAACCTTTTGCTATTAACCAATCTTTATGTTTCCACAATTTTCCTTACTCATTCATCTTCTTCTTCAACACCCATTTGCTTCCAATGGTTTTCCTTCCAGACGAAAACTCCACCAGATCCCAAGCCACAATTTTGTCCAAGGTTTCCATTTCTTCAACCATGGCCTCTTTCCAGAGTTTTCCATCCTCTAAATCCATTGCCTCCCTAACACTTCTAGGATCATCATAAATAATAAATAAAGAAAAATTTGAATGGAAATAATATGGAGTATACCTCTCTAGTTGCCTTCTTTCCCAAACTGATCTCCTCAAAACCATAGTGTGTAGTTCTTCTTATTCTGATTCTTGTTCTCCTTTGGAGTATGAATCTTCATTCTTTATATCAAAATCTATCTTCTTCGGTTCCTGTTCCCTTGGTAGGAATTCCTGTTTCATGACATCCTTTACTTCTCTAAATACATCATCTAGAATGTACACAACCTTATTTTTTTATGGGTTCCAAATCTTGTAACCTTTTAAACTATCTTTATATCCAATAAATATGCAACTTTCAGATTTACTATACAACTTGGTTCTTTTCTTTTTTGGAAAATGTACATATGCATCATAGTAAAACACCCTGAGATGTGGGAGAGAGGGTTTATTACTAGTCCATAACTCATTTCGAGTATTATCCTCCAACACTAATGAAGGTAATCTATTAATCAAGTAACATACAATATCCACTAATTCTACCTAGAATTATTTCCCTAATACAACACCACCGAGCATGCTTCTTGCCCTTTCCATCAACGTCCTATTCATCCTTTCCGCAACTCCATTTTTATATGTTGTTTATTGAGTAATATTTTGTCATGATATACCATAATTCATATATATTTCTTCGAATCCATTCTTGAAAAATTCTCCACCATTATCTGTCCACACCTTGATATTATTCTTTGTTTAATTTTACACCAAAATCCTAACATATTTAAACTTGTCAAAGACTTCATATTTATTCCTGAGGAAATATATCAATGTATTCCTATTAAATTCATTTATAAACGAGATATAATACACATATTTACCTAGTGATGGAACCAGCACATGTCCAAACACATCACTGTGCACAAGCTCAACTATTACTTTTTCCCTCCTAGCACCAAAGGAAAAACTCACCCAATCATGTTTCCCATATACAAAATGTTCACAAAAATAAGAATCCAGAGAGAAATTAGACATACCTTCTACCATAAAATTACCATGTAGTGTACAGAGGCCCTTCTGTCCATTATGTTATTGGTCTTTGATGCCACAACATAGTATTTTCATCAGAGACTACAATATTTTTTGCTCCACTTTCAAGAACAATATAAATATTATACCCATTAACAGAAATAATTACTAGAATCTTGTACAAAGTTCCCATCCAAACTCCCCACATAAACACCAATGCTCCTCGAACAATATTGCAAGTATCTTTCTCAAACATTGTCTTTACACTTGCATCATCCATCTTGCTTAAAGAAATTATATTTTTGGCCAATCGTGGAATGTACAGAACACTAGGAAGTGTTCTAATCCTTCTACCTATCACCTACAACTTGAATTTTCCTTGTCCTATGATTTTTGTCTTTCGTTCATCACTTAGGATGACATGACCACTGTCATATTTCTCATATTCGTAGAACCACTCCCTATGGGGAGTCATATGAAGGGATGTAGCTGAGTCAATCAACCACACTGCATGGTCTACGTGTGTACTTGAAGAAGCCGAGTACACATCCACACCTTAATTTGAGGTGGTTTTTGCCTATATAGAAGGAGTATCATCAAATCACTTTCCTTTATCAAGAGTTTTAGATCTACATTCCTTTTTGTAGTTCCCTTATTTTCCACATTTACAACATATCTTTACAAATTTTCTTGGAGATTTAGATCTCTCTCTAGATTTAAATCTCCCACTTGAGGAATTATATCTATTTATTTTCCAGGAACATCCTCATATAGAAAAGACATCTTTATTCTGGTTCTCCATGTTTTTCTGTCTCATCTCCTCCAAAAACAAGGATGAGACTATTTCATCAAATTTTAATGTAGTTGTGTTTCTACCTATGGAAACAACCTGAATATTCCATGAGTATGTTAGAGAACACAACAAACTAATGCACTAATCCTCATCAAAAATATTAATATAGATAAAAAAATAAATGACTTACCACAATATTGATGGTGTTCATATTCTCTAACAATGAGTCTCTATCCCTCATCTCACATTATATATATGCTTCCATAGGAAAAATTTATTTACCAGGGACATAGAATGTTACAAAGTCCCTAAATTTTCCCACAAATATTTTTCTATAGCTTCTCCTAAAACATTCATTAATACTAAATTTGAGGCAGACAACTGTATTGTGATATTTTCCTTTCGATCCAACTTGTTCCAGTCCTTTGTTGACATTTGTAATATTCCCAAATGGGGAAGCAACAATATATGAACAAAATAATGGAAAGAACAGTGAATAAATCAACACACCATGATATGAGATAAATGTACAACCACCTTATTAGACATATCAGCAAATAATAGGCACAAGATATTTAGGATCAAGTCACTCAAGAAATACAAAACAGGCCTCTATAGGAAAAATATGCCAACACCTGAGAAATAACTACCATACAAATGCCATGAGATAAGAAAATGTAGTTTTAGGACATATACTGCTGCATAAAGATGGATAAATGTAGATATGCTATTATATAGCTCAAATAATGCCAGGAGTCAAGATCTAGCCTCCTAGACACCTTTCTAAGAGAACCAGAGAAGGGTTTCCAGAAATACACCCAAATAAAAAATGGTGATCTACATCCCTAGGACTGAAGAGTCACTACAAATTTAAGCTCATGAAATAGAAGGATGAAATATTATGGATCTGATGTAGATCTCCTCAAAGGGTTTTCTACAATGAAAGGTTGAACCCTTCTCCTACAGGAAAACACTCTAAAAGAGCCAATAGATCCTCCTCTGAAACTGCCCTCCAAAATAACAAGTTCCCAGCTGAAAATATGCTGTGAATGATGGGGATAGGTTGGCCTAGTGCCAAAGGTATGAAATGTGCCCAAGAACCCTCCTTGCTGATCTCCCAAGAGAAGGAATCCTTCCTCATATGGAAAAATATCTCAGAAAGTGGGTTTCTCAACCCTCCACTGCAACACCTTGCAACACAACACAAATCTGAATAGAAACCGCACTGTAGCTGAAGACTGAAGCTTGGCCATAATCCAATATGTGTGGAAATGATAGATCAATACTATCCCAAGAGGCCTCTCAAGGAAAGAGGTGGGATTCCCGATCAGGAACACCATGTGCTAAACAACACCAGCAATCTTAGCTAAACAACTGAAGAGAGCAAAAGTCTAAACATACATATCAAAATAATAATCATAAGATAACCTCATATGGATTCCATCATCTTCCTTATAAACAATGTGAGCCTTCTCACCTTGGGTCCCACTCATTAGGGTTTCCACCATCATACAATCAATCTCCCTCCAAAACTGCGTTGTCCCACCATTAATGCCACTCCTCTATAACAACGATGTTTGATTTGGTCAAAGTTGATCTATTCAACATGCTTCAGTCCATTTTCAAACCTAAGGGTCTTCAATCCAGCTTTTAGTTGACCTCCATTCACACTAGGAGTTTCTTTTATTCCTATTAAGGAGATTTATGTGTCTCCATACCCTCTTATTCCTCTATCTAAGAGAAAAACCAAAATTTAATATTCCAATTAGTTGTGTGCTAATTTAGGAATATTACAGTCCTCCCCTCCAAAATATTTCTTGTCCTCAAGAAAATGCAAGGATAGAAATGAAGAGCCTCTCCTCTTCCTCCTGCAGCATCCCCATGTGATAATTTCCTCCAATGAACAAGATGCTATCTCATCAATAAGTCTCCAAGTTTCTCTTCCCAAGTGTATAAGTATTCCTTAGTGAAAATTCCAAATGGTTCTCATCATGAACAAGTGGGATATCCATGGAAGCAACTATATGTGTTTTAGAGGCCTTCTTGAGGCATGGAATATGAAATATATTGGGAACTATCATTCCCATGTGAAGCCTCCATCCCCCAAGCTATCATCCACAAGAAGTGAGTCACCCTCCAACATGGAAACTCATGAAACATCTCCTCCACCTTAAGCTCCTGCAAAGTAGGTGGGCTGCACAGTTGAACATGATGGATAAAATTGTCCATCCCATGCTGTCTCTCTCTCCACTTATGATAAGTGTAGAGATGATGCTAAATACAGGCTACAATAATGTTTCCTTTATGAAGCAAAAAGGTAATAGGATCCTCAAAGATCTCTTCTTTGGTTCTTGCCCAAATCATCCCATATAGAAGGAGTATGCCATTAGAATCATATGGAATCCAAATGAGAGAAATACTGAAGGTTTTACATAGTGCTAGAAGGTATCAACAGTTTCTCAAGTAGTCACAGCACAGTTTTACCAACTTCAGTTTTAGAACATGATGTGGCAAGTTGTCTCCCAATAAATTTCTAGTTGTGCATGTCATCACACTTACTAGTGAATATTAAATGACATTGTATATCAAATGAACATACAGGAAATAGTACAACACTTGTCCAGAGCCATACAAAAAATGGCTATCTCCATCATAGATGTTGGTCCCAAAATGGCCATGAAGCTCAAATAGAGGCTTGCCCTCTTGTGGACAAATGCACTGTATAGAGATGGTAAGAGAATGCAAATACTGTGTTAGATAATCAATAAGTGCAAAAAAACAATTCCTACCATGTAATAAGAGTAATCTGATAATAAGATCCATGAATGATCCCTCCATAGTGGTATGATATATTCCCATGAAGAGGAATAAACCATGTGCTGCATGCAAATCATTCTTCTTATGCTTGGAGATCCAAGTCAAGAAGATCATATCATGGTAATAGATGTCTCCATCCACTACTCCATCACTCTCACATCCTACTTGTCCATCAAGTGCATCATATGTGAAGTGATCCTGGGAACACCCCATCAAAAAATCCAAGCTCCCAAGTGACAACACTGTTGGCCTTTGTAATAAGGCTCCTATCATCTCATAGCTCCATCCTTTGACATACCACATGTCAAAGCCATCAATCATAATGCTGCTATATATGGGAGATTCCTTACAAAGTGGAAGTACCTCCTAATCCTCCAAGGCTAAGGAGTAGCCCCTTTGCACCATGATAGTGCCATCTCCTGCTCCTTCAACATCATGCAAAGTATGGGAGAAGATCAACCCATACTCTCTCAAGAACCTCCAAAGCAGCAACAACTATTGTTGCCTCCCCACACCATCACCATATAAACTATGGAGCAACAGCATGATGGTTGACATGAAAGATATCACATCACCCCCATATACCAAAACTCCTTGCTGCCATATGATGTAAGTGCCATGCCAAGTTCCATCCACCATCGAACTCTTTGAAGTAGAATGTGTCATATGATGACCAAACTCTTTCAAGAGTAACCAACGTAGTCTTTCCTCCTGCTGCCCGGTGTCATAAATCTGCAAGTGGCTTCCCAAACCTCTTTCTTATCAACATCACCCATCCAACCAATGGTGAGTGTCTATCATCATGTCCAAAAGTGGTATCCCTCCAATGGATAATACCATCCTCCCAAATCAGATTTCTGTCTTTGCATGTCATGGGATTTTGAAATGCAATCTCCTAGAGATCTCCAAATGAAGACCACTCATCAATGACCAAGTTGAATCCATAAGGATCCACATAAAATGTAGGCAATAACTTCTCATTAAGATGTGAAGTGCTGATCAAGAAGTATTCATGGAGGATGTCATTCATAATAAGATTCCCTCCATCACCCATCTGCCTATCCATTGCTACACATTTGTGTTGGTCATAAGAATGTCTCAATATTAGTTTCCCTCCCAACTCATCACTGTTGCTCAATGATAGCGCTAATGATATCCATAATGGTGCATCTGCTGTCTCAAGATCATGCTCAGTGCTGAACACATAATTGTGCATTGTATTGTTCAAGACCATACTCATCCCATCCTCTAAGAATATACACTCCAACCCCAAGAGTTGTGTGCATATAAACAATGATACACTAGGATGACTGTATATCTCTGCCTTGAACAAATCAAGGCTGCTCAACGCAGTGATAGTCTTCTGCTCCAAATCAACAAGGTATTTTGACCCTAGGTCATGTAATGGTACATTTCCACAATCCTCCATCTGATGTACTGTAGTAACAGAAAATGGAAACATGTGTATACCTTGGTAAATATTGGGAACATCTTGTACTGCTACAAGGGTTCCCCCTTCCGGTGTGATGGATTCCCCAACTATTGATGATGTTGGCTACTCTCCCATGGCTGCATCAGCGTTGGTACAAGTCTCCTCCTCCTCATGCATCTCCATAATAGTGCATGGGATCCCAAATGTCAAGAGATAAAGACCACTTGGCAAAGATGCAAGGGTTATTTATCCTGATGTAAGTGCCCCTGTAGCAAGTGGTGGTGAAGGCTCCTTCTCTACTGATTTCTTCTTGTCAAACTTCTTGATCAACCTTTGAGTAAAATCTGCATATGCAGTCACCTTTGCATGACTCAAATGGCTAAACCATTAGGGGAATTTTGAGGTCTAAATGGGTCTCCTAAGGAAATAATAAAATAATATCTAAACCAATAAAATAATATTTATGAATTTTCAAGTCACTTTTTGCACCACAATCCATGTAACCATAGTTAAATTAAATTCAAAATTTTTACCAAAATAAAATTAATAAATATTTTTTATTGATATGACTATAAATAAGAATGAGTTTTTCAAGAAAAAGTCCTTATCATTGAACAACTAATGCATTTGTCCTTTGTACTTAAATAAATTAAAATAAAATATAAATATAAATTTATAAATTCTTAATTATATTATATGCTATTAAAATTTATATTATTTAAATTGTATAATAACATGTAATTAATATATTATATAATGTAATATATTATAATAAATGTATAGGAATATGCATTGTTTTTTTCAAGAAGCATGAAATGAAAATAATATATTTTTATTCAAAAAGTGTGAAATGAAATTTATTCTGAGTACTTAGAGCACTACCATGGTTAACCATGATTTTTTTATCCACCATTGAGAATGTGACAATTAAGTACCTTTAACTCAAGCAATGCCACCTCAACCATTAGGTATGATGTCATCCCCTAAAATGTGATTGGTTCTCATAAAGTGAATTTTTATTGTAAATTTCCCTTAGGAGGCCCATTTTAGACCTCAAAATTCCCCTAATGCACCAAATGTTTGATTCACCCTCAAGGTGCAGCGCTGCAATCTCAACAACTTCTTTCTCTACTACTGGGTGTAGCAGGAAAAATGCATCAAACCTCATTCCCCAAGCCCTTGCTATGCATGTGGATGACCCATTAAAATTAGACAATAGAAATGTATTTCCCTCTTTCCTTCTATTGCTACAAGGTCTCCTTTCTTCTTTAAGTTACTATGGGAGAGTTAGATTCTCCTTGAAAGCTCTAGGTTGTGATTTATATTCTGTAAGATACTCACTTAGAATCTCATAATCTAATTTTACTCCATCTTCATGCCCCTTGTCTTCAAAAGAAAAGGGCATAGCATGTTTCTTTGGAGCTCTATGAAATACCAGATCTTCTTTTTGCTGATAGGAAGTACATGGACCTTCCTCATCTTGAAAACCTAGTGTGGTTCCACTTATTTTCTCCAATTTTCTTTGCTTGACCTCATTGGTGAGGTCCTTTTTAGATATGAAAAGAGATGATATGAAACTCATTCTTCCCATCATTCTGATCTCTTTCTCCTTCTTCTTAATCTCCTGATAGCATAATGGCTGAGATCCACAGGCTGAGCCAAGATTATTCTTTGATACCACTGTAATATTCCCAAATGGGGAAGTAGTAATATATGAACACAATAATGGAAATAAAAATGAATAAATCAACACACCATGATATGAGACAAATGTACATCCATCTTATTAAACATATTAGCAAATAATAGGCACAAGATCTTGAGGATCAAGTCACTCAAGCAATAAAAAACAAGCCTCTACAAGAAATATATGCTAACACCTGAGAAATAGCTGCCACACAAAAGCCATGAGCTAAGATAGCATAGTTTTAGGGCATAAATTTCTGAATAAATATGGATCAATGTAGATCTGCTGTGCTAGGAGTGAAGATCTAACCTCGTAGACACCTTTCCAAGGGAACTCGGGAAGGGTTTATGGAAATACACCCAAATAAAAAATGGTGATCTACAACCCTAGGATTGAAGAGTCATTGCAAAATGAAGCTCATGAAATAGAAGGCTGAAATAATATAAATCTAATTTAGATATCCTAAAAGAGTCTCCTACAATGAAAGGCTGAACCCTTCTCCTACAGGAAAACGCTCTAAAAGGGCCAATAGATCCTCCTCTGAAACTGACCTCCAAAATAATGCAATTCCCAGCTGAAATTTCACTGTGAATGATGGGGATAGGTTGGCCTAGTGACAAAGATCTGAAATTTTCCCAAGAACCCTCCTTTCTGATCTCCCAAGAGAAGGAATCCTTCCTCCTATGGAAAACTAGCTCAGAAAGTGGGTTTCTCAACCCTCCACTGCAACACCATGCAACACAACACGAATCTGAACCGAAACTATAATGTAGCTGAAGACTAAAGCTTGTCCAAAATGTTGGATGTGTGGAAATGATAGATCAATACTCTCCCAAGAGGCCTCTCAAGGAAATAGGTGGGATTCCCGATCATGAACACCCTGTGCTAAACAACCAACAATCTTAGCTAAACAACTGAAGAGAGAAAAAGTCTAAATAGACATATCAAATAATAATCATAAGATAACCTCATATGGCTACCATCCTCTTCCTTATAAAAAATGTGAGCCTTATCACCTTGGGTCCCACTCATTAGGGTTTCCACCATCATGCAATCAATCTCCCTCCAAAGCTGCATTGTCCCACCATTATTGCCACTCCTCCATAACAACGCTGTTTGATTTGGTCAAAGTTGACCTATTCAACATGATTCAACCCATTTTCACACCTAAGGGTATTTAATCCAGCTTTTAGTTGACCTCCATTCACACTAGGAGTGTAGTTTATTCATACTGAGGAGATTTATGGGTCTCCATACCCTCTTATTCCTCTATCTAAGAGAAAAATCAAAATTTAATATTCCAATTAGCTGTGTGCTAATTTAGGAATATTTCAAATTTTTTGTTGGTTTAGTACCTAAATCCATTACAATCCATTGATTTTTATCCACCAACAGATCCTCCATGTTGAGATTCCACAACTTAAAACTCTTCTTTTTGAATTTTTCAATCTCTATCTTTCCACTATTGACCATTATATTTTACCACGAATCAATATTGCATATCTCCCATTGTAATAGAGTCTATGCCAGGCCCGGTAAAAATCTCTCAACTGCGAAGGCATCCCTTTGAATAAAGCGTTGCTTTGATACCAAATGAAGGTTTTAAAATTTTACATAGATTATTTGCAAATGAATTCTTAAAAGAAAGAAATTATAAAATGGCGAGAACAAAAAATATACATAAATATTTTTCTTGTAGAACCCATAACTGGGAAAAAATAGGTTGAATTTCATTATATTCCTTTCAATGTTACAATACATTATATACATGCCAAAGAATTCATAAATCCCCAATCGAATAACCTGGATTAGAAAAAAACCATAATTCCCTTGACCATATCTACAAAATACCATGGGAAAAACCATCATGCGTAAAACCATGCACAAAATCATGTTTAAAACTGGGGCTAGGTCCTCCCCACCATAAGTGGGTCCACCCAAACACAAGTGGTTCCACCTGGAACTAGTTGTGCAAAGAAAATAACACATACCCAAAATTCTCCTACTTCTTGTTTTATTTTCACATAGGGGGCTGAAGGTGTACATAATCATCGGTTTTGGGTCACAATGCCCATTTTTTATCTACACCAAGAAAAATTCTTAGTGATCTCAATGAATCTGCAACATTCTTCAAAGTCTCCACCTTTACCAGCAACACCCTTTTTTCGTCAACCATATCCCTCACAAAGTCATACTGAACATCAATATTCTTTGTATTCAAATGATAAACAAGGTTCTTTGCAAGAAAAATTGTAGTTTAGATGTCACAATTTATCCTTATAGCCCGTTCTACTGACCCCATGAACATAATATCTGCAACCAAAATTATTCTTTTATTGCATGCATTTCTTCCATGTATTCATCTTCTGTATTTGAGAGTGTCACTATAGACTGCATCTTTCTCATTCAACTAAATTCTCCTCCAAAAAGGTTAAAAACATACCCACTTGTATATCTTCTTTGATAAAAAACTGTAGCCCAGTATGCATCAACGAAGCCACATATGTCCAATCTCGATCTTCCTATGGTATCACAAACCATAATCACTAGTGTGACATAAATACTTGAAAACCCAATTTATTGTTGTCTAGTGCTCCTTCCCTTGTTTAGAAATAAAATTTCTAAATACTACCAATACTTGTGCAATGTTTGGTCTTGTACATACCATTTCATACATCAAACTACCAACTGCACTTGCTTATGGAACACATGACATGCCATCTTCCTCTTCCTCTATCTTGGAACATTGTTCAGTTAACTTTAAACCTACAAGAATAGGAACCTTCTCTAGTTTATTATCTTGCATATTAAACCTATGCAATATTGTCTCAACATACTTCCTCTGGTTTAACTAGAGCCTCCTATTTTCCCTATCTCATTTAATTTCCATTCCCAAAATGAAGTTTGTGTGACACCCCTAGTAATTCCCCCCCTGTTTTTGTAATGTAACGATACTCTGAAATTATAAATGAGTATGTTTTTATGTAATGACTTGAAGTCTAAAACGACAGATCCATGATATAAGAGGGAAGAGAAAAGCTAAACCAAGTGGGGTTAATTGGCACCTTAAATTAATTTTATGGTACAAATAATGAAAAAAAATAAGAGGAAGAGTCAAAGAGGAATATGAAGAGACCCATGAGGAAATGATAAAAAGGGAAATACACAACGATGTGGGGTTGGACCTCTTCTTGGTGGAGCTCATGAGTAAAGATGAAAAAAAATTATGAGATGAGGGATTAAGATTCTATGAAAGAGATAATTGTGACCAGAAGAGAAATATGATAAAAGGGAAAAAAAGATGGGTGCTTGCTATGGGCTGATAAACCACTCATTGAGTGCTTGACACTATTGATAAACTACTCATGGTGCTTGCTAGGGATGATATACCACATGAAAAAGGGTGCTTCAATAAAGAATTTTTGAGGTCTAAAATGGGCCTACTAAGGAATATTATAAAATAATAGCAGAGATAATAAAATAATATTAGACTACATCATGAAATTTTAGAAGGAAAAAAGAAAAATATATTTTTGAACTCATATTTTCAACTTATCTCCCTACGAATTTACTCAAATTTTGAGTGGGAGCACTCGTTGGATGTAGAATTTAATTCTTCATCCAAGGAGTACCTATGTTTCATAATTTTGATGGACCCTATTACACAAAAAATCAGAAATACATGAAAAAACATGACTGAAATAACATTGGTATTGTATTTCTCATTTTTTGTATAGTAGGTTCCATCGAAAGTATGAAAAATGGGTACTCCTTGGATGAGGAAATAATTTCTACATCCAATGGGTGATCCTGCTCTAAATTTGAGAAAACCATAGGGAGATAAGTTGAAAATACGAGTTGAAAAACAAGTTTTTTTTTTTTTTTTTTTAATATTTTTACTTTTTTACTCCAAAAATGTTGAATCATCGCCCATGGTTGACATCATCATTTTGAGTCATATTGGTTCTTATAAAAATTACTTTTGTTGTATAGTTTTCTTTTGAGGCCCATTTTAGACCACAAAATTTTTTGTGGGTTGATAAACCACTCATTTATTGCTTAACATAGCTGATAAACCACCCAAGGTGCTTGCTGTGAGATGATAAAAAATTCATTAAGTGCTTGACACAGCTGATAGACCACCAATTACTATGAATTTTGTTGTGTTTGACTAGATGAAAAACCAACCATTATCATAAGTATTTCCTATCCTTTTTGTATATGAACATGTCTTCCTACTGAAGCTACTGAAAGGAAAATTCCCCCTTATATCATGTATATGGCTTGACGGTGACTGTTGTAAGTAATTTTGGATACAATAGGTCTATGGTTGGGTGGAAAAATGAAGTCCCACCTTCAGTTTGCCCTATTTTTGAATTTTTCAAGAAATGTTATGAGTTGAGAGTTGTGGAAATAAATAAGTTCTCTATGAATGTATGCGTTAGCGTAAATTCTTAACGCAAGTTTATGAAAATAGATCACTTTAGCTATGTGTGAAAAACAACCCTAACAACAAATATGGTTGTTTAAATTTCTTAGATATGCAATAGATAGTAAAAAAAAATACAGAAAAAACCCAGATCTATGTAGTAAAAGCAGTTAAACGGTAAAAAGAAATAAGAGTTTCTCCAAATATCCAATGGACAATGAAATATATATAAGGAATTATATGTATTAACACATAGGAAGGGAACAAAGAATGATGTTACAAGTCCCCCTCAATGGGATGGGTTCTTGGCTGTCCTCAGCGCTTCAGATCTAGAAGTTTCTCTCTCTCAATGGTGTAGAAAACACAAGACGTGTTGAACTCTATGGGAGCTCAAGAAGCAAGAAAATAGTAGCAACAATGATAGTGATCAGAGCATGACAATGAAAGTGATCAAAGTGAATAATGAATGGAAAACCCTACTATTTATAACAAAATATTGAGTTATCCTCGATAATGGCGAATAATAAAATATTATTAACCAAGATCTAGATCTAACTACTTAGAATATTTTATTATGTTTTGTTGGAGGGAAAAGGAAGTTAAATTGGTTAAATCCATTTATTTAGAAATAATAAACAAATAAATGACTTGTTTATCATTTCAAGAATGTGTTTAAGGAATAATTTAACAAATATTGATTTGTTTAATTATTTCTAGGTGATTTAGTCAAATTTAACAAGGAATAAGAACTAAATAATGATTTAATTAATTTTTCCTAGAGAAAAATAAGAAAATAATGATTTATCTAATTATTTCTCATAATTGGGTTGAATATGACCAGGAATATTATTTAAAGAGTGGTTTAATTAATTATTCCTAGAGGAAAATCAAATAAATACTAATTTTTTTAATTATTCCCCATGGGGTTTCTTGTTTGAACCAGAAATAACTTAATAAAATATGCTTTATTAAATTATTTCATATATTGAAAGCAATTTTACTATGGTAAAATTGGTCTTACATGGTGTACTTCGATCCATCTAATTGTAAATGGTTAGATAACCAAAAATTGGTGTAACAGATTTCCCCCCAACATGTGAGCGTTAGGAGCTAATTGTATGACCGAAGTATGTTGTAAGAACACAATAAAAAAGACACCGAAGGAGAGTCAGAGAGAGAGAGAGAGATACATAGACGGGGTGAAGCGAGAGAGGATAATAACCCGAGTGGGAGAGAACTACAAATTATATAAGTATCCTGGAATGTGTGGGTACCTGTTCTTAGTGAGGTTAGGGAGGCATACCTATGCCCGCCGAGATGACAAAGTACAAAGAATAATGGTGCACCTAGTAAAATGAGACTAAGCTATAAATTACATGATATGCTGGAATAAAATAGGTCAGACAAAAAGATAATGGATGTCACATACATACTGCACCTGGGACAACATCCAATATTGAATACAATAATATCTAATGACATGAGACATAATAACAACCAAAGAAGCCCTGATAAATAGGAAAGGGCTCTGAAAATATGAATGGATCATCTGAGTGATACATTCTTGCTAAAGGCGCTGCAAGTGTCTGGAACTGAACCCATCAACTCTGTGGAGCCGCATTTGAGGATGTAGCATAATATGAGGTCATTTTGGCATGTGGGGGGCTACCTGAAGGGCTACCCCCTCATGAGGTCGGAAACATCTCACACACACTCGGGAATCACTGGGACAATTAGCTAGATCACTGAAACATTAAGTATATGAATATCGATCATGATGAAGATGAGCGGATGAGAAACAATCAAGTCAAAGGGAAATGAGGAGTCCCTTTTCCTAATCCGAGGCACCGAACAATAATGGAAGCTGGAACAAAGGTACACCACCCTCTAGACCTATATTCTGGAATGAATGTGTTGATGTCGACAGAAGGAGGTCCACCAAAGGTGAGGCAATAATGAATCCTCAACTATGGCAAGAGGGATCATAGTAGAGTGACTGATGGACTGATACCAGGGATGATGATGGAAGAGGGAATACTGAGTAGCAGACAAACAACTTCCCTTGTGAGAGCATAAAAATCATGGATGACTTGGAAATGACTGAATCAACTCCTGAGGGGATGGGGGACCGTATGATTGGAGGCCAAAATGGGTGACACAAGAAACATACAAGGCAAAAATGGATGGAATACTGTAATAGGAGGCAAAGGGACTCAATATATATTCCATGAATGCGATGGTAACTCAACTCAGATGCTATGAACAAGGGTGACTTGATGAGGTTGCCACACAAAATAGGCTAGCCGGGGACCATAAAAGCATGAGAAAAATATGGTTACTCATGATGAAAATTGACACACGCGTTGAAAAGTATGAAGGCAAAGTGGTGCCCCAAGTACAAGCAGTGCAACTAAAGAAATCCAATTTTGAGAGGCTTCCAGGTGAAGTATCAAATAAACAAAAACAAAAGGATACCCATTTTAGATCTCGGTGAGATGTTTCCAATGGTGCTGACGGTTTGTCAAACCGAGCTACGGTTCGGTCGCAATTGGAAAAATAAAAATGAGGGTTTTCTTTTAATAGGGCGATTTCCCTCCAATTTGATTCATTTTCTAGTGGAGCTGTGGTGAACCTGGAGAGGAGGAGAAGGCCCTAAATATTGTGGAAATTGTAGAGGAAAAATAAAACATTGGAATCGAGATCCGTGACTTTATGGTAGGTGGCCTTACTTATCTAAAGGTGACCTTAATGCTTCTTGGAAAGATGGTTCCTAGTGAAGAATCAAGGTAGGTAAAGAATACAGGAATGAACTACTAGAAGAGGCCTAGAATCATCCTCGCCTACCAAGTCAAACATGGGGACCAAGTGGTAAGTATGGTATCACATAAAGTAGAATATTGAAAAATATGGTATCAAGCATTTATGATATATGGCTCGTTAGAGAGGCTGTTAAGACAAACTATCCAAGGAATTGGAGGATAAGTGACCATACATATATTGGTGGGATCTAGGCCGAGACTTATGTTACTCAAGTAAGAAGGTGGTCAAGGGTGCCATCATGGCCCCAAGCATGGGATACTTCTCCCAAGCATATGCGATGGAGGGGTGTGATCTGGTATGTGAGGGTGGGAATGATGCCCCTAGCTAGAGGATTTTGTCGAGCGCCATGGTGTTCCAAGTGCTGAAATAATGGATTCAATCATTCAGTATCATATGCACTAAATCCTCAAGAGGATGATGAGAAGGTATAGGGGCATAGGTTCCCCCAAGCATGCTATGGTCATGCCAAATGTATTTAGAAAAGTGGAATATAAACACATTTTTATGATGAGGTTCGCCATTTGATTATGTTATGGTTATCTTCTGTGAGAATAATGGAGAGATACAACTAGAGAAAGGAAATGGTGGAATACCAATCTCATTTGGCATTGCATATATAAAGAAAATGTACTAAATTTATGGGTTTGAATACATGGTGTCACTATCCCCAGAGAGTGGCTTTAGATAGAATGAATTGGTTCCCACCTAGAAAATAATGAGGTTGGTCAACAAAAATGTCGAAGGGATTGGGTTGTTGATGTAAGATGAAGAAATGATAAAGTGGATCATCCCTAGAGTGATCTGAAGTGATATAAGACTCTAGAGGTTCTTATAAATGGCAAAGAATAATGGTACTATAGCCGAAACTACCAGATGCACTAGGAGGGTTGTGGAGAATTGCTTCTTCCAGACTCTCAAATATGGGTGCCCCCTTACCCAAACATTGGGTGTCAATGTAATGGCCACAAGGTGTATTTGGTTGGAATGCACGGGTTCGAAGTAAGGGGTTATTGAACCAATAAAATTCACTATGGATGAAGTCTTTATACTCCACAAAATACTGATTATGGGTGTGTTGCAGAAGGAAATACACACTATGGTGCATATCATCCAGGGAAAATCAGAGGTGCTCATGGATTCCATGATGTCTTCATCTGAAAGGAAGACAGGAAGACTAGAGGAAGTAAGATCATATGATTCAATGGAAATACCTGGCACATCATCATGAGAAATATGGTTCACGTACGCATTGCTATGGAGGGTAGACAAAGAGCTAGTAGATGAAACATCTACTAATGTTGAGACTAGGGTGATGGCTGAAGGGGGCTTGGTCGAAATAGAAGGGGATGCCCCAGAGGGGTATTCCACCATGGATATCATGGATGATGACAGATAGAGGATAGTAATCAAAGGTTCTATCATCTCGACATCAGGGGGAGGTATCAAAATGGGTCCAAAAATTTCCTCTGGTTCTGCTGAAGCAAAAATCACAAGTAGAGGAGTACATGATCCACTACGAGTGACCTCTATTTGGAAAAAAACCTCAAGGGTGTTGTGAAAGTTGTCAAGATGGGGAAAACGGTGAGAATAGCGGCCATAAAGATCACACAAAGCACACAGGTGGTTCGTGCGCAACGATTTAAGTTTCTTAGATAAATCAGGTAAGGTAACATGGACCTCTGGGATATTGGATTTAGGAAAAGTCTCGTTGACCAGAGGTTTGAGATGAGGGAGCTTAGGAAAATTATGGGTAGCATGCCCAAAAACAAAAAAAATTGAACAGAGGTGACTTCTTTGGAGGCTTAGGAGGAGTATGAGATGGTTGGGGGGTATTTTCCCTAGGTTCCTTCTTTTGGGCACTACCCTTCTCACCAGAGGCTTCTGCAACAGGAGTGGATTCGTGTTGAGGTGGCTGAGGCACTGAAGCAAAGGGAGTGGTAATAGAGACCAGTGGAAGAGACACCAATAGAGGGAGAAGGTTCTTGAAGAGAAGGACCTGAAGGCTCCGCCAAGTGACCACCAGCAGGTTGCGGAGGCATAGGCTACTCACTAATTGAACAAGACTTCTTGTGGCGAGCTCAAGACGATTGCATCATGCAAACATTTAACGATTTGGGGTTAGTGATAAGGGGGTGGGGGGGGACTAGGGAATGCACCAAGTAAGGTGGAATATTTATAGACTCCTGGTGAAACATTGGTGAGAGGTGCGACTGATTGTTTATTGTCCATCGAAGATATGATAGACTCAGGGGAGGTTTGAGACTTCAGTTTATAATATGTCACCGATCGATGGTGATGATCTTTCCATTATGAGAAAATAACATCTTACGATGAACCGTAAATGTGACAACAGACATCACATGGTATAGCTATGACCCAAAGGATATTGTAATCCAAAGGGGCATCAATGACTTCAATGTCAACACAAACAGTCTTGCCCAAAAGAGTGATAAGACAATTGTGGTACATGACAAGGGGTTTAAAAGGGTGACCGTATCATGCACACAAGGTGATGGTGGATGGGGCTAAGTGAGGTGATCTGATTTTATTCTAAATAGAGGTGGAAATCACGCATGTGGATGCGCCCTTGTCAATGATACAACGCGAGACATTAGAATTGTGAATCTTGACTAGTATTTGGAAGGCGACAAATGAAGGTAAGGGAGGATGTTCTGAATTGTTAACATCAAATATGATAAGAAAACATCTGAAGGATCCATAATGCCCAGAGTAGATAATAGATATTTACATTGTGAAGGGCACGACTAGAGGACTTCTAGCGTTGACATGGCAATAGGAGATTGTGCCAAGTCATCTACTATGCTGTAAGCTTGGGCATCTTTGGAAGAAGAAGCATTTGAGGGTAATTTCAATTTGGGGATCTTGGGAATAACCTCTGCCCATGGCTGAGGGATCTGTAAGGGAGCATTGGGTGTCAAAATTAACTCTATGGAAAATTTGGTTTTGGATTCGGTTGCAGACGAAGTAGGTGGTTTGTCATATTGGTTCAATCAATTATGAAGGTTTACATCAATGTTACTGACCTCTTCATAATTCATAACAAGAATATGGTATTCAAGGGTACTAGAGTGTAAAGGCTGAGGGGCGACCTGACCTTGAGGGGGTTGGGCATCCACATATACCTACTGAGGGAAAGGATTATTTGGTGCAGTATTTGGAGGATTGTCCTCTAGATGTTGCTTGTGCTTCCCACAATTGGCACATCTAGGGTAAAATGGGATAATCATGAGTATAATGGCCATGGAAACCATAACAAGAACAAGGCTTGTTCGTGCAAAGAGGCTTTTTATGCTTGGGCTGATCGCCCTGTTGTTGGTTGTTAGTGTTAGGCTAGTTCCCTTGGGGTGCATTCGGTTGGTTACCTTGGTGCCCTTGGTTACCTTGTGATGGTTGATTTTGGTTGCCTTTCTATTTTTCTTGGAATTAGGAGGATTAGTTGCACTCTGTTGCACATACAGTTGACCTTCAGGGGGAGGTGGCTGCTGTGGCAGAGGTTAAGAAGGAACGAGAGGTTCGGGTGCTGATACCAGGGGGGCTGGAGAACCGGGCTGTGGATAAGGATAAAAAGGAGGTTGAGCAACAACTGGCCTTGGTATCAGTTGATGAAAATGGGCAAATGCGTAAGGTGTATTTTGTCATGAATACATACAGGAGATAAGTGCCAGAGGAGATGGCCCCTCCCGGAGGGAAACCATTACCCATGGGAGGATGAGTATACGGATGTGAAAGATATCCAATGATACCATCGGCAGCTTGATATGCCCCCGGTGTGTTGGCAACACTAGGTCTAGGAAGATCCTATAAAATGGTATAACATAACTAGATTGGGCATAGATAAATTCATATTTCAATGCAACTTGGGGAGCTTCTTCCTCAGTCTGAGGAAAATGAGATGCGACATATTTACCAATACAAGGAAAAATCATTCAGAGAAACCAATCCATATAGACACAGTCTTCAAATGTGGGAGCTCGACATAAGCTCCTCCTTCTATGCCATTCTTGGACATGGTCAAAAAGGCTGCTGGCAAAAGTTTGACGGAATGCGGTCAAAAACTTGGTACCTGTATTATATTGGAGAGGTAGTTGGAAATAGTATATAAAATTTTTAGCAAGAACACAAAAGTGGAATGTGAGGTAGCGACATGGTCGACATATCACTTTGCAACTTCTCCAGTGAGCGTACGTTGGAATAACCGAAGATGGATGGAGTCATTAGTGATAGAATTAGACGAACACCACATGTGAAAGGAGCGACCGTGATTAGTAGGGTCATCTCCAGTGTTTCCTTCAAACTTAGGGATGTCTGAAGGAAGCTTAGTTGGCACAACAGACCAACCTGGATTGTGGAGTATAGGGTCATTAATTAACTTGTTGAAATCGGGTAGGCTTAAACCTTCCATAAAAGGTAGCAAAGGAGTGGCCAGAATGGTTCTGATAGTGGCTCCAATAGTAGCAGCTCTAGCATTAGGGTCAGGGCTACCACTAGCTTAAGGACCAACACTTGCATTAGCACCTCACACGGTGACAAAATGAGGTGGAGGATAACTGGGTTCAGAATTAGAGGGAGGATCAGATGAACCAGAATCAGAGTCAGTATGGGACTCGGTGGAGGAATAAATCGGATTCTACGCTTTGGAGTAAGTCTTCCTAATGGAAAGTGAGGATGAAAGCCTTGGAGTCTCTGGGATAAACAACTTGGGGGCACAATGATGGTAAGACACAGATGACATGAAAAGATGGAAGAGTGATAAACAAAGGCTTAGAGGGGCAGATAAATTAATTACGATGTTTATGTATTGGATTGGCGATGTAAACCAAGCACTCTTCTCTTTAGGGGTGCATGTGTGCAAGCTATGTGTTAATTTTACTAGGCCCAAATGGTTGTATAAAGAAAAAGAAGAAATGATGAATAACTGTAAATAAAATTGAAACCACAGTAAAATAAACAGCTAAAGATGTATAAATTCAATCCAGCATAAGGCTTCCCAAACAATTGATCTAAGAGGTGGGTCAAATTGACTAAAAAAAAAAAAATGACCAAAATATCTAAGGTCAAAGGGATAGGGATCTAATGACTTAGATCTGCTGGAAAATGTGTAGAAAACAACAAGAAGCTAGAGGGAAAACTACTGCAAAATGGGAGGTGAAAGGTTAACAAACCTAAAGGAAACAAGGGAAAGCCTAAGGGAGAGACCAAACAAAACTTAAGATGGGGTTTTGGATGGAATAATAACCAATTTAAAAGGACCTGAAAGAAGGATAGATTAGACCCTAAACAATGGTTGAAAGTATTGAAAAATATCAAACTAACTACTCAGCTAAACCCCTCCTAGAAAGGTGGAAGTGTATTGAAACCCTAAGGGGCTTGGTCCTACTTCAAGGAGACAAAATGAGCATATAAATGCCTAACACAAGCTGAAATAGAGGTCAGATAGCCTTGAATAGTGCTTGCGGCAAAACCTGTCAGCCACAGAAAAAATCCTGAAAAAAGTTGCAGCTCGCAGGTACTGACTTGTAAGTTGGGAAAATCAAAATTTCTGGGTCAATAGCTGCGAGATGAAGCAAAAATCACAGGTTTTGGGCCAAAAAGTGCGAGTTCCAGATCCGAGATACTCATGAGGCAGGTTGCGGAAAAATTTACCGTCTCTGGAGCGATTAATACCTATTACTTGCGGAAAACACCCGAAAACACCCAGAAGTTAGAATTTTACTGTTTTAGGGCATAAAAGGTAAAAAAAAACATCAAGACACTAAAAATAGCTGAAGAAAAACCCTAGTTACTAAAGTAGTTGGTCATGCAGGAATCTGAATAAAATGTAGTGGAGTCGCAAATCATTAGCGTAAATTATTAACACAAGTGTACGAAAAGAGATCACTTTAGCTGTGTGTGAAAAACAAACCCAACAAAAAATAGGGTTGCTTAAATTCCTTAGATATGCAATAGATATTTGAAACAAATGGAGAAAAAACCTATATCTATGTAGTAAAAGCAGTTAAAAAGTAAAAATAAATAAGATTTTCTGCAAATATCCAATGGACAAGACAAGATTTATAAAGAATTATATGAATTAACACCTGGGAAGAGAACAAAGAATGATGTTACCAGTCCCCTCAATGGGATGGGTTCTTGGCTGTTCTCAACTCTTAAGATCCATAAGTTTCTATCTCAATGGTGTGGAAAACTCAAGACATGTTGAACTCTATGGGAGCTCAAGAAACAAAAAAATAGTAGCAGCAATGATAATGATCAGAGCATGACAATGAAAGTGATCAAAGTTTATAATGAATGGAAAACCCTCCTATTTATAACAAAATATTGAGTTATCCTCCATAGTGGAAAATAATAAAATATTATTAACCAACATCTAGATCTAACTGCTTGGAATATTTTATTATATTTTGTTGGAGGGAAAAGGAATTTAAATTGGTTAAATCCATTTACTTAGAAATAATAAACATATAAATGATTTGTTTATCATTTCAAGAATGTGGTTAAGGAATAATTTAACAAATAATGATTTGTTTTATTATTTCTAGGTGATTTAGTCAAATTTAACAAGTAATAATAACTAAATAATGATTTAATTAATTATTCCTAGAGAAACATAAGATAAATTATGATATATCTAATTATTTCTCATAATTGGGTTAAATATGACCAAGAATATTATTTAAAGAGTGGTTTAATTAATTATTCCTAGAGGAAAATCAAATAAATAATGATTTATTTAATTATTCCTCATGGGGTTTTCTGTTTGAACCATAAATAACTTAATAAAATATGGTTTATTAAATTATTTTTTATAGTGAAAGAAATTTTACTATGGTAAAATTGGTCTTACATGGTGTACTTCGATCCATCTAATTGTAAATGGCTAGATGACCAAAAATTGATGTAACAATATGTAAATATGAATGATATAACATGGCAGTATGATTTGGTGCATGTATATTATTGATCAAAATTTTGACTCTCTTATGGTTCTATTGATGATTTTTCTTTCATGTATATATAAACTTAATACCTGGGAATTTATTTTCTATTGCATGTAGAAAGTATTGTGCGTATGCAACCTTGAGAGATGGTTTGAGTGCAGATAAGTGTCTTGAGATGAAATTTGTGATATCAAAGATTGTGTCTTTCCAAATTTCACACACACATACACACACACACACACACACATATAGTTCTGTGAATTTTCACATGGTTGTAGAAACGTGTACATAAAACCAATTGATTGAATTTTCTTTGAAATGATATATGGATTTCATAAATCTCTACTATTGAGATACAAGTTAAATGCTTTGAATGCCCACACAATTTTCCTGTGTTATATCTAGTCATGTAGGTTTCGTGACTCATATGTAGAGAAAGAAAAAGTATATTCTCTATTGTTGTAAAGTATATTGAAATTACAAAGAAAAATACAATAGTAGGTTGGTGCTAGCCATTGTGACAAGAACATGCTTAAGGATATTCCATTATAGATGCAAAGGCACAAATTGGATGATAAGAAAGAAGAGGGAAAAAATTCAAGAAAGAGGATAAGACATGCAGAAGGAGGAACATCATTTATTAGCTCTCCAGAAAGAGGATTAAATATTCCTAGCCAATCATCAAACAATACAACCAGTGAGCCCTAGTATTGTACCGAGAGTGTTGCAACTCCCAAGGGCTCCTCAACTCTATTTATCAATCCAAGGTTCATATAGACTTGGAGTTGACAGTGCTATATGCAAAGTAGATTAGATTCTACTCATGCCACTGTTGGCTTGAGGGGTCCTGACCCAGGTTCAGAGTTTATGGATAAACCAAGAAACCCTCCAACTACTGGCCCTTTCAGTAATGACTTTCTTGCACAAATCAAATTCTCACCTGAAGCAGTATGGGGGGGTGCTAGAACTAGGTTTCCGCACCCCGAGGGAGAAATAATGAAGTGGTCCTAAGAAAATCGAATGTAGATTTGTATCAACCATAAAAAGATGCATGCAACAGAATAAAGTAGAATCATAGAGAGTGCACAATATTTAACAGAATAAGACAAAGTCGTTTGTCACCTTAGCACAAATAAACATAACAGAACCAGATCCAGATCTAAACCATGTGCAATTACTTAACCATATTTATCAATCATCAATAAGCATGCATAACCATAACAAATATCCTTTTCACAATAATCAACAAAAAATATTTTGATCTCAACAAAATAGAAACATTAAATAACTCATATTAATAACATAATAAGTTCGCCAAACTCTTTCCTTTCAATTAATATTGAAAACCTTTTAATACATATCAAAATTTTCCCTTACAAAACCCTTCCGCACACATAGCCAGCAGAGTCCGCACACAACAAGGACTAGGTTTTTGCGCACACATCCAATAAGAGCCTTTCAACCCAACCCAGACAAAACCATTACAACGTATTACAGACACATCTATATCACAATATCATATCAAAATTAGTCGAACCATATTCCTTAGACTCAATCTATCTATTTATAATCTTTCAGCGCGCAGATACTATGGTCTCAAACCATGGTTTGAGGCCCACAATTTACCCTTAAACCCATTTACATCAAAATTAGGGACTTTGACCCACCCCAAAGCCCCCTTAATCCTTTGCGTAGCACACATATAAAAAAATTATACAAAATTACATCAAAAATTGTGTCTCAGGGGACCTAGCTCCAACAGGCCCTCAACACAAACATGTGACTCATCCCGAGTCACTCAGACGCCTACTCCTTGATCTTGGCCTGGAGCGTGTTGACATAAGATTTGAGAGGGAGAAATAATTCCAAAATTTGCACTGTGGCACCCTACACTTGTTGAACTAGTTTTTCCATGGTGGGCCCTTCAGTGGCCATCTCTATGCTGCGTTGAGTCTACTGGATTGTATTCAAAGTGTTATCCAGCATCTATGAAAGTTGAAGTGCTTCCTCAGCCCACGGTTGCATGCGTGCTTCCAGAAGATGTTCCTTCCAGCGCAGATATTCAATCTATGTTTGAATTGTTCGACATGCCTGCAGACGAGCGAGGTGCTGAGTCAAAACCAATGTTGGCGCCACTGTCTTTATTTCTTCAAACTGTTGTTCCTTATGATGGGGTGTGTTGCGCAGCTGCTGAACTACTGGATCATTTTTCACAAATTTCCACACACTCATAGCTTCATTTAACAGGTTGTCACACTAGGTTATTGCAACAACAATACGATCTCGGGCTTGCTTCACTTCAAATGCTCTTTGTGCGCGAACCTATGGTGGAGTCTCAGGTTGCAACTTTGTCTATAGATCTGCAATTTGCCGCTCATACTCAGTTATGAATGTTTGTACCTCAGCAAATGATGCTTTCAACGTGACATCCAATCCTTCTAATTTCTTCTCTGGCAAAGTTGTGACCAAGACAACTGGAATATCTCGGAAGACTTGGTGGATATTTTCCTTTAGCGCAGTGTGCTATTCTTCGACTTCTCGGTAGGCTGATTTTTATTTTTGCTGCTATTGGTTTTCTTGTGTTGGGATTCCATTTTATGTGTGTGCGCTGTAGCCTCTCTATATTGAAGCTCATCTACGACTGGAGGAACACTGAGAGGGAAAAGAATCGTTGTTCTTCCAATTAGTAGTTTTTATTATTAATTTTTTAGAAAGATGATGACCTTCAATTATTATCAAGACATAATAATGATAGGAACAAATAAAAGTAGTAAACAAAAATACCACACATTTTTAAGGTGGAAACCCTCTCCAGGACAAAAACCACCTGAATTATTTTATAATAATTCTTTAATATTCAAATCCAATTGAAAATAAAGCTCCAACTTCCTAGGATCTAGAAAATCATTCTTCTCCAGCTCCCACTGGATGGACACTCCAACGCCCGAGATTCTTCAGTAGTCAACTGAACGGATCCACCAACACCTAATGAGCTACAACTCACCCTACCACCACCCTACCACCCTAAATTTTTCACAAGCTTGATCCTTTTGGTGACTTCATGCACTAGCCTAGCACCACCCTACCACCCTATAAAAGAATAAAACAAGAATGGACTCCCGTACCAGGGAAAATGGTCCACTTTACAATGATATAGAATGATGTAGAAGAATAATACATACTAGAACATAACCCCAACTATGATACAACCACCTAATGATGATCCTAGACCTCTTGACATTGCCTCTTCAACTCTTGGCAGATAGACACTTGTACAATTTTTACAATGATGTATTTACAATGACTTAGTACAATGATACCTTTACAGTGACTGTATGCAGTGCTTCCCACTTGAAGACTTCATGTGGTGAATTTCTTACTGCTGTTATGCACCTTGATTACTACTCTTGTCATGCTACTCTCTACTTCAGCTTGCTTTGCTTTTCTGCCCTAGAAATTCTGGTCCTTTGCAGCCCTTGACAACACATGATCTAGATTTTTCTTGCCTTCTAGGAGCTCGATATTGAATTTGGTGTATCTCTATTATTTCAGATCCCCAATATGTTATTTTAAATCCTCTAGTAGTCCTATGAGTCTTCTTTACAATGCCATAGGTCTGACCCAATTTGGATTCTTCAAGAGAGAGTTATGGAAAATCTCTCACAATGCCCTAACTATGGACTGGTTCAGTAGAGCGAACTTGTATGGTGTGCCATGTGTCAATGTTTCTTCATTAGGCTCTAAAATTGATACAACAAAAACTATAGTCCATGCAATATATGCCACTTTTTATAGAATTCCAATCCAATACTGAGAGAGAGAGGGTTATGTGTAATATCCCAAAAGGGAGAATGCAGTAATACTTAAACACAATATAAGAACTGCAACTAAGTAAACAATAGATCTAAAGACAACATCAGAATTTACAGAGAATTTGAGCCATTTTATTATATGGATAAGAATCAGTTACATAATGTACAAAATATGAGTATATCTAGCCCAAGAGATGGCCTAGAATCACCCTAAAATGGTGTTGCAACTAGCATTGCGTAACTGGAGAGCTTACAGAAGAAATACTACGTTGTCCCTTCTGTTGAAGATATGCATGAACTGCTGCAAAAGGAAATGAAGATCTAGGGAGCTCAAGAGCTCTGATGATGCCTAGATTCAAGATCTGGCCAATGTGATGGGAACCCAAGATAACCCAGAAAGGATTTTCCAGATCTACAAATTTGGAAAATCACCCTCCTAGGGTTTGATCCTTTATTTGCTAGGATTACATATCTGAAGCTAGATCTGACAAATAGATGGTTGAAATATTTCACAAGATCAAATCTAAGCTTGAAGGGCTAATCCCTTCTCCAAATATACAATATAGAAGCTCTAGATCTAGCTTCTCAATCTTCCAATGATGATTGCAGCTACTACACAACTGCTCATAAAAACTACGTTGTAAAGGAGAGAGAGGCTCTATGCCTATTGAAATATGCTGCAATAAACTCTAGGATAATGGAAATACTGATGGCAAGGTGAGGGGATGATCCCTCACAAGATTACTAGCTGAAATGCTAGAAACTTCCTTCCTCCTTTGGATCTGCAATAATGGACAACGTAATTCTGGATGGAATTACTACTGCTAGGAGGTCAATAAATTTTGGCCTAATGCCAGATCTGAAACGAAGCCATGGGAATGTTGATATTCAAGACAAAGGTGATAGGAATAATCCTACACCAGTTCTCCAACTGAAATACTGAAGACAACCTCCACCTTCCAACTGATCTTCAGAAATTGCGTAATTGGATTAGCCCCTGGTGCTGCTTGGGTTGACATCAATGACAACCACTTATCAACAATCTCCCCCTTTGGAATTGATGGCAACACAAGTACTCCCCTTGTGATCATGACACCTCTTCATACAACATTATCTCCCCCTTTGACATCAATGGCAAAGGGTATCTCCCCCTGACACAAAACCATCATGCGGAGCTGTACACATTTCCACTCCCCCTGACACACAACCATCCTGCGGACCTATACACACTTCCACTCCCCCTTTATATTCTGAATAAGGAAAATATAATAAGAAATTGAGAGAATCCCAACCTTCTGGTGAAGATATTCAAATGCTTCACGAGGTAAAGGTTTAGTGAAGATATCATTGATTTTTTCTTTTGTATCAACATACTCAAGTTTGATATTCTTTTCAGCGACTTGTTCTCTAAAAAAATGATATTTGATCAGAATGTGTTTTGTTTTTGAATGCATAATAGGATTCTTGGAGATGTTGATGGCACTGGTGTTTTCACAGAATATGGGAATAGGCTCACTGAATTATAATTGAATAAATTGCAAGGTTTGTTTCATCCAAAGGACTTGAGTACAACACGCTGCTGCTGCAATGTATTCTGCTTCCGCTGTAGATAATGAGATTGAGGTTTCATTTTTTCTCAACCATGATACGAGACAACCACCTAGATAGAATGCTGCTCCACTAGTACTCTTACGATCATCAATGATTCCTGCCCAATCTACATCTGTAAAGGCGTGAATAATGAGATTGTTACCCTTGGGATACCACAAGCCATATTCTTATGTGCCCTTTAGATATCGAAGAATGGGGCTAACGGAAATAATATGTGATTATTTTGGTGCTACTTAGAATCTTGCTACTTGTCCAACTGCTTGCATAACATCTGACTGGGAGGCTGTTACATATAGAAGACTACCAATCATAGATATGTACAACCTCTAATCCCATTTTGAATTTCTTGAGCATTTCATTGATGTACTTGGCTTGAAATATAAATATTCTTTTCTCTTGCTAAGATATTTGAAGCCCTAAGAAGTATGTCAGCTCACCAAGTAAAGACATCTTGAACTCACTTTGCATCTTTGTAGAAAATTTCTTACTTAGTCGATCATCATTGTCACCAAATATTATATCATCCACATATACCTCAATGATTGTTAAATTATCTTTAACTATTTGTACATAAATATTGCTATCAACATTACCTTTCTTGAACCCTTGTTGACGTAGATATCCATCAATACGAGCATACCATGCTCTGGTAGCCTTCTTGAGACCATATAGAGCCTTCTTTAACCTGAAAACATAGTCTTCTTTTTATGATAGTATAAAACCTTCAGGTTGTTCGATGCAAACTTCTTCTAATTCGCCATTCAGAAATGTTGACTTAACATCCATTTGGTTGAATTTGATTTTTCTTGAACATGCATAGGCCAAAAACATTTGGATGGCTTCTATTCCTTCCACTTGTGCATAGCCTTTGCAAACCAATCGTGCTTTGTTTATGGTAACCTTTCCATCTTCATTCAATTTGTTCCTGAACACCCATTTAGTCCCAATGAAATTTTTATCTTTTGGTCATGGAAGTAATTCCCAGGTGTTATTCTTCTTGATTTGATCCAATTCTTCATTCATAGCTGCTACCCAATGTTCATTCTGGCTGGCTTCCTTAAAACTACTAGGCTCAAAGGTTGCTAGAAAAGAAATGTGAGCTTGTTGTGATGAACGAAGTTGTGGACCTTCATTTATGTCACCAATTGTTTGATTTGATGGATGGTTCTTTTGAATCCATTCTTTTGTTCTCTTTGGAGGAGCTTCTTTTTGTTGTTCTGGTATATCTTGATGATCATTATTTACTTCTTCCTGTTTTATAGTTGCTTCTTGTTCTAGAATTTTCTTCGTGTCTTTTTCAGCCTATGTCTCAAGTTTCAAATATTCTAGATCCTCATAATTATTCAATAGAACACCATCTTCATCAAATGTAACATTTATTCTCTGCACTATCTGTTTTCGTCTTAGGTTATAACATTTATAGGCCTTTCTTTTGCGTGAGTAACCAACAAAGATACCTTCATCAAAACGTGATTCAAAATTACCCAAATTTTGATCTTCTCTTTTGATATAAAATTTTCTTCCGAAGATTCTGAAATATTTTACATTAGCTGGTTTTCCTTTCCATAATTCATATGGGGTCTTGTTGCAATTATTTCTGAGAAGACTTTGGTTGATAATGAAGACTGCCTTATCAATTTCTTGAACCCATAATTTTTCATCCAATTTTGAGTCCTTCAACATTATTCTACCCATTTCCTGTACGGTTCTATTCTTTCTTTCAGAAACTCCATTTTGCTGAGGTGTTCGTGTTGTTAAAATTTTTCTTTTTATTCCATTTTCATTAGAGTATTGCTGAAATAATTTGGAAGTGAAATCTTTGCCATTATCTAATCTTAGACACTTTATTTTCAAATCAGTTTCATTTTAGAACAAATCCCTGTAGATCTTAAAGCACTCAAATGCTTCAGATTTTTTCTTTAGGAAACTGACGGTTGTCATCCTAGTATAGTCATCTATCATTAACATGAAATATAATTCTCCATCTAAGCCTTTTGTTCTCAAAGGACCACATAGATCAGTATGTATCAATTCCAATGGATGTGATGCAAAGTGTTCTTTTCTTTTAAATTGGAATTTTGTTTACTTTCTCTGCAAACAGGCCTCACATAGTGTATTGGAAGGTTTTGAGATTTTTGACATTTCTTGTACTGCTTCCTTTTGCTTATCCTGACAAGATTGTCAAAGTTTATGTAACCCATTCGTTTGTGCCATAACACAATTTCATCTTCTTTAGCTAGTAGACATGCTTTAGTTGCTTCATCTAGAACATATATGTCATTTTGATCTTGACTTACTGTAGCCACAATTTTACCATACCCGCCTTTCCAGTTTTCACATTTTGTGGAGTTGAATAGCATTGCGTGTCCTTGATCACACATTTGTCCAACACTGAGCAGATTATGATTCATGTTTTCAACCAATAGAACATTCTTGGCTAGAACATATTTTCTTCCAAGAGTGACGGTACCTGATCCTATAACATTTGAAGATCCATCATTTCTAAAGGATATGGTTCCATATTTCTCCTCTTTTAGAGATACAAATTTATTTCTATCTCCAGTCATATGCGTTGAGCAACCACTATCAACATACCACACATATTTATTGTTTTGAGCCTTGAGAGTGAGAGCACAATTATCAGTCTTCTTCTTCTTCCATGTTCATTCGTTCTATGGCTTCGAAGATTCTTCTGGAGGATTTTCAAGTCTGCAGTCTCTGGCTATGTGTCCAAAGTTCTGACATTTGTAACATTCTGTATTATTTCTTAAATGTTCAAATCTATTGATGTTTCGTTGAGCCCTGGGAGGTTCATATTTGAAGGATCTCCTGGAATTGTATTGGTTCCTAGGGTACGTACGACATTATACAACTTTATGAACAAATTTTCCACATGAATAAAAATAGCCATGAAAAATATGTTGGTACCTGGATGGAAATATTCGTCGAGGAATCATCTTCCAAGGATGTTCTTGCGAATATTGTCCAATGAAGTCTACATGCATGTCATATCTCATAGGTTCATTGTATTTTGTTGTAGAAGGTCTTGCTTCTTCTTCTTTGTAACTAAGGCCAATTCTATCTCGCCTGAATCTAGCTCGCCTACACCTTCAACTCCTGAAGTCCCACTTGAAAAAGTTCTAGTGCAGACTTGTACCACACCTCCATCTTGGTCTTGCGATCCTCGTTTGCAATGTGATAATGTTGGAAATTTCATTTAGATCATCTTCTATCAACATCAAGACCTCCTATCCGGCCTCTTTGGAACCCTTCCTCTTTTTTTTCTATTCTCCAATGACTTGAGAGCTATGCTTGGTTCCCTTAGAGGTTTCAACTTCCACTGTGTTGGCTCCCTGTGATTTGAAATATTGGCAAGGAAAACTCCACAGCGAACCGCATCAAACAACTTTGGAGTCCAAGGAACTAGCTTTCCTGGACTCAGAGAGGGATCTCTCTATGTATGTGTTTGTAAATGATATACATTTATGCTTTTGTTTTCTGATTTTAGGCTAGTTATGAAGTTCTAGGACTTTTTTTTTGGTTGATTAATTGATTGTGTGATTAAGTGATTGAGAATTTTATTTGAATAGATATACTATGGGAAACATTAATAGATTGGGAGATGGAGCTGTAAAAGGATTTAATTGTTCGTCAACTCTACAAGGGTTTTAATAGGGCAAGCTAACTATATCAAGTGGATCTCTTAGATTAGATGAAATATGAAATGACAGTAAGTTGTGAAATCAACAAAACTAAAGGTCAATTAAGAATCCTTTAACTCTACTTCAACAAGAAAATCTTGTTAGGTAACTGTTTAAGACAAACCAAAGGACAGGGAAAACCATAGACTTCTTTGGCCAGACTCTAGTAAGAAAAATTTTAAGACAACAATCCAACAATCCTAGAATTACTTTCAGACAAAGAAAACATTCAAGATAATAGTCAGTATAATTAAAGATAAATTAAGAATTATTTAATCAAACTAAAAGGACCTTTGCAGCAATAGTTTGAGACAAACCAAAGGATAGGTCTAACCATAGACTTCTTTGGCTGGACTCTACTAAGTAAACTTCAAAGAAGGCCTTCAAAATAACATTTCAAGAGAGACAAAAGGATAGGGAAAACCATAGACTTCTTTGGCTGG
This sequence comes from Pinus albicaulis, assembly GCA_034641835.2. Classification (NCBI taxonomy): domain Eukaryota; kingdom Viridiplantae; phylum Streptophyta; class Pinopsida; order Pinales; family Pinaceae; genus Pinus; species Pinus albicaulis. Next base: position 497,123,200 of record CM076574.1, read on the forward strand.
ACTCTACTGAATCATTTCCAAGGCAACAAGCTAGGTGGAACTAGAGAGAAATTAAGAATTCTCTAATCAAACTTTGCAGAGGAAAACATGAAGATGAAAGGAAGCAGATAGAAGTAAGGTGCCAAGACAACATATCTGAATCTAAATTTTATGTTATTTTATCAGAGAAATAATGGACAAAATGGAAAACAGAAGGAAAACATTGACAAAGAAGGATAATTTCACCATTAACATAGCTCAAGAATCCCGTGAACGTGCTTGTATTAATGATGTCCAAAACAGTTACAATACTCCAGTGCAATAATATTTGCAGCTCAGAGTTTTATCAAATCCAGCCTAGCAGACAATCCTCTAATCAAGCAGCCAACCAACTCACCAACCAACACTAAAAATGAATAATACATGCAATATTTATCTGCAAAATGAGGAGGTTGCCCTAACCTAGGGTTTCAGATTTGTATTTATTACAGAGTTAATGTATTTTGACCTTTGAGACCATGCAAGGCCCAAGGAAAAATATCTGTGACTGAATCACTGTAATAATAACTCCTAACTTGACTGCTGAGCTAACTTTAGGATATGTTTTGACTTTCAAGGCTTTTCATTAACTTTACAATAACTTCTGAGTATTTGGGAAATATCTGTTTGGTCTCAATCTAGTCTCCTAAATTGAGCTCATTTAATTGTCAACCAGGGTTGGTAAACTGCTGAAGTGAAGTGTACTGTATGTACCTAGGTGTTTGTTTCTTAATGCGTTGTGTGTAGTGTTTTATGATGTTTTTGGTGTTTTGTGATGATTTATGATGTTTTTGGTCTTTTGGTAGTTTTATGTTCACAAGGAAAATGACTAGAAAGCTAATGGAAAGGAGCTAATGATTAAAAACAGAGTGAAGCCTAATTGGTTGATGACAAATGACAAATGCAAATGCAGTACTGAAACAGAATCAAATCTAAACTATGACTAAGCAGAAACAAAGCTTGATAATGACTTTTGAACAAATAATTCAAAACATAAACTCAACTTGTCAAATGCTTTCATCAAAGGTGTTTTGAGAGAAAGCTTGAGACATGGTCAATTAAGTATGCAAATCTTCCTATCTAAACAGTTAAACAACTAACTTATAATGATGCAACATTTTGTCCTTGATTAGAGATTTGTTGAAGCATAATTGGAGTAAAATATTGATACCATCATAAGGTCTTTTACTCTAAGGCTAGTTCCTAACTCTATTCTGCCACTTAGTTTGATAACACTACACTTCACTCAAAGGTTAGAGATTTTTAAAATAGTCTTTTGAGGAAATGTTTGTTTGTAAGATGATCAGGAAGTTGCAGAAGTACTTCAGGCCTTAAAATGATATTGTCTTCTGTTCATATGGTTATGAATCAATTATGGATTTTAGAGCAAGAAGAGGTTTGTAAATAATGAAGGCTTTTTTGTTAAGTTTAACAACTGAAGTAATCTAATATGCAGTGAATGACAACTGAATGTGGAGTGCCAATGCAATGAGTGAAGCTAAAACCGTACTTAAGATGTCACTAGTCTAAAACAGTGTTAAACTACAAGTCATTATCAAACTTAAAACAAAACAACTGAACATGAGTTAAGTGTAATTAAACTCCGGAGTATCCTAACTATGCTATCATGCATTATTCTATGGAATTATACAGTCTGTTTGTCCATCATGATTAGTATTTTGGAAGAGTTTCTTAGAACAATCCTGACTGTGTAATTTAGTGCAAATGCAAACATAAAGACTGAAAGCAATTAAAAACTAAGATATCATGGCTATCTCCAACTCATCATTATGATATTTTGGACAAGCGTTTAAGAGCAAGGACAGCTATGGTACTTAGTGCAAACACACAAATTAAGCGTTCAGGATCACAATCATGCTTAAAACATTATAAGGATTTCTTGGAAGAGTTTCTTCTTGTGGAAGAGTATTTAGCATAAGTATAACTGTGATGGTGAACAAAAGAGATTACAATTAAATCCTACAATACTATAGCCATTTCCCATTCATTTTCATAATATTTTTGAAGAGCTTCTTCTTTTGGAAGAGTTTTTAGAACGAGTTATAACTATAGTAGCTAATGAAAACAAATACGAATTCAACTTAAAAAAAAACGTAAAGGCAGCTAGGATACTTATCTAAATTACGCAACAATCCAGTAAGAGGTGGCCCTTCACTACCGCATCGAATCTAACTCCAATCAACTGATCGCTTTTAAAACAACACCGTCTCGCTTTCATTAAAAGAGAACAATCTCACTGTATAATTCGCGTTTTCAGAATGTAGTACGAATCTAAGCAAAATCTAGAGCAAAATCTAGCCTAGCTCTCGGTTTCCCAAGTGTTTTTATAACAAATTTACATAACAAGACTTGCAACAATTCGAGGATCATTGTCTTTCCTTATCGAAATCATACTAGGACTCTTAAAGTGGCAGCGTGAAAAGGAAAAGGACATCTGGACTAAGACAGTCCTATTAGAAATCTGCTTCCTTAAATGAGTTCCCACGTACCAAAACCATATCCAGAATTCGGTTTTTCCTTCATGGTGAGCAACGAATAATGTAGACATGACGTGGAATATACCCATATGTGGTTTTTCTTGAGAGGCCACCTGGAACATGCCTGAACGTGAAGATAGCTGCAGAATTGCTGGTTAGCTACGGAATGTCTACATTCTGCAGCTAGTTCCGGTCAAAATGCATTACAATGACAAAAATCACAAAACTTAGCAAGTCAGTCATGTAAATCATTCTAAAATTAATTTTAACTAAATTCATTGATCAATTGGGTCTAGGATAACAATGGACAAAGGAAAATGAGGTAAAATAAGATGAAAGGAAGCACAATTTTGAGGCTCAACAATATCTCTGATTGTTTCAATAATTGTTGCTGCCTTTATTTGAGTAAAATAAGGTCATAGGTGTCCAAAGTGTTTATGAGAAGTAATTTCTATTGTGCTTTAGCATTAAGATTTGTGTTTTGTGTTAATCTGCCTCTGATTTTCCCTTTAAACCCTGTTTTGGCCCTTTTTAACTTGGATTTGTCTCTTGTTGTCCATCTAATTGATTTAGTCTACCTTTTCTCCTTAAATTCCTTTAATCTTTCTGCATTTTCCTTTAATCCATGATTAACCCATTAATCCTTCCTCTGATTGTGTTTCTTCATTTGCCTATATCTCTATTTGCATTCGCTGCGAATTGAAGCATATTTTGTAGCTTTGGTGCATTTAAATGACCATCAATGGTCATGATCCATTGATGTTCATGCGTTGATTTGGCGTTCTTGGTCCCTTTGATTAAAAAACTTACTGGATCATCACCCGAAGATTCTATTTGGAAGTTTTAGGACCTTAGGAATGTAAACCATGCATCTTTTACCTCAATTACCTGCACAAAACAACAAACTGGTTAGTTAAAAACCTGCGTTGTGGCTTTTATGCGTTTGTTTGGGCTTATCAGGTCTTTTTGGACGTGTTTGCAAAGGTTATAAAAGACAGATGAGGCTTATCACAAAGGCACAGGCCTTTGGAATGTTTGAATGGAGCAGTGGTTTTAGTGGTAGGCGGGAAAGTGGTCAAGTGGTTTTTGCATGGAGCGAGGGCGGTTAGTGGTATCGACAGAGAACGTGTGATTCCATAAAACGAGCGCCGCATGGCATGAGGTACGGGCGGGAATACCGCCCATTTCGTGAGGTTTGGGTTCGTTAACCCACACACTGTTGGATGTGCGATATGCGACGTGGGTCGTTGGATCGCGAGGGATTGATACAATGGTGGTCGGGAAAACAATGAAGCGACGGGTTATAACAACATGGGGCCTGGGGGTTACATGGCGGAAGGTTTGAATGTATGGTGGGGTGCTTTATAGTGTAGGGCTAGGGTTATATGGTCATGGGGGTTAGTGTTTATGCGGGAATCAAGGATGTATGAAGGTGGGGGCACTTATCATTTGTGGTGGGCCATGGTTATATGGCCGTAGGGGGGTAAAAGCTTTAGAGTGGGGTTAAGGGCTCTAAAGAGAGGGCATAAAGAATAGAGGAGGCAGGGTTTAACATATGAAAGGGGCTGGGTAGAATAATACAATGGGGTTGGGTAGATTAAATAAAAATAGAGTTTTAGTTAAAATAATGGGTCCCGAATAATAAAATATTTATTTTAAAACAATGTAAAAAATAAAGGAATTTTGACATTGTTTTAATGGAATAAGGGAAAGTGATGAAGGTGAAGGGGATTAGTGAGGAAAATGGGGCATTAGGTGAGGAAAAAGGTGAGAATGAGAGTCCTAGGAAAACTCATGGAATTTCAAGATCATGAGGGTTCTTTGAGAGAGGCAAAATGAGAGATAGTAGGTAGGTAAAACAAAGATAATGAAGGCAGTGAGATTTTTGAGAATAGATGATTGTCAAGGAATGTTATTTTCAGCAGATTGTAGAAAATCCATAGTCACCTAGTGATACTATAGAATACAAGAGGATAACACCCTGTTTCCATTGGCACTGATCCATTATTTTCTGGCACTGTTTCAGTTTTAAGGTCTATAGTCTCGCCAATGGTCGTGGGTGTTGCTGATTTTTCTGTTACTTTCTCGATTACTTTCTCTGTTGGTATCGCTGTCCGACTGCCAGTGCGAGGCTTCATCGGTGTGATCAGTGTCAACCATGATGGCGGCCATTCTGTTGTCACTCTAAGAAAATCACATTCAGTTACCAGGTATGGTAACTCACCACTCTCCTTCCATGACTCCCTTTGTGTGGATATGCATGTTGTGAAAGGTAGATTTAAAGTTAGCTACCATATTTTACTAGTCGTATAAAGTGGATGATAGTCGCGGCTTTGATTGTACTGATTAATACATAGTGGAATCATAAAAACCCAAAAAATATTATTTTCTTAGGCGCGCACTGGGTCTGAAGAGTTCCACAAGGTAGCATAGTGCACAACCTCGCACATATTAGTCTCAATCTCTGGGAACTGAGTATCTTTGGGGGTCTTCCACCCAATCAGTACAATCAATAATAAAATCTAAACATTTTGGAAATGCTTGCCTTCCTCCTGTACTTCACACACATTTTTAAGGAATTATTTACAGAGGTAGATAGACTAGTTGTAAATCACCCCCTTCTCGCACCGTCTAGCGAGTGGAATGACGTGCGTGAGCACCTCCTTCGGTCTGCACTCACGCATCATCTTACAGGCCAAGATGACCATACCAAATAGAACTGCTGGGTCATTAATTCATAAAATAAAACCTCGGTTCTTCCACGTGACTTGGTAATTTTTCTTGATTTGGTATGCGACGATCTTCTCCTGTGCCTTACTGCCAAAATCAGCAATAGGGTCTGCACCTTTAGCAATCAGATCCGTGATCCTATGGATCAAGGAAACATAAATAGGGATGCAAAATTCCAACCATAGTTCATCATCATGTACAAGCAAGAGCAACTTCCTGACACATATATCATTTATGGGGCTGCACCCAAAATGATGGATCTAGAGTAAATTAAGCAGGCATGCCTTGTGAATAGCTAGCACCGATCTTTTTGGCTCGAGGGACACAATGCCTCCTTCATAGGTTATTTGATTTAGGTACAATTATAGTGCATTATTTGTGAATTTCTCAACATCTGCAATGTCCCAATCATCAAATCCGAGCTGAGGAAATTTAGCGAACATATCCCCTTCCATTGGGACATTATCAGGGATCAATGGCATTTGGATGCTTGCGCACACCTTCTCCAGGTCTTTGGGGATTCTAACCGAGGGTTTGCGCGGTGCAACATAGCTTGGCAGCCACGAGAATGGGGCCACTTCGACCACATCCTCCTCTCCTTCCTAAATGGTTTCAGGGACCTTAGACATAGGTATTTTCATCTTCTCAGCTGCAGAAGGGCGCGAACTTGAGGTCTTTTCTCTTGGAGATTTGCGCGTACTAGAATATTGCCCCTTCTTAGACTTGGAGGGTACAGGTGTTTCAAAAATGGGGACTTTAGGTTCATAAGGGTCATCTCTCGGTCTTGTGGATGTCATTATTTTAGGAATAGCGTAGCCCAACCCTGCTTGGTGTAATGCATCCTTGAATCCTGGATCCAAACCAGACATAGACACAATGAATGCAGTGACAATCAAGGAGCTCAAGGGAAATAATTCACTCAGAAAGCAAAGGGAACTATTGCGACCCCATAGGTCATATCTATACCTTTAGCATGTCTTCAATGGCTCCTTTTGCATTAATGAGTCTCCATTAGTAACAAAAAGGTCCAAAATATGGCAAAATCCCTCCATTAAATGCAACTTAGATGCTCCCAAAAATGGTAATAAATCTGTCTTTTCTAGTTTTTATAGTTCCAACGACTATTCTTTGACACCTTTGCGACCTAGTCCACCTCTTCGCACAGCTACCGCGCACGCGTCGCACCTAACTACGCATATACTCCAAAGCTAATGAAAACCATATATAGATCATCCCCCCCAACACAGGCTTATTGACCAAGCAATTCAAAGCATGTCGAGTAGTGTCCGTCGCATCTCTCAAGAACTGCAAACTTCTTTGACATTCGTCATCCCAATGGAATGTCGCACCTTTTCTAAGTAATCTAGTCATGTGCGCAGTGATCAACATACCGTGGAATGCGCTTCCTGTAATATCCAACATGGCTCATCATGGAGCACACCTGTCTAACATTCACAGGGGAAGAAATTGAGTTTCCAGTTACTACACGTTGTTCCCTAAATTTCATATTCGCCAACTATTTGTAGTTCATAGTTTCCTTCATTGGCATATTAATAATATATGGAATCAAATCTTGGCCTACTGTATCAAATCCACTCTCAAAGCTAAATGTCAGAATAAATATTTCTGTCAGCGCAAACCATTCACTAGCCTCTGCGCAACTCTATCTCCAAATACCGTTCAGTAGGCACCTTTCCCAACATGTGAATAAACATATGGACCCATTTCGGTATTGGATATACACCCCACAAATGATTCCATTTTTCCAAATGTCTCTATGGATATTCCTGGCCAGAGTATATATCTTCCATTTTAATGAATATACATTCAAACCATAACCCCATTATGCAGCGTGCACATTCCTCCTAGTTTCCCATATTCTCCTTATGAGTTTTCCACCATCTTGCTGGAGTAAAGTGCAAGCCAATATCCAAATCATGGAATCTATGTCCCTCAGGCACCGTCTTTTCCAGCTCTCCTATAAACATGTTTATATCTGTTAATCCATCATAGTGCGGTAAATCACATACCTCAGATGTTATACATCGTAGAGATCGGGTCATGTGAGTACAATGCAGTGCATACACCTCATGAAATTGGTTCTGCCAATTTTATAGTTCGTCATCAGAGTCTGAAAAACAAGAGCTATCCTTTTCCCACTTAATATTCCCATATGTTGTTGGATTAATCCGGTTTTCTTCGCCCTAAGTCAGCTTATGTATTTGATCGATCTCATCCTTAGTTCACACTAGTTCAATATATATTTTTCCTTCTTCAAGATCCAAAGGAATGATTACCTTGACCCCATTACTTTCAAATTCCATCCTCCTTTTCTTTAGATTGATAACACCATCCATCTCAAGGTCCCAGTCCAACCCTAGTAGTGCAGGATAGGGATCGATATCATCTACAATTTGGATGAATTCAAAGTCTACCACCACCTTAACACCTTCTATAATGACAACAACTTGTGACAACCTTCCTAAAGGAATGATCTTCTATTGATTTTCCATTCCCAGTTGAATGGTAGACCACTCCATCTTTGGCTCTCCCATGCGTTGCCATGTTTTCTTAGGTATAACATTATCATACAATCCTAGATCTAGAATAACTTGGCCCATTTCATAAGCACCAATATACACGGTCATATGCATCTCCCTACCCGTTCTCTTCTTGTTCTTGTATATTTTGTTGACCACTCAATGTTCTACCATCAACTATTCTTTCTCTGTGCAATTATCTATCAAATGCTGCAGATTTTCTACCGCCTTTTTATTGCGCAACAAATTTATGAATGCTTGTAGAAATGGCTTGGTCTCTTCATCTCCTCCTACTTCCTTCATTGTTCTTCCTGATGTTTATGTACTTCCTTTTACAAATTCTTTCTGCGCTTTAATAAAGGTCTCGTTCGCGCACTGAAGATTAAACACTTCCTTGTTTTCAGGTGCTTTATGGATCCATACATCAGTGGCTGGTTGCTTTCCTTTATCATCATTTGTGTCTATACCACTCCTAGTAACCACATTCACACTAGAATATTCTTCACAGGTTTGAGCGCGAACCATCTGAAGATTTTGTGTTGGAGTCTGCATATCATTTTCCTACATTTTAGCAATCAAGATAGGAAAATATTCTATTACATGATCAAATTGTCTACAGTACCTTCAGGACTTTCGTGCTAGATTCAGAAAGTCGCGCACATAATGGCCAACATATCCACAGTTATATCAAATGACTTTCCCTCTTCCTCGGTTAGTTGATCCACCTCCTCGGCCTCTTCCTCTGCCTTGAAATCCTCTACACCTAGAAGGGGATGCTTGTGATGTAGGCTCAATCTGCATTCTATATATTTCAGATTTATATAACATCATATTAAAAGTGTGACAATTGTGCTCATCATACCCTAATGATGAAATAATTTTCAAAAAAACTGCTTCAAGCCAGTTTGATACTTTCCGATCCTTGAGAATGTATCTGTGTCATGTAATCCAATGATTTGACACACTGTGTACCACACAGGAGTCATCAATGAACTAGGATCTCAATCATTCAGATAGTTGCTGAAGACATGACACTAATATTTATGGTTCCAAAAATATTTACATTTTATACACCACACCTCTACATAGACCTCCTTGCCCTTCTCCTTGTGCAGACTTTGAATCTATATATGCATAGCTTCCAAATGATTATGAATCTGTTGAGTTCCCAATGTAATAGGTGTTGGGGTAGCCTCAAATTTCATTTCAACCTCCACAACCTCAACTTGTGTGGCAATCTTTTGCTGATCTAAGGGTTGGCACATATGTAGGAGCAACATAGCAATGAAATATTCCTTATGTTGAGTATCATCAATAACAAATCCACCATATCTGATGGTGCACTTCAACCTCTGATCGACCTCCCATACAGATTCATTAGCCTCCTGAAAAATATCCTATATTTCTTTCACCAGCTGCGCGTATGACTTAGGCTTCTTAAAATTAGCTTTCAGGGAAGCTTTGATCTATTCCAATGTGGTATTAGGGTTTTCTTGAGCGTACTTGATGTACCAATATAATGCATGATATTGGAATGCAATAGCCAACTATGCCTTCTTAATATAAATATTGTTAATCTGTTGAACCTGCCATACGACCTCAGTCAAAAAACAAAAGTGATCAGTGTCCTCATTTCCAAGTCCTCTAAAATTAGGTAAATTCATTGATGTATCCATGTCTACTTCAGGGGGAGGTGGTGGTGGAGATGGATTGCATAGAGAAGTGGGTCATCTGTGATCTGAGTGAAAAAGTGGAGTGGATGGACTTGGAAATAGACTCAAAGGTTTCTGGTGTGATGAGATTTATCCTTTAGAGTCACTTGAGCTACTAGTTTCTGGTTCACCTTCACTCTTAGATCTAGGCTTCAAAGGGATATAAATAAAAGTTTCAGAATATTCGCGGTAAAATTTTCTACTGCATGTAGTTGGAACGATGCATTCAAGCGGTATGTTCGCACAGAAAACATCATTCACATAATAGCATTTTCAATGAAAAATTTGAGTGAGTGCATGAAATTACCTCTAGGGCCTTTGAAAAACCTCCTTTGTGCTTCAGAATATGGCACAAATTGATCAATGGAAAATTCAGTCACAAATTCTCACAAGAGGCGATCGATCTAATGATCTACCACACGGGTGATCTTATTGTCAAACTTTTGTACTTACTGGATCAATTCAAGAGTCCACTTAGTGACAGCGTCATCTTTTATGCAATGATGAAATTCAACTACTCCTGTAGTTCGTGAACAAAGGAGAAAAATAATATTTCATGCACTTCTGTATAAATATATTTCTGTACCCACTGTTCGTCAAACAAATTAGTACTTCTATTCTCTTGGAGTGGGAATTCAAGGACCTTTCTATCCAAACAATATTGCAATTCATTTTGTGAAGGATGCCACAACATCAAATATCCCTCAAAATGATCCTGATCTTGACAACATAACCATTTTTTGGCTTGAGGTGTCCTGACCCAAGTTCAGAGTTTATGGATAAAACAACAAACCCTCCAACTACTGGCCCTTTCAGAAATGACCTGCTTGCACAAATCAAAGTCTCACCCGAAGCAATATGGGGGGGGGGGGTTCTAAAACCATGTTTCTACACCCTGAGGGAGAAAATAATGAAGTGGTCCTTGTTGAGCCTCAAGATTGTGCTTTCTTTCATCTTACTTTACCTCATTTTACTTTGTCCATTGTTATCCCAGACCCAATTGATCAATGAAATTAGTTAAAATTACTTTTAGAATGATTAACATGGCTAACTTGCTAAGTTTTGTGATTTTTGTCATTGTAATGCATTTTGACCGGAACTAGCTGCAGAATGCAGACATTCTGTAGCTAACCGGAAATTCTACAACTATCTTCACGTTCAGGCATGTTCCAGGTGTCCTCTCAAGAAAAACCACATATGGGAATATTCCACGTAATGTCTACATTGTTCGTTGCTCACCATGAAGGAAGAACCGAATTCTGGATATGGTTTTGGTACGTGGGAACTCATTTAAGGAAGCATATTTCTAATAGGACTGTCTTAGTCCAGATGTGCTTTTCCTTTTTACGCTTCCACTTTAAGAGTCCTAGTATGATTTCTATAAGGAAAGACAATGATCCTCGAATTGTTGCAAGTCTTGTTATGTAAATTTGTTATAAAAACACTTGGGAAACCGAGAGATAGGCTAGATTTTGCTCTAGATTTTTCTTAGATTTTATGCTACATTTCTGAAGACGCAGATTACTCTGTTCAAGTTATTTTTCCTTTAATGAAGAAGACAGTATTGCTTTGAAAGCGTTGATTTGATTTGGAGTTAGATTCCGTCTGGTGGTAGAGGGCCCCTGCCTCCTGCACGGCTTTACTTTCGTAATTTAGATAAGTATCTTAGTTGTTTTTACGTTTTTGAAGTTTGAGTTCATAGTTAATTTCATTAGCTACTATAGTTATACTTGTTCTAAGAACTCTTCCAAAAGAAGAAACTCTTCCAAAAGATCATGATAATGAATGAGAAATGGCTATAGTGTTGTAGGATTTAATTGTAATTTCTTTTGTTCACTATCACAGTTGAACTTATACTAAGAAAAATCTTCCAAAAAATCCTTATGATGTCTAAGGCATGACTGTGATACTGAATGTTTCAGTTTTTTGTTTTCACTAAGTAACATAGCTGTTCTTGCTCTTAAAATGCTCTTCCAAAATATCATAATGATGGGTAGGAGATAGCTATGATATCTTAGTTTTTAATTGCTTTCAGTCTTTATGTTTGCATTTGCACTGAATTGTACAGTCAGGATTGTTCTAATAAGCTCTTCCAAAATACCAATCATGATGGACAAAACAGACTGTATAATTCCATAGATTAATGCATGATAACTTAGTTAGGATACTCCGGAGTCTCATTACATTTAACTCATGCTCTGTTATTTGTTTTAAGTTCGATAATGGCTTGTTAGTTCAGCACTGTTTTAGACTAGTGACATCTTAAAGTTCAGTTTTAGCTTAACTCATTGCATTTTCATTCCACATTTAGTTGTCATCCACTGCATATTAGATTACTTCAGTTGTTAAACTTAACAAAACAACCTTCATTATTTACAAAACCTCTGCTTGTTCCAAATCTATAATTGATTCATAACCATATGAACAGAAGACAGTATCATTTCAAGGCCTGAAGTACTTTTGCAACTTCCTTTATCATCTCACAAACAAATATTTCCTCAAAAGACTATTCTAAAAATCTATAACCTTTGAGTGAAGTGTAGTGGTATCAAGTTGCAGAATAGAGTTAGGAGCTAGTCTTAGAGTAGAAGATCCTATGATGTCAACAATATTTTTCTCCAAATATGTTTCCACAAATATTTAATCATGGATAAAATATTGCATCATTATGAGCTGGTTATTTGATTGTTTAGTTAGGAGAATTTGTATACTTAGCTGACCATTTCTCAAAACTCTACCAAAATACCTTTGATGAAAGAATTGGACAAGTTAAGTTTATGTTTTGATTCATTCCCTTAAAGTCATTATCAAGCTTGGTATTCTGCTTAGTCATAGTTTAGGTTTGATTCTGTTTCAGCATTTGCCTTTGAATTTGTCATTTGTCATCAACCAATTAGGTTTCACTCTATTTTTAATCATTAACTTCTTTCCACTAGCTTTCTAGTCATTTTCCTTGTGAACATAAAACCACCAAAAGATCAAAAACATCATAAATCATCACAAAAGACCAAAACATCATAAAACACTAAACACAACGCATTAAGAGACAAACACCTAAGCATATACAGTGCACTTCACTTCAGCAGTTTACCAACCCTGGTTGACAATTAAATGAACTCAATTTAGGAGAATAGGTTGAGACCAAACAATCCTAACAAAATTGAATGCAGATTTGTATCAACCATAAATAGATGCGCACAACCAAATAAAGTAGAATCACAAAGAGTGCACAATATTTAACATAATAATACAGATTCACTGGTCACCTTAGCACAAATAAACATAACAGAACTAGATCCATATCTAAACAATGTGAAATTAACCAGATTTATTAATCATCAATAAGCATGCATAACCATAACATATAACCTTTGCGCAATAATCAACAGAAAACAATGCGATCTCAACAGAAAAAACATTAAATAACTCAGTTCAATAACATAAGAAGTTTGCCAAACTTTGTCCATTCTATTAATATTCAGAACCTTTCAATACATATTAGAATTTTCACTTACAAAACCCTTCTATGCACACAACGAACAGATTCCACACACAACCAGGACTAGGTCTCCGTGCACACAGCCAGCAGAGTCTGCACACATCCAGCATTAGGTCTCCATGCACACAACCAATAGGAGCCTTTCAACCCAACCCATAAAAAACCCTCACAACGTATTACAAACGCATATAGATCACAATATCATATCAAAAATAGTTGAAATATCTTTCTTAGACTCGATCTATCTATTTATAATATTTCCGCGTGCAGATACTATGGTCTCAAACCATGGTTTGACGCCCATAGTTTACCCTTAAACCCATTTATATCAAAATTAGGGACTTTGACCCACCCCAAAGCCCCCTGACTCCTTTGCGCAATGCACATATAAAAAACTTATAAAAAATTACATCAAAAATTGTTCCTCAGGGGACCCCACTCCAACAACCACCCTCAACTATGACATTATATTAGGTTGTCCAAAGACCATCCCTCCTACTTGTCTACAATAAAACCTTGCCAATGAAAGTATAATTGAAAATTTTATTTTAACTAGGAAAACATAACTTCTACTTGTTTAATTTGTAGATGCTAACTAAATTTTCATGAAGTGGAAAGAAAGCTAGTCTAATTGTAGAAAGAAGATTACTCTATGTTGCATCATTCATCAAAATAATATCATAATTACATGTATCTGTTATCACCCTAGTAATTTCTTAGGTCGTGGGATTTTGATTTATAGTTAAATAAAACTAGGGGTAACCACAAACCTACTTTGGAAATTTAGGATCTAGCCTTCCTAAATTTTAGAGAGGGCTCTCTCTTTCAGATTTAACTTGTTTTGAATTGATATTTTAGGCTAGGTATGATTGGGAACTTGGTTTTTTGTTTGGAAAATTTGGTGGGAAATAAGATTACTTGGAGAAAAATTAAAGAGGGATCTACTAGTCCATTGGGCTATGGAGTCAAGATGTAGCAAGAAAAACTAGAAATCAAGGCCAAAAGGATGCTAATGTACTTAGGGCAAGGTAGTTAACCCTCAGAAATTTGAATAGTTTGATTTGATGAGATGGCTTGCTTTGGGGATAAAGGGTAGTGAAGGATCCTTTGATTTGGAAAAAGAGGAAGGAGGTAGGGGTCAAACGGGAATAGGAGAAATTAATAATTCCTAATTCTGGAACTCAGCAGAAGACATTGAAATGATCAAGTAGTTAAGATAGGGAGTTTTTACACTTATCCTGAAATAATATTCCTAATTAATCATTTGGATTGAACAACATATATGAAATTTAATGAAACTTCAGAAGAGTAAAAAATGACAGTAATAAATCACTTTAATAATTATATTATCGCATGAATCTTGAGTTATGAAGTCCAATTGGCTATTATCCAGTCTTCTGCTATGAAATCAACACATGAGCCTCCAAAGTACCAGCAAAATTGTCTATAATAATCTCAACAACTTTATTCCACACTCAATACTTGAAAGAGTGAAGTATTTATACAAAATGTTTATTACAAAATATCCTAGAGAAATCTAGGAATAATTCTAGGAAAACAAAATATCTTAACACACTAAGAGGGACAGCTTCTTAACAACTTAGCAAGCTGTCTTTCTTTCTAGGAAAAATAGAACTAACATTATCTAATCAAAACAGTTTGTTGACTAGGTGTACATGCTTGCTGGCACATTCGGAAGATATATGTTTGAAGATTGCTTGATTGATACTCTTTCACTTCATATCCTTTAACGATACTTTTCTTCTTGATACTCTTTTACTCTGTTCATCTGTCACTTTACTGCTAGTAAAATGTAGAATTTACCATAGTAAAAACTAGCTGATTTTTTCTGCTCAGATACACTTTGACCCTATTACTTCTGATACACTTTAAACTGCTATTTTTACCTCTTGACAGCCGTAAGATGAAGTTTTCATTGTGGTAAAAAAAATTGTCCTATCATTTCTGTGTCTTGCTTTATTTTTCCTTTTACTATTTTACTGCTGTAAAGATTCATATCAGTAGTAAAAATCCAAAATCAAATAAACTGTTTTTTATTCTTTTCTTCTTAACTTCACTGTTTTACCTGTACTTTTTCTACTGTTCTGCTCCAATGTTGCTATAACAAATCTGTGAACTCCTGCCACTGCTGATCACTTGGTATTTTCATACTTCTCAACTTTCGGTAACTTTCATCAGCATTAGTGTACTTTGAGAAATTTGGTTTGATAATGAAAATATGTTTAATTTCATTCTGTAGAAAAAACAAGTTTTCAAAGTACTCCAAGACAACTTTACCATTTGGAGAACCTTGTGTTAGAGGCTTATTTATTTTTTCTTTGGCATGGGCTCTGATCTTCTTGTCATAATTTGTTTGAACCATTAGCTTTTCATTAAAGCCATGAATTTCTGGGAGGCCTGCTTGTCTCAATATTGTGTATTTTGCCAAAAAATTTGTTATTGATAAATTCATGGCCTCACACTTTTCCTCCAAATTGTTCATTATATTCCTTTTATTTAGGACCTTTTTGATTTGAATAATTGTTTCAGTCCTATCTTGTATTTTCAATTCTTCAAGCTCCTCTCTGTTTTTGCTGTTCAAAAATGTAATAAGCTTTAAAGCTTGAGATGGTTTATTAGCAAGTTCTTCCTTTGTTTTCTGAATTTCCACCCGTGATGCCTTAAGTAGATCTCTATGATCATATATGATTTTAATTGAAGGCCATTGTAGATGTATGCCTTGAATTATGTTTGTCCAAAGATAGTTCTTGATGAAGGACACCTGTTCACTGAGATTTACTTGCTGTTGCAAGATCTTTACATGTTCTTCAAGTCTATTTTCTCCGTGTTCATGTCCTTTAGATGTAATCAATGTATTCCTGTTTGATGTTTCAAGAGTTTGAATGGTCTTTTTCAAATTCATTATCTCATTATTTTTTAGGGACATATCCTCCATGGCTTTTACTATATCTACTGCTTCACCTGCTTGATGTACCTGTGTGGTGGATGATCCTGTTGCAGAAGTATCTATAGATTGCAATGACATTGCAGTTGCCAGTGGCACTTTTGGGGCTAAATTTTCTGTTAATGTGGGATAAATCAACAATCAATAAAACTTTAAACATGAATGATGGTGAGGATTCAATTAATCTAAATGATGATCAGCCTGAATTAATTTTTGGTCATGATGTAAATGGTACACATGCTGATGGAGCAACCCCTCCTTTTTATATTAGTCTTACTATTCATGATCAGATATTACACAATGAAATGTTAGACTCAGGAGGTTCCCACAACTTAATGCCAAAATATATTATGGAAACTCTGAATCTAGAAATAACTAGGCCATATAAAGACTTGTTCTCATTTGATTCCTCTAAAGTTAAGTGCATTGGGTTAATAAAAGATTTGTGTGTCAATTTAGTTCAATACCCAGGTAAAAGTATGATCATGGATATTGTAGTAGTTGACATCCCACCAAAGTATGGTATTCTTCTTTCTCGCTCATGGGGAGCTAAGTTGTAGGGATATATACAACTAGACATGAGTTTTGATACTATCACAGTATTTGGACAACCCAAAAAACTTTACAGAGAAACTCTAATGAAATACATGGTCAGTAATGCAGAAAGGTCCATAAATTATCCCATCTATTCAACCCCAAATGACCTTGACTCTTTCATTTTATGCAACTCTGATAATGATGATATCCAAACTGAATTGATTGACAAAAAACCTGAACCAAATAATGATAATATTGGTCATGAAGCCCTTTGGCACTTAGATTTTGATGTCTCAGTGAACAAGACAGGGGTAGGAGCTGGAGTATGGATCACCAACATGGGAACTAGTCATTCGGAAGGACATGCCTTTAGACTCAACTTTAAATGAAACAACAACATGGCAGAGTATGAAGCATTTATCTTAGGCCTCCAAATCATCAGAAACTTAGGAGGTAAAAGAATTTTAATCATGGGTGATTCAGAATTAGTTATTAAGCAAATAAATGCTAAATATTTTGTTCATAATCCTAGATTAGCCAGATATAGAGATGAAACAACTGACTTGGTTGATGATTTACTAGAGTGCAAGTTTGCTATTATTCTCGAAGATCAAAATTTGCAAGCACATTGCCTAGCAACTTTTGCTAGCACATGTAATTTACCTTTTCAACCAACACATAGATATACTGCTGAAGTAAAATACAGACCCATTATTCCTGAAAATGTTAAATACTGGCAGATTTTCTCTGAAGATGAACATATTTTCAATTTTTTGAATAACAAGGAAGAATTCCAAAATTGTAAGATAGACACTGATGATCATTTAGATTCAGAATGTAATGTAGATGATGACTTTAATTGTGAAATAAATAATGTATATGTATATAAATATAAAAATCCAACTATATTTACTCAATCAGATATAGATAACTTAGAAAAAGTAGACATAGAGGAAATAATTGAAGAAGAAATAGACATGCTAGAATTGAAAGATAATTTTTTACCTAAAGGTTTAAATCCTTTAGAAGACTTGTTTGATTCCAATGATGTGCCCAAGAAGCCTAAAATGGAACCAGTCAAATCTAATATTGAGGAGTACAATATAGGAACAAAATTACATCCTAAAATGATAAAGTTGTCTAAATCTTTACCACAAGAAGAAAAAGTCAAATACATTGATCTGTTGAAAGAATATCAAGATGTATTTGCATGGAGTTATGAATATTTAAAGGCTTATGACACAAATATAATTCAACATAAGATTCCTATAAAAGATGACCAAAAGCCTTTCAGACAAAAATTAAGAAGGATTAATCCTGTCTTGTTACCTTTGATAGAGAAAGAAGTCAAAGGAATGTATGATGCCCAAATAATTGCACCAATCAGATATTCTGATTGGGTTTCTAACTTAGTACCTACTAGGAAGAAAACTGGAGAAATAAGATTATGTGTAGATTTCAGAAATCTCAATAAAGTATCTTTGAAAGATAATTACTCTTTGCCAAAGATGGATCACATCTTGCAGAGAGTAGTTGGATCTTCAAGAATTTCTTTATTGGATGGTTTCTCAGGTTATAACCAGATACTTGTTCAGAAAGAAGACCAACCCAAGACAGCCTTTACTACTCCTTGGGGCACTTTCATGTATGTGAAAATGCCTTTTGGATTAATGAATTATGGAGCTACCTTTCAAAGGGCTATGGATATAGCCTTTGCTAAAGAAATCTATGAATTTTTGGTTATTTACTTAGATGATATTACTGTGTTTTCTAAATCTGATAATGAAGATTTGGATCACTTGAAACAAGTATTCATTAAATGAAGGAAATACGGCATATCCTTAAATCCCAAAAAGAGTCTTTTTGGACTTGAAGAAGGTAAATTATTAGGACACATGATTTCCAAGGAACGTATTAGGATAGATCTGGCAAGAATTGAAGCCATACTAAACATTCACCCACTTAGGAACATCAAAGAGTTACAAGCATTTTTAGGAAAAATAATTTTTTAAGAAGATTTATTTCTAATCTAGCTGAAATCATAAAGGAACTTAATAACATGCTGAAAAAAGATTCGGTATTAAAATGGACAGTTGAAGCAAAACAATCTTTTGAATCTATAAAACATGCTTTAACCAAAACACCAGTATTAATTAGCCCAGACTTCAAAAAAGATTTTATTGTCTTTTCATTTGCCTCTGAACATACCATAGTTGTAGTTCTTTTGCAGAAAAATGACCAAGGTTTTGAACAACCTATAGCATTTTTCAGTAAAACACTTAGAGATGCAACTCTAAAATACAAAATAATGGAAAAAAAAGCTTTAGCCTTGGTTAAAGCCATAAAATATTTTAGAGTTTACATTCTTTACTCTCACATTATTGCCTATGTTCCTAATTTCGTAGTCAAAGATATTCTTACACAGGATGGACCAGATGGTAGAAAAGGAAAGTAGATTGCCACTATCCTTGAGTATGATATCTAAATCAAACCAACTAAGCTCATAAAAGGACAAGGGTTAGCTAGATTAATGATTGAATCCAACTGTAATGCCTTACATATAAATTTCATTGCACAAATTGATGACCAAGAAGAGATGGCAAATCCATTGATCAGTGAAGCCTTTCTAGACTCACCATGGTACTCTGATGTTATCTTTGTACTCACACATTTACAAGATTCTCCTGGTTTAACTAGAACTAAAGCTAGATTTTTCAAACTTAAAGCAATGAGATATTGTATTCTAGATAAAATGCTTTATTGGAAAGAACAAAGTGGGATTTTACTGAATTGTTTGCTGAAATCAGAAGCTGACAAGATTCTTGAAGAATTTCATGCAGGTGACTGTGGAGGCCACTTATACTAGAAGAGTACAACAGATAAAATTCTTAGAGCTGGTTTTTACTGGCCAACATTGTTTTTTGATGTCAAAAAATATGTGACCTCCTATCACCAATGTCAGGTTTTTGAAGGGAAAAATAAATTGTTACCCTTGCCCCTAAAACCTATTTCTACTGAGATGCCTTTTAAACAATGGGATTTAGACTTCGGAGAAATTCATCCCCCATCTTCCGGACAACATAAATGGATTTTGACTGCCACATATTATTTTACCAAGTGGATAGAAGCCAATCCTACTAGGCAAGCCACAGACTCAGTCATAATCTCTTTTATTGAAAACAATCTTTTATCTAGATTTGGATGCCTACACAAAATTATTACTGATAATGCAACTGCATTTAAATCCAAGAAAATGATTTCCTTTTGCCACAAGTATCACATTACCCTAGGCCACTCTACTGCTTATTACCCTCAAGGTAATGGCTTAGCAGAATCCTCTAATAAAATCCTCGTAAACATCATCAAAAAATTACTTCAAGAAAACAAAAAGACTTGGAACAAAAAGCTGGTCTATGCCCTATGGGCAGACATAATTACTACCAAGAAGTCAATTGGTACTTCACCTTACCAGATAGTTTATGGAATGGATGCATTTTTTCCTTCATCATTGGGAGTTCCAGTAATGAAGATTATTTAGGAATCACAAGTTGAGATTAATGACATTCAACGGAGAATAAATCAAACCATTCATTTACAGTAGACAAGGGAGGAAGTATATGAGAAATCTCAAGTAATTCATGATAAGATCAAAAACAGTTTTGATAAAAGGAGTAAGGAGGATGATTTTTACATAGGAGATAAAGTGTTAAAATGGGATTCCAAGAGAGAGGAAAAGGGAAAACATGTAAAATTTTATTTTTTATGGAAGGGACCTTATGAAATTTATGGGTATAGAGGTAATAATGCATTTTTTATCCGAAATTTGGATGGAATAGACATTCCAGAAGGACCAGTGAATGGTAGGATGCTTAAAAAATACTATTTTTCTAAGTTAACTAACAACTAGTTCCAAATTGATTCCTTTTTTACATCATTGTAAATATTCATTGAAAGTGAGTATATTGGATTGGATGTTTTATTTTCAAAAGTTGAAGCCCAAAGTGAAGGACCTAAGCTCTGAAGAGTAAAATATCATAAGTATGAGTTATTGCAGAAATCAGAAGACAATTACAGGATCATCAAGGTTAAAAATTCAAGGCTACTGATCTTAGAGTTCTTGACATTTCACCAGGAAATGCCATCCCCATGTGAAGCTGCTGTTAGGGTCCTATAAATATAGGATTCATAATTTGGAATTGAATTTTGATAGTCTTGTAAATATATACATACTTTGCCTTCTGCAAGTTGTTTTCCCATATTTTGTAAAAATAAAAGAAAAAAAAAAAAAAAATAGAAAATAAAAAAGATGGTAAAAGTCCTAAAAGAAAGATCAAAGGACTTAGAAAAAATGATATACCCCAAAAAGAGGAAAAATATGAATAAAACATGAAAGTTTGAAAGTCTAAATGCCACTACTTTTTAATTTTTGCAGTTTATTATGGCAGAGTGTCAATAAATGCCATAATCCATGATGAGTTGAACTTCTTAATCTTGACTTGTCATGTTTCAATTTAATTGTTTTAGATAGAGAATAAAGAGTTGTTAGATATTTTAATCCCGACAATTCAGTAGATAGATATAGAGTAAAAAGGAACCCAATAGTTTAATCTGGGTCCTTGGATGAAATAAGGTAGAATCAGATAGTTTTTACTGCTTTAAAAAAGAATAAAATGTTCAAGGTTGCTAGCTCAAATGCAGCTGCACAAATGGAAGAAAAAAGGTTAGATTAAATATTGGGTAGGAAGAAGAAGGTGGGAAAATCATTGTAAATATTTGTCACTGGGCTACAATAACTAATTTCCCTCCCCTATAGTTATTCTTCATTCTAGACTTTCAGTTAAAGAGGCTCAGAGCATTTCTTTGACTTCTGTTGGGACCAAATCCAAGGCTCAATGACTGTTTAGTCAAAAGTGTTTGAATTCCTATAATAATACCTAATTTTCATCATCTACCATTCATACATTCATCACCATGCAATTTCATAAGTAAAGACTCCAGTTTTACTTAATGATATATAAAGCCCCCATTTGATTAACTGCCTACATCTCATACAACATAAAAACCCTCAAAAGGACATTATATCCTAAGTTAAAGTGATAAAATTATGATAATAAAGCTTTTCTTTGATTTTCACTTTCCTTAGTTATAATTGTGTATTTTGAGTATTCATTTTCCCCTTTGTCATATTAATTTCTTACTTATTTTATTAATTCCCTATAAAATAACCTTCTCATATTTATAAAATTCCCCTTTAACTAAATATCCCCTAAAAAACCCACTATTTTAAATCTTTAGCCAAATTTTATTATCCCACATGTTTTAAATAAACGCCCACAATAAACCCCCTTTGGCTAAACTAGCACTATGTAAATATCCCGCCCCCCTATAGTTATTAAGCCTATTTGGTTTAATTAACTATATAATAAAACTAAAAAATATATAGAAAAGCGCATTTTGTTTACATATCTAATGTATTTAAAATAACGTGAAAACATTACCCATTACCCTATTGCATTCTATTGTAAATATCTCACGCCTTCGCAAAATACATTTGCCTCTCTCATAGCTTGACCATGGTCTTATATTAGCCTCCCTTTATTCATATCTAAACCCAAGGTTAGCCCCTTATTAACCCACCCCACACACCATTTACCATATATATAAACTCACTTTATATATATAGATTTTCCCAATAAAACCCCTTTTTGACTATACATATGTATAAATATATTGAAACCATTACCTCCGCCATATAAACATTTTCATATATAATTAAAAATTCGGTTATAATCATATATCTCAAAAAAAATTTGTTATATATTAAACACGCCATTGTATATATTCACCCTGGACCCCACCCAACTTTCCGCCATAACTTTGAAAATGATCTCAACCGTTCACTCGATCATAGCAAATCCAACGGTGCGCGTTCACTTTCGCGCTTCGAAAGTGATCACTTGATATTTATCCAAAGTCGTGCGATAAAAGTTGTATTGCCAAACCGCCTAATGCGACATGTCATTTCCTGATACGATCGCGTTTATTTTGCAAAAAACCGCTTACCAGGCCAATCCAACGCGAAAAAAACCAACTGTTTTTCGCAATCGAAAAACCAAACCCACTCCAGCCTTTGAATAGACCTGTCATTAATGCTAAATATAATGGTTTATATTCAAAGGTTAAACTTTGATAAGTCACTGTGTTATACGTAATTTGTATCTCTGACTGCTTAAAAAGCTTCCGCCCCGACTGTTTAAAGAATTTCAAGCCCCTGGTGACCAATTTCAAACCCCAAAGTTGAACTTTACCACTGTGATTATGTCTAAAACGACCATTGAAGCTACCCTCTGCATCGTTGAAGATCCAGCATAAAGCCGAAGCCACCAGAAACCCTGTTGACTGTCAAAAAACCCGTAAGTTAGGTATTTTCGTAAACTTGACCAGCAAATTTCACTAATTGAACCATTAAATTAGACCAATTAAGCTACAGAGAATATAATTGCCAGTCCTAAGTGCCCAAATCTTTAAAAAACAGGGAAAACCCTCGTAATTTTTTCTCAGAAATTGGCATGTGCGTAAAAAACTCATTTTTTAGCCAATTTCTCAACTTTGATCCATTGAAAGACAAATTCCATGGATCAAAAGGGTTTAAAAATACATAGAAAGTCAAAAAACCCTTTTTTCAGTCTTCTACATCTAGAAAACCTGTGTTTTATATCCTAAAACCTTGCTCAGATTCCCAGAATTGTCCTAGATCTGCTCAATTACCCTCTGTTTCAAATTAACTATAGAAAACCATATAATCTTGCTTAGTTATCCCCAAAAATGACAAATAAGCAGAATACACCCAAAACTGGAGGTCCCAAAGGTGCTAAAGTTACGACAGTCAAGCTTTCCAAGCCTGAATCTTCAAAAATCAATAATCCAACTCCAGTAATTACTGCCAATACTGCTACTATTGTGAATCCCCTTCAACCTCCAATCTCATCTGAAGAAAACATTCCTTTGACTGATTTAGATTACAAGGTTGCTGACCCTGTATTGGAATTAAATTTACTAGAAATTCATAACTGGTGTCAAGATAAGTTTTTGAATAAAAATCAAGATGACACACCTATTTGGGAATCCAATTTGCCCAAATATGTAGTTCCTATTACTCATCTAGCTCATGACCTTGTCAGAGTGTGTCAATAGTATTATGTTCCTGATCAGAGATCCATTGTGAATGCCAATGACAAGATTTTGTTTTCCATTACAGCAGAATCTATAAATGAGATGCTTCAGTTAAAACTTGATCCTAAAGTAATACCTTTGTTTATTGAATCATTGACTCATTTATACTTAGGGATGGATTTTCCTAAAAAAATTTCAGTATTTCAGAATTTCATGCCTGAATATGTATAAATCCCCAAGGTTAATCCTCCTTATTCCACTTCAAAATTTGCTAAAGTTTCTAGACAAGTGATTTCTATGTTGTCATTTATACTAGGATACTTTAGTGATGAATTTACAGATGCATCCATCATTGGTTTTCTATCTACATTGTCTCCTAGGCAACCTCCTGCCATGACCTTTGATTTTTCCAGTTTTATTGCTGATAGCATCCATCATCAGTTGACCACATTGCCAAATGAAGGATTTTTCAGATATTCATATTATCTATTCCATTTGTTTCTATTTTTCCAAGATGAGCATTTTCCCATTGCTTTGAAAAAGATGAATGTAGAGGGCCAACCTCTATCAGTGATATTTTGGACATCCTTGCTCAGAAAGGAAGGAAATGAATTTAGTTATAAACAATTTTCAGACTTATTCATTAGGACATGCATGAATTTGATTTACAAGTCTGAACAGCCCAGAGTGAGTGAAGAAATGAAGAGAATATTATAGCTATCTGAAAAATTAAAAGTAGGAGACTGGTACTTATATTAGAGACACACAAAATTAAGAATATTTGGAACAAATTTGTCCCCATATAATTTACCTAAATTTTTAACCATCACGGTTTTTTCATTGGAATATTTGAGACAAGTTTTAAATGCAAATGCTATAAACTTCATGGCATCAAAGAAAAAGACTCGGTTTAAGTTGAAGAGCCAGATTGGCCCTTTCATAGTAAACATTAGGGAGGCTGAGAAAGAAATATCTAGACAATTATCAGAGTATCAGTTTCAAGAGAGTTTTCAATGGAATTATGATCCCCGGGGTTACCTCAGTGCTATAAGGGTAAAATGCAAGCTTCAACCTTTTATACATGAATCAAAACCACATATTGAGAGGTTTTCCAATCAAATGGAATGGATGCCAAACACATTGATAGATCCTACTAATGATACAAAACAGTGAAAAGGGCAGAGAATTCACAGGCTCTAATATTTGTGAAACAATGAGGAGTTTCAAACAAAAGAGCCAGAGATGATGAAGGATATTCAGCTGAAACTATTTCTGATAACAAATTCAAACTGATTTACAATAAAAGGGCTAATATTATCACTGATGAAAAAGAAAAGGCTATTAAAATAAATGATACAGATGATCAACAGGTAGATAAAGAAGATGCCACAGTTATTGTTACCGAAATTTTAACAGAAATTCAAAAAGAACAAGTTGCAGCACAAGAGCAACATAGTCAAATGATTAAAAAACAGGTCAATATTGAAATTCCCACTTCCTCCAAAACAACAGATGAAAGAGATTCAAATATCAAACAAAGGTACAAACAAATTAAGGAGAAAAATGAGGAGATCAAAAGAGAAATTTACTTTCAATTTCTCAAAGAAAAGCCAGGTAACAAGGATAGATTGTTAACAACATTTGATTATTCTACTAATAAAATGATCATGTCATACTTCCAGCCAAAGGTTGCAGATCCAAAGACAATCTCAGACTATAGCAAGACATATTTTGAAGTTGATTCAGAAAATATCCATGAGATGGATCAAATTGAATTTCATAGACATTCATATGAAATTCTATATTCAAAAATAGTGGATAAGACCAGGAGTGCTACTCAATTACAAAACACCATTTTTATTATGTAGGACCAGATGAGGCTAGACAAGGCCTCTTTATAGGCAAAAGAACTAAGGATTAAGTCCTTAGAAGATCTAGTCCTTCAGATAGGAGTAGATCCATGAAATATACAAGTTGCTCAGGCCTTGATAAAGCAAAAGAATGATGATATCACTGCTTTGAGGAAATAGTTAAAGCTTCCTCAAAACGAACATCCTCAAGCAAAAGAAATCATCCAAGAACAAACTGAAAAAGATGAAATGGCCAAGTTAATACTAAAGCTGATTTCCCAAGTCAAAGAGATGGAAGATCAGGTGGATATCCTTATAAAAGAAAAAGAAGCAGTAAAAGAAGTTGATGTGCAATCTATTTCCACTGTTATTCCTATAGTTAGCACAGTTGTCCCTTCCACATTGGCAAAACATTTAGCCCCAAAAGTGCCACTGGAAACTACGGTGTCAGTGCAATCTATAGATACTTCTGCCACAGGATCATCCACCAAACAGGTACATCAAGCAGGTGAAGTAGCAGATATAGTAAAAGCCATGGAGGATATGTCCCTAAAAAATAATGAGATAATAAATTTGAAAAATACCATTCAAACTCTTGAAACATCAAATAGGAATACATTGATTACATCTAAAGGACATGAACAAAGAGTAAATAGACTTGAAGAACAGGTAAAGATCTTGTAGTAGCAAGTAAATCTCAGTGAACAAGTGTCCTTCATCAAGAACTATCTTTGGACAAACATAATTCAAGGCATACATCTACAATGGCCTTCAATTCAAATCATATATGAGCAGAGAGATCTACTTAAGGCAGCACAGGTGGAAATTCAAAAATCAAAGGAAGAACTTGCTAATAAACCATCTCAAGCTTTAAAGCTTATTACATTTTTGAACAACAAAAACATAGAGGAGCTTGAAGAGTTGAAAATACAAGATAGGGCTAAAACAATTCTTTAAATCAAAAAGATCCTAAATAAAAGGAATATAATGAACAATTTGGAGGAAAAGTGTGAGGCCATGAATTTGTCAATAACAATTTTTTTGGCAAAATACACAATATTGAGACAAGCAGGCCTCCCAGACATTCACGACTTTAATGAAAAGCTAATGGTTCAAATAGATTATGACAAGAAGATCAGAGCCCATGCCAAAGAACAAATAAATAAGCCTTTGCCACAAGGTTCTCCAATTGGTAAAGTTGTCTTGGAGTACTTTGAAAACTTATTTTTTCTACAGAATGAAATTAAACATATTTTCATTATCAAACCAAATTTCTCATAGTACACTAATGTTGATGAAAGTTACCGAAAGTTGAGAAGTATGAAAATACCAAGTGATTAGCACTGGTAGGAGTTCACAGATTTTTTATAGCAACATTAGAGCAGAACAACAAAAAAAGTACAGGTAAAATAGTGAAGTTAAGAAGAAAAAAATTAAAAATAATTTACTTTGATTTTGGATTGTTACTGTTGATATGAATCTTTACAGCAATAAAAGTAAAAGGAAATTGGAGCAAGACAGAGAAATGATGGGACAATTTTTTATCACATTGAAAATTTCATTTTACAGCTGTCAAGAGGAAAAAATAGCAGTTGAAAGTGTATAAGATCAAAGTAACATGGTCGAAATGTATCCGAGCAGAAACAATCAGTTAGTTTTTACTATGGTAAATTCTACATTTTACTAGTAGTAAAGTGACAGATGAACAGAGCAAAAGAGTATCAGGAAGAAAAGTAGCGTTAAAGGATATAAAGTGAAAGAGTATAAATCAAGAAATCTTCAAACATATATCTTCCAAATGTGCCAGCAAGCATGTACACCTAGTCAACAAACTGTTTTGAATAGATAATGTTAGTACTATTTTTTCTAGATAAAAGGACAACTTGCTAAGTTGTTAAGCAGCTCTCCCCCTTAGTGTGTTAAGATATTTTATTTTCCTAGAGTTATTCCTAGATTTTTATAGGATATTTTGTAATAAACATTTTGTATAAATACTTCACTCTTTGAAGTATTAAGTATGGAATAAAATTGCTGAGATTATTATAGATAATTTTGCTGGTACTTTGGAGGCTCATGTGTTGATTTCATAGCAGCAGACTGGACAATGGCCAATTGGACTTCATAACTCAGGATTCATGTGATAATCTAATGAGTAAAGTGATTTATTACAGTCATTTTTTCATCTTTTTAAGTTTCATTCAATTTCATATTAGTTGTTCAATCCAAATGATTAATTAGGAATATTATTTTAGGATAAGTGTAAAAACTCCCTGTCTTAACTACTTGATCATTTCAATGTTTTCTACTAATTTCCAGACTTAGGAATTCTTAATTTCTCCTAGTCCTATTTGAACTTTTCTCCTTCCCCTTTTTTGGATCAAAGGATCCTTCACTGCCCTTTATCCCGAAAGCAAGCCATTTCATCAAATCAAACTATTCAAATCTCTGAGGGTTATCTACCTTGCCCGGAGTACATTAGCATCCTTCTGGCCTTGCCTTCCAGTTTTGCTTGCTATATATTGACTCCATAGCCTAATGTACTAGTAGATCCCTCTTTAATTTGTCTCCAAGTAATCTTATTTCCCACCAAACTTTCCAAACAAAAAACCAAGTGCCCAATTATACCTAGCCTAAAATATCGATTCAAAACAAAGTTAAATATGAAAGAGAGAGCCCTCTCTGAAATTTAGGAAGGCTAGATCCTAAATTTCCAAAGTAGGTTTGTGGTTACCCCTAGTTTTCTTTAACTATAAATCAAAATCCCACAACCTAAGAAATTACTAGGGTGATAACAGTATCATCGATCTACTTACTCTTGCTAAAAAAATAGAAATTGAACTTATAAATTGCTTGTAATTTGAAAGACTAATTCTACTATGTTTTTGCAGTGAGGAAAAGGAATGGTTGGTGTTGCCTAGGAGATTCTCTTGGTCATCAAATCATAGTTGAAGGTCATTATTCATCCTAATTTAGATAAAGTTGAAGTGGTGGGAAAATAATGTGAAGGAAAGTGGTGCTACAAGAGGCTGCTATAGGAGGTCCTGTAATGCTACATGAGGACTTGTAATGCTACGGGAGGGGTTACGAGGGTGTTTTTAGGGTGGATATGAAGTATTGAAGGTAGGAAGATGTGGATCAAGGGTAGGGAGAATGAAGGAAGGCTATGTAAGACTCCTAGCCAAGACCAGGACCTCTTAGAGGTTTGTCTTGCACCAGGATGAAAGCCCACAACATCCTAAAGTTACTAGGAAAAATGACTATGGGAAAAGAGTTTTGGAGAGAGGATTGAGAGATAAAAAGAGGTGATGGAGAAGTCCACGATGGGGGTGAAAGAGGTGCCCTTCCCTGTAGTTTAATATAGCCCTGCAATCAGTCACACAGATGCATCCATTGATCATTAACACAATAATAAGAACTATGACGGAATATATGAGTTAAATTTAAATAACATCTACTTTATGCTTCTAACATTACTCAAGTCACTGAACTAGATTATAAGCTACATAAATAAATTATACAAAAAGGAAACTAGAATTCATCCATTTCTAAGAAATCATAAGCAAAGTATTTTTTACTGAGATTGAGGATCCTTCCAACCATTCTCCCATAAGAGAGGTGATGCAGAAGCTCCCAAGCATAATTTTTTTATAGCTTAACCTATATTGAAATGAAAGAAAGCTTTGAAATGCTTGAAGCTAAAAACAAAAAACAAGTACACAAGAGGGACCTAAGCCATTGGGTTGAACCCAAGGGTCTCAACCCTCTGAAACTAACTCAGATTCAAGTTAATAAATAGATTCTCATTATTATAAAGTAAGAGTCTTATACATTAGGTAAAAGTTCAAAATTATAGTGTCAAGCTCTGAGCTCAATAGCTACACCTAACTAAAACCAAAATTCGAATCCTAATGAGATCTTCATCTTGTTTATTTATAAAAAATGGTAGCTGATAGAAGCTCCCTTGAAAATAAGAGTGATTTCCTCCTTGATCTCGAAAATGGTGGATCTTGTCTTTCTTTAGCTTCACTTGCACTAGTAGTGGCTTGGATTCCAATGAATTTGAATTGATGAGAGAGGGTGTTGTTATCCGGATGTAAGTGAGGGAGTTAAGGAGGTGGAAAAACCCCTATATTCTCTCCTTGATGTCTCCATTGAGCCCCAACATAGTAAATACCTAAAAAATTCTCTATTTTCCTTCAATTAAACCATGTTAGGCCACATACTATGAAAAACACCTTTTACTCTTATTAATAGGCATAATATAACAAAAAATGTGAATTAATGTGAGAAAAGAATATTTTTAAGGCTGGAAGATGGCATCATGATCTTCATAATATACATATTGATGGAACTCATTAACAACCACCAAATATCATCATCAAAGGAAGAGTAGAAAATCTCCCATGCAAGAAAAGTTTAAGAAAAAATAACCCCATCCTTTGATGGAGAGGTAAAGAAAGTAGAATATGTAGAGGTTTGGCTTTTGAGAATTAAGAAGTTGCTCATGCTGCATGACTATATTGAGAACATGAAGGCCAAAGTGGTTATTTTTAACCTGAAAGGAAAGGTTGATATATAGTGGGAGGATTTCAAGAATATAAAAAGTATCAGGGAAATAGAGCTAACATGGAAAAAGTTTTAAAATAAATTATGAGAAAAGCACATGTCTAGATAATATTATGAAAATAAAGCCAAGGAGTTGTATGAACATAAACTGGGTTAGATGACACCCGAGGAACACACCAACAAGTTATTGGAGATATTAAGCTATGTAACTTACATCAAGGATGAGAAAAACAATATCCATAAGTATGTAAATGGATTACCATAAGAATACCGAGACAGAATAAAATTTTATGAACCTAAGACTCTGGAGGGGGTTATTCAAAAGACTAAACACTTCACTGAATAATTTAAGCATAATACTAAAGTCTGGGCTGACTATGAGAATAAAGGAAAAGGAGGAGGGAAAAGAACCTTAGGATATAAGAAATGAGGAAAGGGTGGAAGGTATAATAATTTCATCAATAGTGAACATCAACAAAACTCCATATTAGCATAAATAAATCTCAACAATTAGGAAACGTAAAAATGAAAGGAGCATGTCAGTGCTAGGAGTGTGGAGAAAACCATTTGAGGAGTGCTATGGATTACAAAAAGCATTATTGAGACATAATAAATTTGATGAACCTAAGACCCCGGAGAAGGTTATTTGAAATACTAAACACTAGTATAAAAATTCTAAGCATAAGACTGAGGTTTGGGCTGAATGGAAGAAGAAAGGAAAAGGAGGAGGGGAGAGAACCTCAAGATATAAACAAGGAGGAAAGGGTGGAAGGTTTAATAACTTCTTCAACAATGGACAACAAAAAACACCATAATTAGTAGAAATCTACCCCAACATTCAGGGAATGAAAATATGAAAGGAGCCTATCAGTACTAGGAGTGTGGAGAAAACCACTTTAGAAGTGTTATGGATTTCATAAATACCTACTAGTGTGCTGTAAGCTAAATACTTTGAATGCTTTCATAAGTTTATTGTGTTATATGTAGTCATGCAGTTTTTGTGACTCATATTTACTTCATACTAAAATAATATGTCAAATGCAAGGATGTTGGTATTGTTGACTACTGAATGCATGGGGAATTCATATGGTTTAAGTCTTAGTGAAGTTATAAACCTCATTTTAAGCATGCTGATACTCTTAAACACTTACTGAAAAAATACATAAATTCCTTTACATTATTGTTTTGTGTAAGCTTTGTGCTTCTATAGCGCAATATGTGATAATTTGGGTAATTTTTACCTTTGTTAGTGTTAGGTAGGATAAATCATATGAATTAGGTTGGATAGGGGCATGGCCTAGGTTTTTAGTTGTTCTCTTAAGCTTTGAGAGAATCAGGGAAAAATTGGAGAAATCGTATCAGAGTGGAAGTTCAAACTGACTAAGTGTACAAGAAGTTGGGATGGTCATGACCTTTTTGGGTCAGGACTTTCTAAGGTTTGGGAATCCTCATAAAATTTTTCTAGTTGGATGTCCCGAATAGCAGTCGGGCCTGACCTTAGTTGGGAGTCACGACCTTGATGATGTATGAGGAAAAAGGTCGGGACCTAGGTCAGGTTGAGGGTCAGAGGTTGGGACCTAGGCCAGGTTGGGGGTCAGGGCCTCATAGGTGTGCATGATGGATTTAATTATAGGTAGGATGAACCTGACATCCTCAATGGTGGGCCATAGGATCAGGTGGCATGGAAAATTCCACATGGAAGGTGACATGGTCCATTTATTAAGATGGAGTGCCACACAAGTGCCACACATTAACACTCTTATTTTCATGGCTAGATTTTTGTTGGGAAAAATTTTAAAATACCATAAATTGTGATCTAGGAGTCATATTTTGATGAAACTTATATCGTCAAAAATATCATGACAATATGGTTTTGATGGTGGCGATGGTTTTGGATTTAGAGAAGATTGAAAAATGAGGTATTTTATGACCCCATTTCCATAACTAGAAATTAGAGGTTGGGTCATAATAATAACTGCTTCCTTCTACCCTTAGTGTGGGCTATGGGTGGTAAGGGGGAGAAGTTATAAATCAGTATCAGAGCATCCAGTTCAGAAAATTGAATTTAATAGGCTCATATGCACAGAGTAGATGATTAATTGATATGCATGATATGCTTGATCTGGTTACTATTCCTTTTATGCTAATTACAAAATACATATAATACATGGTTGTATAATTTTTTTGATTTAATATGATTAGATGCTAACCAATATTTGATAAATATCTACATATACCAAGGGGATAAATAGCTATGTTAATTTCATGTTTTTTTTGGTTGGATAACATTATTGTGTGTGTAAAATCAGAAAGACATGCATCAAAATACAACAATGAAGGAAGGGATGAGTAGTAGATTTGAACAAAAAGTATGAACAGGAAACTGCAAGGTACTAGAGAGGATTAAATTGGGAATATGAAAGAGGAATATACTCCTAACTGATCTGAAATGGGTGGATAACTTGTTATGCTTTGCAAGCACCTCCCACTCAGATAAACAAATTGAGATCTAGCTTATAGTTGATTGTGAAAAATTGAATTCTTGATTCAAGTGTATGTGTTTTAAACTGTTTTAATGCTTTAAGTATGAGGAATTAAACATCGTTTTTTTTTTATAATAAACATGTATAACAACCATAAATTTCAGCAAATAAGCATCAACACATAACAAAAAATTTAATAAATAAGTTCACCCGAATGTCGTGGGCTACGTCTCCTTGAGCCTATGTCAACTGACCTGGATCTTTGGGATTTGTTAGGGTCCTATAACAATAGGATTCATAATTTTGAATTTACTTTGATTTGTCTTGTGAATATATAGATAATTTTCTTTCTACAAATTGTTTTCCCATATTAGAAAATTAAAAAAATGTAAAGAGGGTAAAAGTCCTAAAAGAACAACCAAAGGACAAAAAAAAAACAAAGATCAAGAAATAATATTAAATATGAACCCCACCAAAATATATCATGAAAGTGTTGCAAATTCAAATGCCACTACTTTAGTTTACTTTTTGCAAATAAGATTGTGTGCAACTTGTCCAAATTGCCACAATCCATGAAGGTCAAACTGCTTAATCTTTACCTTTCATGCTTTAAATTTCATGTTGATAGATAGAGAATAAAATCTAGCCAAACTGTTTAAGCTTGGACGATTAGTAGTTAGGTAGAGAAATAAACAAGCTCATTTGTTTAATCTAATCCGTTGGATGTCATAAGGTTAGAAATATATAGTTTTCTCACTTAAAGAAATAAAGGGTCCACAAGCTTAAATGCACCCAAGAAAAGGAGATAAAAATGCTAGGATAAAGAAGGGTAGGGAGAAGCACTTTGGAAAATCATGGAAAGCACTGATGATTCATTTCATATTTCTAAAATCCTCCTGAAAACACAGTTCCCTTGTAAAAAATCCCTTCCCCTTCATTTTTTACCCTTTCCCTTTTACTAATACTCCTTTTTTCCCTTAGTTTAACTATTTTTCTATCCTAAAAAACCCTTTTCCATAACTAATTCCGCCATTTCTCTAGTTAAAACCCATTTACCTATTTAATAACCTCATCTCCCTTTATTAAATTTCCTTTTTTAATCAACCCACTTATCATAATTTTGAAATATTTTTATCGGGCCTCACTGCTAGATATTTCCCTGACATTATTTTAACAAAACCCCATTCCAAATGTATTTATAACGCTCACTTTCATTCCCCAAGATCCCTTTAACATCATTTTAACCCATAAAATTTAACATTTATTATCCCCATATTATATATATCCCCAATCCCTTAATCTACTCATATATATTAACTCCTTACCCTATAGTTAAATTAATCCCATATTCCCGTATCATTAATTTCCATTTAAAAATCCTAAACTATCATTATATTAACAACCTTCAACCCCACCTTTTAAACCTACCACTCATAACATCCGTTTGATCATGTCAAATCAAATCCAATGACCATTGTTCCATTTCGCATTTCCCACTGGTTTAATGATTAACACCTCTGAAGTATGCAAAATAGGTGGTTTCGTAAACCTCTCCCTCTGCCACGTGGCGATCCCTCACTTTATCGCATCCTCCAAATGAAAACCATTAACCACTTTCCCACAGCGCGAAAACCACTATTGGCTCATGCGATAAACCATTTACTTGTTTACCCCGCCTGGTGTTAAATCATCATGCCACCTTCCACTCTGCACTATGTGGTAAACCATTGCGAAAACCTAGAGATAATGAGAAAAACCTAGATGCCACTATGCTAAAACCTATATACACCCTGCACCATGCAGTAATCCAATGTAATAAATCTACTACACCATCTGAAAACCTGCTATTTTATCCATAAACATATCATGTTTAAACTGCGAAATTATGATAAAAATGTCCTACAAGATCATTACCCACCCTAATTAAAACCCCTCTGCAAACCAAACTTAATCCACAGGCCTCCCTTATTCCTCCAAAGCCATATAGCATCCCTACATCCTATGTTCTATTAATGATTGTTTTTGTTTTGCAAGTTATTAGTAGAAGGAGAATTTGGATAAGCAGTTGATACTAGTTCAAACTGTTTAATCTAGATTCTCGAGATTTAAGCGGAGTTTCATAAACAAAATAAAAATCAATTTAAAGCCTACGATGCAACACAGAAAGAAATTATTTATTCAAAGAGAGACAAGTTTGAACAAATGGCCATAACAGAAGATAAAAATATTTACAAACAACAACAACAAATTCACATTTTTACATGAAGTCAAACTAATCTTTTAGTAAAATCTAATTTTACTGAAAGTCATAAAAGCAGGATGAAAATAAATATTTAGATGATGAAGATTACTGAGACAGGGTAAAAGTGAAAAGGTAACAAAACTGTAAGGTGAAAACAAAAAACAGAGTTTAAAGATCAAAAGCAGAGTTAAAAGACAAAGCAGAACGTTACATATAGGTGAAAGAAAACAAATGGCACAAATAAATAGATGAGAAATATTTTTCAAAATCTGAAAGAGGTTTTTGTTTCTAGCATCCTCATATACAAAAACCTCTCTCATGTTTCTAACAACCATTATGGTTTTGGAAATTTTAAATAATATTTGAAAACACTTTTTACATAAAATTCCTATTTAGTCATAATTTTGGAGAGGATATTGTGGAAAATCCAAGATGAATTTTGAAAAACTGGAGGAGGTTTGTGTTACTAAGAGGAAAATATACAAAAAAATATCTCTCTTTTTATACAGGTATTACAGAATGAGAAATACATTTACATCTTCACAGACTAATTTTCAGATTGTGAAAAATCATGTTTTAGACATATTTGTGCAAATTATATTGTGAACGACTGGAACTTAATTTTGGGAAAATGAGAGAGGTTTATCTCAATAAAATATTTATATAAAATAACCTCTTTAAATTTTTACATATCTATCTCGGATTGAGATATAAAAAGGTATAGTTGGACCCCAATTTTCCATAATTTCTGAAGCAAAATGCACAAAGGAAGAAGATAGTTAGTGACTTGGAAGCCTCATCATCAACTAAGAGTTTCTATCAAATTCGATTTTCTCTTATTTGTCACCATCAATCCATAAATATAGTGCCAAATAGATTCATTAGTTTTGAGTGTCCTTTATTTAAGTTCTATTTATGTAAAATACAGTTTGAGATATTTGTAAACCAATCTTGATATTTTTTCAAGATTTTCTAGTTTAGAATTTGTATATATACTTCATCATTTGAAGTATTGAGTGTGATGAATTGTTGAACATTTATGTAGTTATACTATTCTGAACCTAAGGGTTTTTGTATCAATTTCAAGTCAGTAGACTGGATCACAGGAAATAAAGCATCATATTACATGATTCATGTGTTGGGCTACTGCAGTGAAGTATTTCACTTGTTATCTTGTCAATTTTCTTATGTTTTCCATATATTCTTGAATGTGTTCTTAATATAAATGATAAATTAGGAATTGTATTTCGGAATTTTTTAAAAGCACTTTATTTTGACTGATTATCATTTATATGTTTTCAACTAATATCCAGATTAGGGAACCCTTAATTTCTCCCTGATTTCGATTGACCTCTTCCTTTTCACTCAGAATCCGGATTTAAGAATCCTTAATTGCTCTTTTATCTCGATCAAAACCATTTCACCATCAGCCGTGAAGATCTAAAGTAACTCAACTATCTTTCCCTGTAAACATTTACCTTTAGACCTTGATCCTGATCTGACTGCTTGACACATTGACTCCATTTTCCTAATTGGATACAAATCTATAGCTATCCATCTAAGTAAGTGATTTCACCACCAAATCAAATCAAAACCCTGAAACCAATTTTCCCCATATAACTAGCCTAAAATCAAATATAATAAAAAAGTTAAATCATATAGAGAGAGCCCTCTCTGAGCATTAGGAAGGCTAGATCCTAAGGCTTAAAAGTAGGTTTGTGGTTACCTCAGTGAGTTCTTTCTTTAACCTTGAGAAATTACTGAGTGATAACATGATTATGATGGAGTTTAGTTGAAAAATCTAGTAAACTGCAAATGATGGAGTTTAGTGGCATTTGAACATGATTATGATAACTGAGTGATAAATTCAGTTTAGTTGGAGTTAAAAATGGAAAACTGACCTAAATCTGGGCATGCTCCAAAAGCTCCACCGAAAATACCATTAGCAATAAATTTAACCATTTTGGTGCCCACATGACCCCATACCCTGTGGTCTCGTTGGAGGTTAGCATAACTGAAGGTGGTAACCTCGGGTCGAACTCCAGTTTTAAAAGGTTGGTTAACGAAACCATCAGAGAAAATCATGCGGAGAACCATCACCATGTGACAAGATGTAGTTTAATACTGACAGGTAACATTTTTGTGCCAGTGATATAGCCCTAGTTCATGGGCTAAGGCCATATGGGGAGGGGCTGTCCCCTCCACTCTCCCGCATATGAACTCTTCAAACCTTAAGTGGAAGTTGATTGTTAATAGGGTTAAGTAACACATGCAACGGAAATGGTAAGAGCACATGCATGAAGGCGAGGAGGTTGTGGGGTTGACTCTTGCAGACCCATAAAAATTTTAATGCATAGTTCAAGGGACACGTGGCGGCCTCAGGGCTGGCCACGTGGTGCCTTCCCATTGGCCCTCTAACTTAACATACAACCTTCAACCAATAAAATGATAACACTTGTCCTCCTGTGACTGTCCTTGAAGGAATATTTTGGGGAATATTTTAAGGAATATTCCCTAGAATATTCTTTTTTCTAACTCTACCTTTGACTAGTCAACCCTGTTCAAATGCCAAAATTTGCAGTTTACTAGATTTTTCAAATCACGATAACTTCTTCATACGGTGTCGGTTTTTCAAACCGTTCACAGTGCCAGAATCAGGAAGACGAGATATATCCATTAGATTTAATTTGACACACTTTTAAACACTTTGAAATTTGAGCTATCACTTAGGTCCTGATCCAAATCTGATCACTCCTCCCAATTAGGAATATTTTGGACCCCAAAAGACTGATAGCTGTTCAGTAGATGAGAGTACAAAAACCTCACATTTCCAGCCTCCTTACACTTTTCCTTTCTAGGCTTAGTACCTTTGAGACCCATACTCAAAGGTAGTTAACACTTCCCTTCTTGGATGCTCTTGTCCTCCTATCAAGAATTGTGTCTTCCTTGCTCATCCAGAAATTTCTAGTGAGAAATTTATAGAAGGTAGTTGAACATCATTTCCTTGATCATTAATCAAATATGGCTGAAACAAATGTAATTTTTCAACATAAATGTATACATGACTGAAAGTTTCATATGTACAAATGAATGTATGTCTTACTGAGTTAAGAAGTCAACCCATTTATTACCAAGCAACTTCCATGGTGATTTTTCTGCTGAAAATCTTCTTCTTGTCAAACATCTAGTCTCACATCAATGATGGAATATTTGGTTCCATTTTCGCCAGTATTTTTATCCTTTTGCTTCAAATTCTTGGGATGATGAGTTGGATGCAATGTCCAACATTAGGCAATGACATGTCCCTTTTTTTGGCAATGTGTGCAAGTCTTTTGCATCTTTTGAGCAAGTTGCCTTCGCTTCAACTGTTTCCTGTATGCCTTCATCCTCTTCCAACATCTTGAAAAATCATGGTTACACAAACCACAATAGGAACATCAACTCTTTATTCCATTCATGCATGCATATTTTTCATGCCTAACATAAACATAATCAATTTGACTATAGGAAGAATTGTACCTCAAATGTTGCTTTGCATGTCCATATTTTTTACTTTCTTGAGGAGATGAACTTGTAGAAGTTCCATCTTTATTTTGAAGACCAAAATCGATGTTCATGTCTTTATAGTTATCAAAACTCTCTTGCTCGCCATAAGCTGCATGTACAAACATCCTGCTACAACATAGGCTTCAAAAAATGGCATTCAAATTGAAAACAAACTTGACATGTTTGTGATTTATAACTTGCAACAAAATTTCCTCTTGTAGTTGTATCAAATGCCTTCATATCTGTAGAGTTTTCACCATAATATTGAACATAGCCTAGACCAAACTTCTTAGGCCTTTCCTCAACCAAAATAGGATCAATCATGCCTTGTGCATGTTTTCCTAGACCCTTGCCTTCATACCCCATTTTTAACATCAACTTGGACCCTATACCTCTATTTTGATTTTCAAATGAACCTACACATCTATTTGAAGAGGATTTTGAAGACAAATTTGAGTGATTTACCTCTGCTTCAAGCATGTTCTTGGTTAAGGCCTCTTGGGCATGATGGAGCTACATCTCTATCTCATGCATTCTTTGAAGAAGTCATTTCTCTTAAGTTCATAGCAAACAATTTCTCATGAAGTCTAGTTCTTTCCCTTCCATCTTCATATAGAATTTTCACCATATCTTTCAGGATGTAGAAGTCTTGCTTCATCTCTTCATCAAAGATTCTTGTGAAGATAGAGGATTTTGAAACCTCACTTAAAGAAGTTGTCATAATTATGTAAATGAATTAAATAAATTCAACAATAATTCACAAAGTTTGAAAAATAATTAACAAATCTTCTTAACAAATGGTTGTAGATTCAAGCTCTTTTCTGCAGCTTGTATCTCTTCTTCAAGCAACCTCTTTTTGCAAACAATCCCTCTTGTGATTCAAGGGTTTCCATGAGTTCATTTGGGTAAGGAAGATGATTTCAGCCTTATTACTTCTTTTCCTCTTCTGGACTTAGCTAACAGTATCTTTCCCTTCACCTCTAGCAAACTCAAACTTGTAAGCATTAGTTAATTTGCAATCAATTAAATTCTTTGCACTGTTAAACATCTTTCAAGTCAAACAAACAATCAAGAAGACTAGTGCTATTGTCAAGCAAGAAAAATAGTGATCTGATATCACCTAATATGAAAAGGGTGGATAACCTGTT
Source organism: Pinus albicaulis (assembly GCA_034641835.2). Classification (NCBI taxonomy): domain Eukaryota; kingdom Viridiplantae; phylum Streptophyta; class Pinopsida; order Pinales; family Pinaceae; genus Pinus; species Pinus albicaulis. Next base: position 497,162,707 of record CM076574.1, read on the forward strand.
ATGCTTTGCAAACACCTCCCACTCAGTTAAAAAAATTAAGATATAGCTTATAATTGACTGTGCGGAATTGAATTCTTGATTCATGTGTATGTGTTTTAAACTGTTTTAACGCTTTAAGTGTGAGGAATTAAAAATTTGTTTTTGCTGATAATAAGAATGTACAACAACCATAAACTGTAGCAAATAAGCATCAACACATAACATAAAATTTAATAAAGGATTTCACCTGAATGTCGTGGGCTATGTCTTGTTGAGCCTATGTCAACTGACTTGGTTGTCTGGGATTATGATGGAAATTTAATTTTACAAGTTACTAACTCAACTCCAATGGATATTTGGATTGTACCATTGGGTTTAGAATACCATTATACCCCTGGAATGGCTGCTATCTCTCTAAATATGAACCTAGGCTCCCTTTGACTTGACCTCTTCTATTGGTGCCCTTAAGCTTCCCTAAGCTTCTCTGTGGCACTAACTCCTTAAGAAATAATTTTTCTGTCCCTGAAACCTTTTCTACTATCTCCAGTATATATCATAGATCCAAAATAGACTAATCATTTTCTCAAAATGAGCTCTGGCTCCCGAATCTAGGCCTCCAACCCCCTGTTGGCCCCAGGTCGCCCGAAACTTCCCTATGGTTTCTTCAGCTCCAAAAGTCTCCAAATGGATATGAAAATCCATTAAATGGATTCATAATGTCCAAAATAGTTAGAATATACTATTCACTTTTTGAAAAATGCCTCTGGCTTCTCTGGTTATCCCCCCAACACCTGGTGGCACCCTATGGCTCTAGGCTCGCTGAAAGCTTATCTGAAGCATGTAGGCCTTCATAAGTCCTCAGAATATTTTGAAAATCCTTCCATTGGATTGAGAAGTTTCAAAATATTTAGAATAGACTATTGGTTTGCTAAGAATGGTTACTGGATGCTCTGGATAGGCCTCATTCTCCTGTTGACCCCTAATGGCCCTTGGAAATTATCCGAAGCATATCAACCTTCATAAGTCCTCTGATAGCTCTAAAAAAATCACCAATTATTCTAGAATGTTTGAAACATCCAAAAATTACTATTGGTTTCCTGAGTAAGGCCTCTAGCTACCCTGGCTTGGCCTCATTCTACTGTTGCCTCCTGGTGGCCCCTAGAACTTCTCTGAAGCAAAATATCGACCATAACTTCTTTGATGGCTCTACAACCCTCACCAATGGCTCTGGAATGTCCACAAAATTTTAAATTGACTATTCATACTCCAAGAATGGTCCAATAATGCTCAAGATAGAGAATAATCAATTTTGTCCACTAACCCTCTAGGAAAACTCCACTAATCATGGAGGACTTCAATTTAGTTGGAGTTAAAAATGGAAAACCGCCCTAAATCTAGGTGAGCTCCAAAAGCTCCACCGAAAAGATCGTTAGTAATAAATTTAACCGTTGGGGTGGCCACATGACCCCATACCCCGCGATATCGTTGGAGGTTAGCATATCTGAAGGCGGTAACCCTGGTTGAACTCTAGTTTTAAAAGGTTCGTTAACGAAACCATGGGAGAAAACCGCGCAGAGAACCATCACCATGTGAAAAGATGCAGTTTAATGCTGGCAGGTAATTTTTGCACATTTATTATCTAGCCCTGGTTCATGGGCTAAGGCCATATGGGGGAGGTGTTGGCTTGAGGGGTTGGCCCCTCCACTCCCCTGCATACGAGCTCTTCAAACCTTAAGTGGAAGACGACTGCTAATAGGGTTAAGTAACACATGCAACAGAGATGGTAAGAGTGTGGGCATTCAAGCGAAGAGGTCACAGGGTCGACTCCTGTAGACCCACAAAAAATTTAATGCACAGTTTAAGGGCCACGTAGCAGCCTCAGGGCTGGCCACGTGGCACCTTCCCATTGGCCCTCAAACTTAAACGTACAACCTTCAACCAATCAAACACTAACACTTGTCCTCCTGTGACTAGCCTGGAAGGAATATTCCAAGGAATATTTTGAGGAATATTCCAAGAATATTCCTTGGAATATTCTTTTTTCTGATTGTACCTTTGACCAGTCAACCTTGGTCAAATGCCAAAATTTGTAGTTTTCTAGACTTTTCAAATCGCGATAACTTCTTCATACGGTGTCGGTTTTTCGAACCGTTCATAGCGCTGCAATTAGGAAGACTAGATCTATCTAATCGCTCAGGTTCACCACAATTTTGAACACTTTGAAATTTGAGATATCACTTAGGTCATGATCCAAATCTAATCTTAAAATCATTGGAACACTTATAAGTCTAAGAGTTGATATAAGAAGCTGCAAGGAAAACAATGAAAATATTGTCAGAGAACAAGCAAAAGTGGATGCTTTATTTTTTCAAAGTCTATCAAAATTACAAAGACAAAGATAAAATGAGGTTGGTTCTAGCCATCATAACAAGACGTGCCTAAGGATATCCCACTAGAGACTTAGAGGAATAAATTGGATGATAAAAAAGAAGAGGGACACCGATCAAGAAATAGGAAAATACATATAGAAGGAGGAACATAATTTCTCAACTCTCGGGAAAGTAGATTAATAAGTCTTATCCAATCATTAGAAAATTAAACCACCAAATATCACCATCAACGGAAGAGTCCATGCAAGAATAGATCAAGAAAGCAAAACCCACTACCTTTGATAGATATCACTACAATAAAAGAGGTGATTAGCACCAGAAATAGTGTTGGAAATAAATGTATTTGAGCCTAGGAATTGGTTTCAATTAGCAGTGCAAAACCCAAAATAACCTGATATCTTCACTTGCAGTTAAAAAATAACTCCGAAAAGTACGCTGGAAATATTGTCAATTTTAGCACCAGAAATAGTGCTAAGAACTATTTCTTCCATTCTTTCTTCCATTGTTGCATCCATTTGTACTTTTAGTTTTTCTCCCAATTTTGATTCTTTTATTGCTTACGATATGGCATCAAAAATAGCTTATTTTTTGGCTTCCTAATTTATGCCAAGTTATGCTTCCATTATAATTTCATTTGTTGCTTCGAGTTTTGCTTCCAATATGGCATCACTTATTGCATCTAGCTTTACTTCCATTATAACATCTTCTTTAGCTTCTAATATGGGTTCCATTATAGTGTCTTAATATTTATTCCATTATTACTTGGTTTTATACCTGAATGGTTTCCTTTTTTGCTTCTTAGGGAACACCAAGTTTGGTTTCTATTATTGCTTCCATTATTACTTCTTTGTTTTCTACCTGAATTTCTTCTAGTTTTTCTACTTAGGTAACAACAAGTTTAACTACTAGTATTGCTTCAATTATTAATTATTTGTTTGCTACCTTTTTTTTTTTTGCTTCTTAGGTAATGCCCAATTTTACTTCCAACATTGCTTCTAGTGGCTTCCATTATTGATTCCTTTGTCACCAAAAACTTATCATCACCATTCCATATGAAAATCGGGACATGATGGAATTGAACCACCAACCTCCTGCTGTAAAGTAGGAGATCTTACATTGAGATAGCACCCTTTAAATAATTAGACTTTAAAAATATATACCTTGAAACATTATAAACTATAAATTCTACAAATTCCATAAAAAATAGTAAAGACTTGGCAAATCTTTTACTAAACAAGAAAAATAGCATCGAAATTATAGATCCATACCTAATGGTTATGGAAGTTATGAAAAGTGGGTGGAGGTAAAAATAGTTACGTATAAGATACTCAATATGTTCAATTGAATGTTGTTGGGTAAGTATGGGGTAGATTAAAGGATCAACATTTAATGTCAATCCAGGGTTCGTGGAATTCGAGGCACAACATTGAAAAATGACAGAAAATGACTTCAAGGACTTGTAAAAGAAAACACCAATTTTCCTAGAAGTTATCTTCTCACACCTTCAAATTCCTACAAACATTGGTTAATAATGTAATAACATCTATGCATTAGAAACAAAACCCTAATTACTGAAAACATTAATACTGCAGTCTACGAAAAATTGGAAGCAAACCCTAACTATAAATAATTGAAAATATTAACTCTAATTAAGGATAAAACCCTAATTATTTTCAAGAAAAACCCTAACTACTAATTAAATAGAAACCTAATCACTAGCCCCTTATTTAACTGAGCAAGCCAAAAAATTGTCTTATTGAGCTATGAAAAAGACAATTCTATTTACTCCTCAAGCCAAGCAGAAAACACAATGAATGATAAAACCCTAATATAAATCTTGTACTCTTATTCTATCTTCACTCAACCTGTGTTCAATCAAGCAAACAAGGAAATAGATGAAAATCTATCAAAGGTGTTGTTTGGTCAATTTAGTGTGTCCTAAATTGCTGCATTTAATTTGTCAATCCGGGAATCGTAAGCTGATGAAGTGCGGCGCACTATATGTGCAAGATAACCTATTTCTTAACTTTTTGTCGTTTTTGGTTTTTCTAAGGTGAAATGAAAATTCTAAAATGAAAACAAGTTTGGTTATATTTGTTCAAGGAAGTGATATCCCCTATAATGATTTACCAACTTGAAACTTTAAAAGCAAATTGAAAATTACAATGACAAGACTTGAAAGAAAGTAAAAGTGTACTGCTGAAATGAAAAGGTGCTGCTAATCTAATGAATCAAAATAGTAAACTAGTGAACATGAAAACCAAACTATTCTTGCTGCCAAATAAAAACAAAAGAAACTATGCTTAAGGAAATTCAAAATTACAACAAAATAAATCTAAATCAGATTACATCAATTCATTTTCTGACCCTTCATCATTAGACCAGCTATGATTTTCGGAAGTAATCATAAACAACTTGTGTAACTGATATTTAATTTGCAGGAAGTAAACTAATACTAAACCATACACTCATGATTCAATCCCTCACCATCAGTCCAGCTGTGGCTTTCGGAGGCAACTGAAGATGTCATACATGATTTAATATATCTAAATTTGCAGAAAAGAAAATAATACTAAACTACACATTTCATAATGCAGTCCCTCACCATCAGTCCAGCTGTGGCTTTCGGAGGCAACTGAAGACGCTATGAGCAGCTTAATATATCTAAATTTGCATAAAAGAAACTAATACTAAACTACACATTTCATAATGCAGTCCCTCACCATCAGTCCAGCTGTGGCTTTCGGAGGCAACTGAAGATGCTATGAGCAGCTTAATATATCTAAATTTAACTACTGAATCAGATAAGCAAAACTGAAATGTACAAAGCAAGACTGAAGTTAAACAAAAGCTATGAAAAGCAAACTAACAGCAGAACAATGTTAGATTCATGTCATTAGTCAAAAAGCTATAAAAATGCCCGGGCTGTCTATCTAAAACCTGCAATCAAGAAAACTGATCAGTGATTAACAATCATAAAACATGAAAGACAGAAATGAAATGGAAATTATGGAAATGTATAAACAAAAATGAAACAACTGCAAAGTATGAACATATGGATGGATTATGATACAATGACTTTTAAAGAAATGAAATGAGAAATATACACTAATACACAAAACCTTAGCTGAGCAGGGGCCCTCTACACAGCCTTGGTAACGATCCTCAAACACGAATTAAGTTGAAAAACAAAGTCTTCTCATATTAACAAGCAGTTCATTACAGAATGGTAGTGTTACGGCTCAAGGGCTGCGTAATCACTACAAAGCAAACTAACAGATAACAGAGTACATTCACGAACATCAACTATCAACTAACAACTAACTTTATGTGCATATGCAAACGCTCTATATATAACAATAAACTGTAACTGTCTCCTAAAGTTCATGATGGCAGAGAGCACGTAGACCACTACGTCCACGGATATAGGAATATGGCCGTGTTGGAAAGTGGATCTACGGAAGGTGGATGCTTGAATTCGACTCCAGAGCTCTGCACAGATGTCGATTTAACCTCCGCAGGCTTAGAAACGGCCGTATGGATGTTTATGTGCCACGAAACAGAGTCCGGCCGACATGAAACTCCATAGTTGACTTCCATGTGGACGCCTTTGACCGCGACTTCTTTGGACGAGTTTTCTTGAACCAATAGGACACAAAACATGTCCACGTCATTCCTAGCCTGCCCATGTGGCTCGTTTCCCTTGTAGACACCTGTAGCATAGAGTTCCACAAAATAGCTGCGGAAAGTTGCAGCAGCTGCGGAAAGTGGCAAGATTCGCAAATTTGAATAGGCTAAAATCTAGATCAAATAGAAAACACAAAAATATAATTAAAAACCATGTTAGATACCCTTTTGCACATGATATTGACAATTTGGGAGGTTTAGGTGAGTGAAAAAGGTATGGAAAAGTGTATGGAAAAGATGCAAATTTGGGACTCAACAGGTGTCAATAAAACACATGTAAGTATTTCATACATGAGTAAAAATAGCCTTTCTCTAATCAAAACCATACATACCCTCAACAAATTTTTCACCTCCTCAAAATAAATCACATACCTAGAAACACTATTTCATCAAAAATAGTGCAATAAGGAAACCAAACATAAATAACTTTGTAGTTCTAAGAGTAGTAACCAATACTCAATAAATAATCACTCTTAAAAGCTATAAGCATAAAAGGAATACAAGTCAACACCTACAATTAAATGAAGGCATTACAAGAATATGGTGCATGAGCGCCTAAAGAAATTACAAGTGCATAATAATGAATTGACATGTAGATAAAATTTTCTAGATGTCTGGCCTCAAATATAGGAATTTCATAATATAATACTCCTTCTTGTCAAGAAATGTTGCTCAATAGTTATAAATTCAAGTCATAAGTATAAATATCTGATTTGAATGTTTATGATTTCAAACTCTATGGGTGAAGTAACAATGATATACAAACTATGCAACTGTAATGATTAACTTCATTGACTCTGTTTATTATAAAAAGAGGTCAAATGAGAACATTACAAATTTTGTATTAAGAGCATATTTAATTAGTTCCAAGTCACTCAGTGTATTAAAACTCAAATCCAAAACTTCTCACACCTTAATCAAGCCTTAATCAAGTTATAATTCTTTCCAAGTTCTAACATCTTGTAAAGGGATCTAACAACAACCATAGGTATTGCAATATAAATTACGATCCAAGTTACATAAGTTTAAAATCTCCAAAAATAGGTTATATTATATAAGTATTAAGAGATATGGAGGTGTAAGTCTAACTCATATTTCAATTGACCTCTGTATCAATACTTCAACAACACCGCTTGAAAACTTAAACCACAATTTGCAAGAGAGTATAAAATAAATGACTGTCCTCATAACAAAATAAGAGGTGATTTCTATAGCTGATGGTCACTGCTCATACCAAAGCTACACATAAAATTTCTTACCAACATTCACCAGAAGATTTCGAGATCTTTAGCATGAAACAAATACAAACTAGATATAGATTAATAAGCTGTGCAGATCTTATGGAAGACAAATAATAAACCATACACATATTTTTATTAAGTTTTAAAATGAATCTTAACAGTTAACAATCCTTAATGAGAAATAAAATGCACACGTCGAAATATCGATGACCTACAATAGGATAATGTACAAGAGTGGTGATGAGTTGGGTTGGTTAGTCCCAAACCAACTAGCTCACACCTTCTAGGAAAAACTCAAATAAGAAGATGTATTTTTTCATTAAATACACTAGAAGATAGAAAATAAACCTGACATGAGTATTGTATTAAAATATTCTCAGTGTTTTACAACTGAGGCCATTTGATCCAAGTTAAAACCAAAAATACAAGACTATAAAAAAATCCTCTCCCTAGCATAAGGCCATGATTATTCTTTTTATACATGTTATAATACGAATCTAGGTTGTAACAACCCATTTTTTCAAATTTGAGCATGATTCATAAATTTTGGAAAATTATACAGTTTTAACAAATTGGCCCCAAAGAACCTTTCATATCTCCCATACTATGGTGAATTTTGGAAAATGGGCTATATGATACTAAAATTTCTATACTGGGAAAAAAACCCATTCCCATAATTTTTAGAATCGACCTCATATGCACGAAAATTGAGGAGGAAGCTGGTTGCTTGAAAATTGCTGTGAATTTGGGCTAAAGCATTAATTAGCTTCTAGAAATCCATCCGTATGACTTGGGTGTGTTTTGACTCATGTGGGAGCATGAAAACCTCATTTTTAATACAAACCATGTCCTAATTTTCACTCGGAAGTGCGCCAATATTTCAAACCCTAAATGGGTGCAGGAACTCTACTGCTGGTGCATGAATTACATAAATCATATTAGTGATTAATAAACTTTGGAAATAATACATAAATAAATAAAATTAAACCCAATTCTTCATTGTTGCATAAAAAATGTGAGGAAGTGCATCGTAAAGGGGTCACAAATTGGTAAAACAAGGGGGGTAAAATAAGGCATAATGGAGGAAAAAAGATGTATTAAATATGAAAATTTTGGGACATGAAAAATACTCAATTAGAAGTGAAACTTTGGAGACATTATAGCCTATAATTTACCTATAATTATCAAACCTAAAATCTACAATTACACAAAATATTGATTTCTCACCTTGTGAATCATGTAAATATGTTGTGACAACATAAAAGCTGGCCTCTAAAAGATTGTTTTGCATGCCAAAAAGTATAAGAAAATTAGTATATATGAAGCAATTGTAACACCCCCATCACTTTATTGATTTTTGAGGAAGTGGTTGTTTATTATACTCGAATCCCAAGATGTGGAGATGAGAATGGGGTTTATAATCTCAAATTATTTTTATTTTTTCTCAAATAGTATTTAAAGTTGTCAAATATATTCAATACCTGGTATAGATGAGGATTGTGTTACAAAGTTTCATAAGAATAAATGGTTAATAAACATATCAATACATTATTGTTTTAATAGGACCCATTGTCCACTTACATATATATATTTTTTGAATTGTAATATTACCACTAAGCACCTATTCATAGGCATTAAATTTCAGTTCTAAAATTTACAAGATAACTAAGGGCTGTTGTCAAAGTTTCTAAGGTTGAAGCTTGAAAGACACTAGTGAATCTAAAAATGTTTCTATGTCCATGTTTCATCTATATAGTCCCTTAACAACTTCTGAAAAGTAGATGCAATACATATTGTGACTTTACATAGGTATAAGAAACTAAGTCCGAAGCTTGAAATATGGTGGTAAATCTACATACTTCTCCACAACTTCCAACAATAAAGGCACTGCTAATTGATAGTATATTATGTTGATTATGAGTTCTCAATACCTATGCACTACATAGTGATACTAGGGACAATATGTCATTCATGTTATGAGATGAGGAGCTCACAATGATTTGGGAAACCCAATAATTCTAGTTCATTGATAATATTTAAGGCATTCTCACCAAGCAAAATTGAATGAGATTCCCACTTATTTTAGATCAATATGATTTTGAATATTTGCAGTCATAGATGTCCAAATTGTTTAAAGACAAATTTTCAACAGTGCTTATTATTTAAACTATAATAAATATTGGAGTATGACACCAGTTATTAACCCTTGAAAACAACACATGATGGAAAAAGAACACTTGGATGTAAAATTAAAACCTAGATTAGAAAGAAACCAATAGTATTGTGATGCTAGAGGTGAATGTCAACATATTGGAAAAGCATACATGCATAAGAATAATCACCTAATTTTTTCAATAAGGTGTTGTCTCTTTGCTTAACAAGTGCTCTAGTGAATGTGAATAGTTCTAACCAGTAATCAAAATCAATAGAATTTTGACTTTTCTATTTAAAAATATGTTTAGACAATTGTATGCTTGAGTATTGAAAATTTGTTTACCCACTCCTCTGTCAAAAAATGCTTATAATTTATTAGTAATGTAATTTTAAAGTATCACCATGAAAATTAATAGCAGTTGTATCAATTTACATCAGATTCGAACCTTAACAAAGGCCATGTGTAGAGTTTAAACGATGTTACAATGTTATGATTAAGTGAAGTGTTTCAATTATGTATTCAACCTTATAAACTGTTTGGTGATCCAAGAATACTTTATCATTTGCAAATATTTTTATGGAATGATGCATTCAAGTATAAAAAATATTCATTTCCATAAATTGTAAATTTTGTTCCAAAAATGTAAGGTTTGTTATCCATTCAAAGATGCTTGAAACAAATGCAATGGAAAATAGGGAAAATTTATCTTAGAAGTGAATTCATGAGTGACTAGTGCCTTTAAATCAGTCAATAAAGTGCACATGAGTGAATTAAATGTGAGAGAAGTATCAAATTTAAATGACTTGAATAAATGTCAAATATGTGCAACTACAATTCAGTATGCTTAATATCAAGATATACGCTCAAGGAAATCTAACGTTTGAGTCTATGCCAAGTAAGTCATCCCAAGATTGAATGCGTTGATTCTATAATCCCAACTTGTTTTCAATTGGACTCTTGCAAAATTTTTATCCAAACACTTACGTTCATCTTTCCTAAAAAGCTACAAAATTAATACACAATATCTATAAAATTACTCATTATTTAAGCATAAACAATATGGTAATATTTGTAGAGTATTTGCATTAGTCTTTACCCTGTGTGATCTATATTTTCATTTTTCACATCAAAAATTATGTTTCATGGATAAAATGAGGAGGGAAAGAACTTTATCAAATTTCAAGGGACATAACTTATGACAAACTTTGTTCATGTAATGTTGGCCACTGTATAGTAAATCAAGATAGTGAAAATCCTCTACAATCTCCAAGTAATATTATTGTTGATGACCAAAAATAATTATTAATCCCAATGTGTCATGCCCAAGAAATTATTGGAAAATCCATTAGGGAAGCAAGTTTATTCCATTTCCCATTCTTGACATTTATATGTGATTATGTTTTTCTTCTTATATTATTATGTGTGTGTTCTTATCAACAAATAAATGCCAAAACAAGAAGATCACAACCATGAACACAATATATATGCTCCAATCCAGGGAAAAACCCCTCCAACAAGGGCAAACCCAAAATAACTTCTCCTCTTATCAAATTCAAAGGAGACTTCCAAGGCCTAAAAAAAGACTCTAGACCTTTAAAAAGACTCAAGTCAACCAACCTTTCTTCCCACAATATTTTTCTACAATTCTGGACTAAGGAAACCCTAAAAACCTTAGGTTACTCGCACATGAGAGCCACAAATGGATAAATTTAGAGTTATGAAATGCTACAACTTCTCTTCCTTCTTTCTCAAGGCTCTCATAGCCTCTAAGAATATTCACACACCTTAGCCGCAGATCAGAACATGTCTGATATATGTCAATTCAAGGAGGTCAAAAATCTTATTTATATACCCTTCTTATTTATATACCCATCACTCTTCACTAGACTGAGTTTAAGGGATGTTGTCCAACTTGGTCTTGGGACCTAACTAGACTTTTCTAAGTATCAAAATAATATTTTCTTTCGTGTTACAAGTGCCCAATAGGGTGTTTTACATCATGAAAATGATTTTGACTCAAGAAAAAAACCCTAGATGCTCTCAATGGGTTATTTTTCCTAATGACCAATGATATTGAGCATGAAACCCAAGCTTAAATAAATCATTTTTTTTTTTACAATTTTTTTTTTCTTTTTCTTCTTTCGACAAGTACATACGAATTACATAAATAAATTATGGAGACTGATACTAGTTATACTTTTCAACACTCCCTCTTAACTAGGAAGGTATTCATAATTGATCAACCAATACAAGGACAATACTTAAATTGAGAAGTTATCATAAGAAGAGTAGGTTGAGAAGTTTCTTAAGGCAGGTTTTATATACCCTATTCCTTTGAATGAGTGGGTTTCAAATCTAGTCACAGTTGATAAGAAACAAGGAACAATCCGTGTGTGCATAGAATTTAGAGATTTAAATAAGGATTTTCCTAAAGATAATTTCACACACCCTTTGTCGATCAAATTATCAATGAATGTGTGGGAAATGATATTTTATCCTTCACAGATGGTTTCTTGGGTTATAAAAAAATTACTATCAGTCCTGAAGATCAACATAAGACAACTTTTATTTGCCCCTGGGGTAACTTTGCATATAAAAATATGCTTTTCGTTCTTAAAAATGTTGGAATGATTTTCCAGTTGGCCATGTCTTATGCTTTCCACGATATCAAGAATATCATCGAAGCTTATTTGGATGGCTTAGCTTCTCGTTCTCAAAAGAGAATTGATCATCCCCATCATCTTCGGTTTATTTTCGAGAGATAATGTTATTATAAAATTCGGTTGAATCCAAATAAGTGCATTTTCGCGGTCACATATGGTCAGTTATTGGGGTTCATAGTGTATACTGAAGGGATTCATGTAAATCCTTTCAAGGTTGAGGCAATACTTCAGTTGCCTCCCCTGTATATCATTCATTAACTTCAAAGTCTCCAAGGAAAATCCAATTTCTTGAGGAGATTTATCATCAATTATGCTGAGATTACGAAGGGATTTATGAGATTGCTAAAAAAAGGAGTTCCATTTTTGTGGGCTGAATTTTCTCAGCACTCATTTGATGCTTTGAAAAAAGCATTAATCTCTGCTCCTTTACTGATTCTTCCTGATTATAGCAAGGATTTCCTCTTGTATCTTGTTGCGAAAGAATCAACCATAGGTATGGTTCTGGTTCAGGAAGACAATGCTCTCTTTGAACATGTGATTTATTATTTAAGCCGAGGCTTGGTCAGTCATGAATTAAGATATTATCCTCTTGAGAAATTAACTTTGGAAACTATTCGTGTTGTCCAACAACTTAGACATTACATTCTTCTTCGCAAAACTTTTGTTTTGGCAGCTGTTGGAGTGGGGTCCCCTGAGGTACATTTTTTAGTATATTTTTGTATACTTTATCATATGCGTTCTGCACGAAAAGGTCAAGGGGGTTTGGGGCAAGTCAAAGTCCCTCTTTTATGTAAATGGGTTGTAAGGGTAAACTGTGGGCCTCAAACCATGGTTTGAGACCATAGTATCTACGTGCTAAGATGGATATAAATAGATAGATCGAGTCTAAGTAAGAAGTAATGAATGTACCCCGAATGTGGGTGACATTTGACGCACGTATGAAAATATTCCCTCCCTCGTTTGATATGATGAAGATCTACAAAATACGCCTTCACTTGAAGTGGATCCACCTCCCTGCAATAATTTGCATGAGGTGATGGAGGAAAGGCATTACGAAGATACACAATGCCAACAACCAAACTGGGTGGTACCTCTTAGTTGCAATCATTTAAATGAGCTCCTATAATGGTATGACACTATGCCATAACTTGAAGCACATGCGTCCACATGATAACTGTCGCAAAATGCACCTGTGAGCATGTCATAATAATGCACAACATTTGCGCTTGTGCCAAAAACCTACAAAAGGGGAGGCCCTTCCACATAATGTTTTTCAAAGTTTTCTCCTTCTAGCTCACAATGCCCTCTTAGCCACTCAGTTTCAGTTTCAGCCCAGATACGCACTCCACCCGCTGCATAGCTTCCCCCCAGTGCCGAGTTATGAAGGACCCTCCCGACCGTGCACCTCCTTGACTGCGCACATCCCTTCGGCTCCCTTGCCTTTCTAGTTTCTCCCGACTGCGCACTCTCATCATCAAGCTCCCCCAGCTATGAAACCCCCACCTGTGAACCACCTTGTGCAATAGCACCTCGTTTCACACTCCCTATCTCTGCTCGAAGCATCTCCTCTATATCTCTCAGCCCCCCATTTCCCCTTTTCTACACTATCCCATGGCTCTGAGACAATGCTAAAGGACAATCAGAGACAGTCAAAGAGGTGCATTCCCTGGATGATACCAACAAGGGAATGATAATCATTTGGAGTCCTTTGAGGGCTCCTCTTATGGTAGTCATGCCAGGGATGCCCCCCAGAGCCCTGCACACGACCAGGAGGAAAAGGACCCTATTCAAGAAACTCAAAGAGGCAGAAGAGGACCCAGGAAATCCACCATTATGCACCAGGAGCACCCTAGGTCCTGCAAAATCGAGCCTCCTCTGGTTTAGGAGGCAGTGGAGAGAAGATACTGACGTATGGATCATGGACTTGGAGGGCACTTGAACATGTGTACCGGATGCGGAGTACCGGTCGCTCCCATCCTTTGCGCACCTATTTCTAGGCCTCCGTGTCGACCTAATGTTGAGGAGGAGGCCATAGCGCAGGAGTATGCCTACCATATCGAGGAGGAGGAACCAGACACCGAGGATGATGAAGAAGCACCATGACTGCGCGATCGCTCAATTTTTTTTTATTTTTCTGTTATTCCAGCTCGTATCACATAAATTTTACTTTCATAGGTGCCATGGTACATTTTGTAATTTTATGTCTAATGTTATTACAGGTCTGGTTTCCTCCAAGGAGGTAGCCCCATACCTGCGCAACTATGAAAGCAACAAAATCTAGGATTGGAAATGCCAGCTTACCAACTCAGCATGTAGCATATGTAATGTTTTATTTCGAATCACTATAGTTTAGCCTAAATTAACAAAAAAACAAGTAATGAATGTAATTTTTTGGATATAAGTATTTTTATGCGTCTGTGATATAGTTCGTAAGTCTGGGCTTGGGTAGAAAGGATCTTGTTGGCTGTGTGCATGGAGACCTAGTCCTGGCTATGTGCGGACTCCGTTGACTGTGTGAGCGGGAGGGTAGTTTTAAGGGAAGAGTTTGTATGTACTGAAATGTTGGAATCTAATGCAAAGACAGGTTTGGTGAAGAATTGTGTTATCTGTTTATTGTTTCTGATTTCAGATCAATTACGTCTGTTATGCTTAATTGTATCTATGTGAGTAGATCTAATATTTATGCATGAATATATGTTTATGGTTGAATACATGAATAAATCTGCTTAAGTAAATTGACATTACATAGATTTGGTTCTCTTATTATATACCTACAACAAAGTTGATTTGCGATCCATCTGTTTATGCATTATCTATGTCTTTGACTAGTTGATCTGATAAGTATTGTTTTGTATTTGCGCATATCTATTTCTGATCTGTATAAGTTCTATAATCAACCTATTTATGGCCACCACATTATTTTCTTCCTCAGGGTGTGGAAACCTATTTCCAACACCCCCCCATACTTCTTTGGCTGAGACTTTGATCTACACAAGCAGGTCATTGTTGAAAGGGCCAATAGTTGGAGGGTTTTTTGGTTGTGCGATAAAATCTGAACCTCGGTCAAGACCCCTCAAGCCAAAAAATAGTTTTGTTGCCGGGACCAAGATAATTTTGAGGGAGATTTGATGTTGTGGCACCCTGCTGATAACAAATATCAATATTGGCTGGATAGAAAGATCCTTGAATTTGTGATCTAAGAGAATCGAAGTTCTAATATATCACCTTAAAAGTGGGTTCAGAAGTACATCTATACAGAAGTTCACGAAATATTATTTTTTTCCTTTAAAACTGAGCTACATGAGTGGTTATAATGATTGACTAAATTCAATACCTGCACGAAGGATGATGTAGTCACTAAGTGTACTCTTGAATTGATTCAGCAATTAGAAAAGACAGACAATAAGATCACCCATGCAATATATAATTGGATCGATCGTGTCTTGGGAGTACTTTTGACTGAATTTTCCATTGATCAGTTTGTGTCATACTCTGAAGCAGAAAGGATATTTTTCCAAGGTCCTAGAGGTAAGTTCTTGTGCTCTTTGAAGTTATTGTTGAAGTTGTTATTATGTGAACAGGGTTGTCTATGCCAACATATTGTGTGAATGTCCCGAAGAGGCCCGACTATGCAAAATGGAATAATTTACCACACAAACCTAGAAAAAGGATTTATTTATAGCCCTCTAAAGCATAGATATGATAGTGATGGTGAACAAGAAACTAGTAGCTATAGTGAATTCTGCGCACTTGGAAGAAGAAGAAGTATCTCACGAAGAAGTTTCATCAAATCAGAATGATCAAAGAGCCTTGACCATATTTTAGATCCCATCCACTCCACTTCCACACTCATCTCACAATGTGCCTATGCCATCGCGCACTCCACCTACACCTCCACCTCCTCCAGGAACAGATATGGCCATGTCAACAAAGCTACCTACTTTAAGAGGTATTCAGAATGAATATACTAAGAACTTTTGGTTTGTGACTGATGTTGTATGGAGAGCTCAATCAGTTAATAATTATGATATTAAGAAAGTGTAGTTAGCCACTACTTTCCAAGATCGCGCATTAGATTGGTATATCAGATATGTACAAGAAAACCCTAATGGAACTCTATACCAAGTGAAAGATGCCCTAAAATAATAATTCAAGAAACCTAAGTCATATGCATAGTTGGTTACAGAAATGAAAGAGATTCAAAAGGAAGTAAATGAATATTTGTGGGAGGCAGATCAGAGGCTAAAGCGCACTATCAGAGATGGTGGATTCACTATTGATGATACCCAACACAAGGAATGGTTTATTTCTATGTTGCTCCAACATCTACGCCAACCCTTGGGTCAACAAAAGATTGCCACACAAGATGAGGCTGTGGAGATTTTGATGAAATTAGAAGCTACCCCAAACCTATTGCACTTGGAACTCAACAGATTCAAATTCAGTTAGAAGCGACACATTCATAGATTTAGAATTTTCTCTAAGATAAAGGCAAGGAGGTATGCACAAAGGTCTGGGGCATAAAATGTAAAGTTGATGGGCACCATAAGGATCAATGTCCTGTCTTCAATAATTATCTGAACGTTGGAGGACCTATCCCACTAAAGAGCGCAACTAGGCCAATATGGTGCATGATATGCCATGTTTCGGGTTTGCATGAAACAGATTTTTGTCCAAGGGTCAGAAAATATCAACCTGAGCTGAAGTAGCTATTTTTTAGATTCTGTTTGTCATTTGGAAATGATGAGAAGCATTCTCAAAATTATGATATGATGTTGGAAAAAGCTTAAATATATAGAATTCAGGCTGAACCTACCTCACCATCATCCCCATCTGGGCATGATGGATTTCAAAACAGAGGAAGAGGAAGAGGAGGTGGATCAACTGGTCGAGGAAGAGGGCAGGTTATTTGCTACAACTACGGAGATGCTGGTCACTATGTGTGTGACTCTCCAAATACAGCATGACAATCATGCAGGTGTTGTAGACAGTTTGACCATGTAACAGAATATTACCCTGTGTTAATTGCAAAAATGAAGGAGAAAAAGATGCAGACTCCGACACAAAATCTTCATATGGTCAGAGAAAAAACCCGTGAGGAATATCCTAGTGTAAATGTGGTCACTAGGAGTGGTGTAGCCACTAATGAAGATAAGGGAGAGAAGCTAGATGTTGTCCTTTGGATTCGTAAGGCACCCAAGAGCAAAGATGGATTTGATTTACAATGCACAAAGGAGACTTTTGTTGAAGTGCAAAAGGAGTTCACAGAAGGAAGTACTTCGACATCAGGAAGACCAATGAAGGAGGTAGGGGTGGATGAAGAAATCAAACCATTTTTAAAAGCTTTCATTAAGTTATTGCACAAAAAAAAGGCAGTAGAGAACCTTCAAGCTTTGATAGATAACTACACAGAAAAGGAACAACCGTTGATAGAACAAAAATATGTCAACAAAATCTATAAGCTTTAAGAAGAGGACAGGGCGAGAGATGTGTATGATTGTGTAGATCAGTGCTTATGAGATGGATCAAGTTATTCTAGATCTAGGGTCCGACGCAAATTTCCTACCTAAGAAAACCTGGTAGTGAATGTGAGAATCCAATTTGGAATGGTATACCATTCAATTGTGCATGGAAAATCGATAGAAAATAATTCCATTAGGAAGGTTTTCGTGGGTTGTAGTCAGTATTGAAGGTGTTAAAGTGATTGCAGATTTTGAAGTTATAAAAATTGTGGATACTGGGCTATTGATATGGATGGTGTCATAGATTTTAAGAAAAGAAGAATGGAGTTTGAAAGTAATGGAACTAGAGTCATCATTCCCTTAGATCCTGTATAAAGACAAAGGTACACAGAGCCTGTGTGCGCCGATGATGATATTTACTAGATCTATAAGATGAATCTATGTGAGGAATATTGGATCAACCCAAAAAATGATGGAAATATTAATTGGGAAAAGGACGGCTCTTTCTTCTCATATTCTGATGAAGAATTGGAAAATTGGCACAACCGGTTGCATGAAGTATCTGCGTTGCGCTGCAATTGAGCGATCAGATCTCTTTGATGCATAACATCCAAGGTACGTGAATTACCATATTATGATGGTTTAACTGAAGTAAATATTTTTTTAGGAGAACTAGAAAGAACTGTTACAGAAGGAAAAATATTCCATGCCCTGGATCTCTGATTGCGTGCTACTCCAGCATGATGGTGGGAGACTCATAAGGAAAAAATGGGTAATTGGGATGAATGCACGTGAATGATGACATTAGGCTTTCAATGTCTGACTATTAGAATGGAAGAAATCTACTCTGGAAAGGATGATCCACACCAACATTTGGCTAAATGGAATGAGGTATAGGGCATAGAACCAAGACTAGAATGGGTCCACATGTTCATTCATACGTTGGGGAACATACCTACTAATTGGTATCTAGAGATGGAGCTGCACAAAGGTACTAGTGAATGGTTTGCGCTGATGGAGACTTTCATTCTAACATTCAACTTTGAGAGTGGGTTTTGTTAGTATCAATATTTTCATACTTCCACCAGGGATCAAAGCACATTTTACATGTGCATCTTAGGTGTCCCACTCTAAATAAATATTCAATAATTCCATTAGTTCATGATATAAAATTGTTCCACTGGTGGTTGTACTTGTCATAAAACTTCACTCTCCCTTATATATTCATATTGGCTGACTCATTCTCATGTCTCATTGAGCATAACAACACTTATGAAAATTCCCTTTTCACCAGGAAGTCTTTTAAATCAAATCTCATTCATGAAAGTCAGGTCTAAAGAAGTCCCATTAGGTCATTAGTTTTATTTTTATTTTTCAAGGTCACTCCTCCATTTCAGATGAAGTCAAAAAATATATGAGAGGGACTCAACAAGATTTTTTTTTTCCTATATAGAAGATCATCATGATGTAATTATCATATTTTCAAAGTTGTAATTTTTGAGTTTAATGACTTTCATATCAAAATGTCATTTTGATATAAAATTCAATATGTAATTTATTTATATTTTTCTAAATGTAATTTTATGATTCTCATATGTAATAAATTCATCCCAAGCTGTCAATGCAATAATTTCCGGTCTAAATGGAGAAAAGAAAGCCAAACTCCATGACTTGATCAAAACTGCAAAAGGTCAAAAAGCCAGAAAGTTAAAGAGTATTAGTGCTAAAGTCCAAAGGGAAAAGTGAACATAGAGAAAGTGGGTTATTCAAACTAAAATTATAATCCATAAAGATAAAAATCTATTCAAAATATTCAAACAAATCATTTTCCTCCATTCATCCATTAGGAGTTTCCAGCAGAGGAGAAAATTTCAGAGCTTTTAAGCATTTTGAGAAAATTTCATTGGTTGCTGCGCGTTTCCCCTAGGCACTGTGTGTTTTCTTGGATGTTGCGCATTCAGCCCAGGTGCTACATGTTTGACCTATTATCTGCAAAGCAAAAAAAAATGGATGCTGCATGTTTAGCTCCGGACACTGCGCATTTTCCCAGACACTTTGTGTTCCTCTAGGACACTGCGTATTTGAAATGAGAGGGTTTCTCAGGGTTCTATCACTCCCAACAAGCTCAATTTTTTGTACAGACTTCTTCATAGCTAATTCAAAAAATAATTTAACCCTATCAAGCCTTATCACTGAAATGTCTCATGATTTAATGAAAATTTGAAGTGTTTATTGCTATGAAACCCTAGTTTTCATTTCCTTTTGCCATTTTTCATTCATATTTCCCAAACTCATGTCCCTAAACACATATGAGTCATAAAAGCTATAATATCTTAGGGTTTTATTAGACCTAGGTTATCATTTAAATTATCACTTCCTCCATTTGTCACGGCTTCTCCTTTCAAATCCACATTCCCTTCATCTCATTCCATTTACCCTAGGGTTTCTAATGCCTTCAAGTCCACAATGTATGAAGAAGAAATCAGACACATTAGTGATGAGAAAACACCAAAGAAGAAGACATATAAGAAAGGAGGGAAAATCATCATATATGAACCAGCAAACACATAAGAACTCATGACTTCTCCACTTACTGTGTCATGTTTTAAACATGTTGGTTGCTTTGAATTTTGTGAGAAGGTGCAAAAGGTCCAATATCACCCTATGTTAACAAGGCTATTCATCTCAGATCTTCATGATAGGCAGGTCACTCTTGCTGGGGTTACTTTTACCATGTCTACTAATTCCATTGGAGCTACTACAGGGATCCCTAATGTGGGAGAAAATGGTTTAAAAAAGGAAATATTGATCATAGCTACTATGAACCATATCTTAAACCTAGATACATGGATGAAAAAAAGACCGTTTTCCCTTTCTCTCATATTGTTGACCGATATGTTCCTATGATGAAAATCATAATGAAATACTTCACCCGTGAGGGGAGTTTTTTGTAACTCTATTCATATCATATCTAGCTTCATATGCATTTCACTAGAGTTAGAATGCTTCACATACTCTATTTCCTCTCCCACAACATTGACAAGATGGCATACTATAATATCCCTTTTTCATTATTGCTCATAAAACATTCATAAAAAACACATTTATAGCAACAAAATGAAATAATACAGTAAAATTGACTCTTGGATCCCATATATTAGTCAATATACATTCTAAATCCAAGAATAGAGTTGAAACAAGTCAAACTAGGTGGGCTAAACAGACCTCCCACACTAGTGTAGCTAAAAATGGTGAAAAACCCCAAGACTGCAAAATGTCGGAGTAGCTGCTCAAGGGACTGCACAGTCTAAGAGAGGGTTTACACATAAAATTATAGGAGAATAATATATCTACTCATATATTAATAAATAATGCTGAAGTACAAAGATCTAATCTCCTATACAAAATACAAGATAACTCGACAAGGGTTTCTTGTCAAACACTCTATATATAAAATGTGATATTCAGGAAATGACTGAATAATCATTGAAACACTAAAGTACATGAGTGATAGAGGCTGAAAGTTTTATGATCTGATGTAGAACCCTCAAGGTCTTCCTCCCATGAAAGGATGAACCTCTCAATCACAAGGAAACACTGCAACGAAGCCACCAAACCATGCAATGAACACTACCTCTAAAATAACGCACTCCCTAGCAGAAACAACGCTGGGAAGGTATGAGAAATGTGTGGTCTAATACCAAAGATCTTAAATATTTTCTGGAGCTATCCAAACAAATCTCTCAAGTGAAGGAAATCTTCCTCCAATGAGAAACTAGCTCAGAAGCTGGGATTCCAATCCCTTCCACTGCTGCACCCAGCAACACTGCAAAATCTCTGGAAAAGCTGTGCTGATGTAGATGGCTGAAGCTTGGCTTGAAACCATGATGTGGAAAGATGAATAAAAACTCTCCCAATGAGATAATCAAAGGAAAGAGGTGGGATTCCCTCCTGGGAACACCCAGTGTTAAACAACACTGCAACTTGCTAAGCAGCAAGCAAAAACAATTCTTGGCAGCCAAGAAAGATAATAATCTACAACATAATGAAAAATGTTTCCATCCTATTCCTTATATAAGATATGAGTTTTCTTTCCCTTGTTCCCACTCACTTAGGTTACTTCTAACCCAAGTTACATTTCCCTCCAAAATTGTGCTATCCATCCTAGGATTCCTCCTCCGCTAAAACTGCGTTGTTGACTTGGTCAAAGCAGCTCCATTTTATCTTTGTTCACATATGGAGGTGTCTTATTGAGCTATAAAGAGTGTCTCCTTTCACACCTGGAGTGTTTTTATCCTCCTTAGGAGACTTATGGGCTTTTCTACCCATTTATTTACCGGCTACAGCTGCTGCTAACTCTAATGTTCCATTTAGCTTGGAAGCTAAAATTTTGGGAACATTACAGTCCTCCCCTCCAAAATATTTTCTTGTCGTCAAGAAAATGCATAAGGAGAGAAAAATATCTCCCCTCATCCTCATGTGGCCTCTCATCAATAGCCTCCATCACTGCATCAAGAGAATCTGTGAATAAAATGTCATCCAATGCTTCCTCCCAGGTGTGCAAAACCAAAGTGTCTGCATCAATCAAAGGTGGAAAGTGTGAATGGAAAAATGCTATCTGTATCATGGCCTCCAAAAAGTGGGAGTGATGACCAACATGGTGAATGAGTGCCTCCCTCACCCATGCTATCATCCAAATGAAGTGAGTCACCCTCCAACATGGTAACTCATGAAAAGTCTTCTCCACCTTGTGCTCTTGAAATGAAGGTGGGCTGAATGAATGTACATGATAGGAAAGACGGCCTATCCCATGCTGTCCTCCTCTCCACTCATGATAAGTGTAGAGGGCATGCTGATCTTGTGCTGAAACATGATTGCCTTCCAATGGCAAGAAGAAGATTGAGCCTCCAAAGACTCTCCCTCCAAGATCATGAGTCATGCCAACCCAAACCATTCCATTCAAGATGAATGGCACATCATCACCACATGGCATCCAAATCAGAAAATGGCTGAAGGTTATGTACAAGTTTGGATGATACATATGGTCTCTCTGGTGGATACAGTGCAGTTCTCCCAATTGCTGCTTGAGAATGTCATATGGCAAGTGTCCCTGCAATAAGTTACAAGTTGGATATGTATGTTCTCCCAACATGGGGAAGTAAGAATAAGTGTATATCAGTTGTATATATATAAAATAACAATACACTTTCCCAATGTCATTTATATATGGGCTACTATCATCATAAACATTGTTCCTAAAGTGACCATGAAACCCAAAAATACTCTTGCTCTTTTGAGGAGCAATGCACTGTGCAGACATGGTGAGAAAGTAAAAATACTCAATAGAGTAATCAATAATTACATAAATTCATTCTCTACCATACATAGTGAGTTGGATTAAAGTGAGATCCTCCAAAAAGTCCTCCCATGATAATCTACTCATATAAATCTGCAAGAAGAAGGGATACCTCCTCCCTTTGGAATATCTCATCCATAAGATCATGCTCCTATGTGACAGTGTTGTAGGCCTCTGTAATAAGGCTCCATGACACCTCTCTTTGACATTCCATATGCCAAAGTCATCCACCATCATGTTGCTAAGTGAGAAGATCTTCTCCCTATGGGGAAGCCTCTCATGATCCTCCAAAACTGAAGGGTAGCCTCCTTGCACCATGAATGTGCCTTTCTTCTCTCCAGAAATGTCATGAAAATTATGGGAATAATTTTTCCCATACTCTCCCAAGTGCAACCATAGAAACAACAACCTTTTTTTATACCTCATCTCTCCCTCATTCAAGCTTCCTTTGAACAAAAACACATTAGCAATACATGGAAGCAAGATACAATAAAAAAAAGTTGCTAAATGACAACCAGAGAGTGAATCTTGGTCCCTCTCATGGAACCAACACAGTGCACCCTTGGCCTGCATCATTAACAAGTGCTTTACCAGCCACTTTTTTGCTACCAGAGTCATCTCATAAGATGAAAACATGAAGTCACAATATGGTGTCATTGGTTCACACCAAGAGACATATGGCTTCCCCCACAGCTCATCAAAAAGATAGCCAAGATCAATGCTACAAGTAGCTGCAAGTACATCTTCATATAACATACAAGAAGAGATGATTCTTCTTGTTACATCATGCTGCTCAAATAATGAAAAGAAGTACAAAACAAAATATGAAATGATACCTCCCCCATCATGTCCTTGAGGCCTTGAGCTGAAATGGATCAATTGGAAATTCTACCTCACTCCCAATGAGTAGGAAGATGGATGTGACATCCTCACCATCCGGGCTATGCATCTCTCCATATGCTGATATATGTAATGCTAAATGCCCTCCCAAGTGAACTCCTCCATCAACTGGAAATATGCATCAAGGTGCATAGAAGAGAAGCCCTCATGTGCTGCATGTAGCAGCTTCCCCTTGAGACTAGAAGATCTAGTTAAGAAGATCTTTCCATAGGAATAGATGACCACATCTCTCACCATGTATCTGTCATCTCCATCCGGGTCATCAACAATCATGCATGCACCAAGATCCTTGGAGTACTCTACCAAAAGCTGAGATCTCCAATAAGGATCAATCCTCCTCAAAGACAGTGTTGGTGATCTGTCATATGAAGCTCTCCTCAAACTGCTGCCTGCTACTTTGACATTCCCCATGCCAAAGTATTCCTCCAAACTCTTCACCTCTTCAAATTCCAAGAGTGGCGAGTCTAAATACAAGATGTCCTATATCAACTCTAGATTAGGTGGCCTCCCAAGTGGAATGCATCCATGAAGTGAGACATCAATGTCAAGAGTAGACTGCATATATGATTGGGCAACCTTGCACTTGCCCTCATTGCGCAAATCAGTCTGCCTCTTCCTTGCATTAGCTTTCTGAAACAGAGAAGGGTGTGTGCTCCTCATCAACTGATGCTGCTCTTCCTCCCTTCCTTCTCCTTCCAGCTGCAATGCTGCACAATCATGTTGCTCACTAATTGTGCTTGGACCTCTATGTATGAGATCCCAGGGAACTTCTTGCAAAGATACAAGAATCCCTCCTGTTGGAGCATGTTCTCCTACCTCCTCTGCATGAGGCACTAGATGTGCTCTAGATGTGACAGTGTTGTTGCCTTCTTCTCCATCAATGTGTGTAGGCAACATATCAACAATTGGATCCCTTTGTGAAAGAGTGATCCTCATGCCCTCTTGTTCAAGAATATGAATTGGAAGTTTTGCTTCTGGAAATATGTAATGCAAGATGTTAGCTTCTCCCATGGTTTTCTGAAATGGGGTTTCCTCCATCACATGAAAGGGTTTTGTTTTCTTAAGTTTTTCTTGCTCATGTGCCTTATGAAGTTCTTCACCAAACCTCCCCATAAAATTTTCTATGAATCTTGCATAAGAGAAGGTGTTTGCATTTTTTAAAGAACAAGATTCAAAAATCCACCATGCAAGAGCCTTACCTTTGAAATGCAGTGCTGCAACTTTGATAGCTTCATCTCCAGAAATATGGTGCAGCTGCAAATAGGAGTTTAGCTCCTTCACCCAAGCTCCAACTAAACATGTAGGTGACTCGACAAAAGTAGATAGAAGAAATCTATCTGCATCCTACTACTGGCTCTTCTTCCTCTGGATCTTGCAAAACTCTTGGAAATCAGTATGATCTCTAAACTTCTCAGTTTGAGATTCATACTCCCGCAACAAATCACTAAGAGTCATTCTCTTAGGCATTCTTCCTCCTCCCATCCATATCAGGATAGCTCTGGGAATTTTACCGCATTGTGCATCATGGAGTGCAGTTGCATGCTCACACTCACCATGTGAAAATCTAGATTCAGCTCTACAATTAACCTCCTTTGGAGATTTCATCTCCAATCTCATTTTTTCCAGCTTTCCCTGAAAGCTCTTCATAAATTTTGGAAGAAGATTTGTAAGCTTGTCTTCCTTTCTTACTGCACATACTGAAGCTTTCTGGCTTATTTCCATCTCTCCTTCTTATGATAGCATTGGAAAGTTCCCTTTTCAGGAATATCAAAATTCTATTCTAGAGATTGACTGCAGGGGCATTTACTGGATATGTCACCTTTGAAAAAAGGATGAGATCCAGAGGCTACCTGGCCATCTGTAGACTCTGTCTATAGAGCTTGAAATATTCCCCCTTTAGGGATTCAACACTTTGGCTTGAAGCCCACAGGTTGAGCCAAATATCTTGCTCTGATACCACTGTAATATCCCTTTTTCAGGATTTCTCATAAAACATGCATCAAAAATGCATTTCCAGCAAAAAAATGAAATAATACAGTAAAATGGACTCTTTTATCCCATATATTAGTCAATATAAATTCTAAATCCAAGAATAGAGCTGAAAAAAATCAAACTAGGTGGGCTAAATAGACCTCCCACACTAGTGTAGCTGAAAATGGTGAAAAACCCCAAGACTGCAAAATGTCGGAGTAACTGCTTAAGGGACTGTGTAGTCTAAGAGAGGTTTTACACATAAAATGATAGGAGAATAATATATCTACTCATATATTGATAAATAATGCTGAAGTAACAAGATCTAATCTCCTATAAAAAATACAAGATAACCGGACAAGGGTTTCTTGTCAAACACTCTATATATAAAATGTGATATTAAGGAAATGACTAAATAATCACTGCAAAACTGAAGTAAATGAGTTATAGAGGCTGAAATATTTCTGATATTATGTAGAACGCTCAAGGGCTTCCTCCCATGAAAGGATGAACCTCTCAATCACAAGGAAATGCTGCAATGGAGCCACCAAACCATGCAATGAACACTACCTCTAAAATAATGCACTCCCTAGAAGAAACAATGCTGGGAGGGTATGAGAAATGTGTGGTCTGCTACCAAAGATCTTAAATATGCTCTGGATCTCTCCAAACATATCCCTCAAGTGAAGGAAACCTTCCTCCAATGAGAAACTAGCTCAGAAGCCAGGATTCCAATCCCTTCCACTGTTGCACCCAGCAACACTGCACAATCTCCGGAAACGTTGTGCTGATGTAGATGGATGAAGCTTGGCTTGAAAACCTGATGTGAAAAGATGAATAAGAACTCTCCCAATGATCTACTCAAAGGAAAGAGGTGGGATTCCCGCTTGGGAACACCTAGTGCTAAACAACACTGCAACTTGCTAAGCAGCAAGCAGCAACAATTCTTGGCAGCCAAGAATGATAATAATCTACAAAATAATGAAAAATGCTGCCATCCTCTTCCTTATATAAGATGTGAGTTTTCTTTCCCTTGGCCCCACTCACTTATGTTACTTCTAACCCAAGTTACATTTCCCTCCAAAATTGCGTTATCCATCCTAGGATTCCTCCTCCACTAAAACTGCGCTGTTGACTTGGTCAAAGCAGCTCCATTTTATCTTTGTTCACACATGGAGGTGTCTTATTGAGCTAGAAAGAGTGTCTCCTTTCACACTTGGAGTTTTTTTATCCTCCTTAGGAGACTTATGGGATTTTCTACCCATTTATTTACCGGCTACAATTGTTGCTAACTCTAATGTTCCATTTAGCTTGGAAGCTAAAATTTTGGGAACATTACACATACATTGCACAAAAGAAGGATTATAATAATCAAATTAATAGTCTCTTTCACCACTCCCTTATCAAAATTATATTCATGCATCAAATTGAGCAAAATAACATTCCATGGGACACATTCATAGAAAATGAATTTTTCACTACCCCACCTAGTCAGCATGATCAGAATATCCCCTCATCATCTCATCCTCCCATAGCCACTACTCCATCTCAACCTACTGCTCATAAATCTTTACCAAGTCAGTTTCATTCACCTCATGTTGATCCTTCTTCTTCACCTTTCCATAACCCTTCATCATCATCACATCATGATTCTGAGTCATCAAGTAGTGAGGAGGATATTGAGGCAACTTGGGCTAATTTGGCTAATGTTGAGTCATTTCCCAAGACTAATCAGGGAGGCTACAAGAATTTGTTTTCTTCACTTGGATTGAAAGGGGACATGCCTTATTCATCAACATAACAGATGGATGAAGAGAAGGAAAAGGCTAAAGAGCCAATCATTGATGATGAGGAGGAAAAACATGAAACAAAGCATGAATTTCAGCTGATTGACCTAGGTGAGGAAGACGAGGAAAAATTCATGAGTGAAAAAATCAAAGTAAAAGAAGCAAATATTAGTGAAATTCAAGCTAATATTGGAGAGAAAAATATGTGATTGACTTTCTTGAGCAAGAAAATCAACAGCTGAAAACTAAGCCAAGAATCAATGAGGTAAAGATCATCAAAGAAAAAAGAGAGGCAGAAAAGGCTGAGGCCTTGCTTGAGGAGACCTTGGAAATATTTGGTGAAACTGATGAGGAGGAGGATCATCCTCCAAGACAAAAACCAAAGTCTATAGGGTTGAAGAGAGCATTAGCTCGGGAAAGAAAAAGAGAAGTTGAGTTGGTAGAGCATCTTACACTAAGTGAGTTGCTTGCCCTAGATATTAGAAAAGACATGGAATCATGGCTTGATAGATCCAATATAAATTTGGATAGGTTACTTAAGAAGGCCAACAAGGAAAATGACTTGTTGAGGGAAAAAGTTAAACTTCATGCATGGAAAGAGAGAATTTCATTAGCCAAGCTCAAAAGAGTTACTAACAAATTTAAAAGTTTGACCAAGAAAGGGGAGAAATAAAAGTTAGACATACTTTTTGAGGTTCCACTTCATGCCCCAATCACTCAATCAGCAAGTACTCCAACAATTTTGGTGCTTTTTTGCACTCATGTTAATTTCTGCAATTTTTAATAATTTTCAACTTAGAAATTTTGCTAAAGGCGCAGCGACCTAGACACTGTGCTCTTTTTCGGGGCCTCCAAATGCTAAATGGCCACCAGTAGTAGGTTTATAATGATGAGTAAATCAACTCTAGCAATTTTTAGAAGATTTGGAGGAGAACTGGTACCTCAAACATGCAAAAAACCACCTAAAAATCATGTTTCTGCCTCCTTTTTGACCTGGTCGCTGCGCATTTACCAGTCCTGGGATATTGGCTTTTTGATAGGGCAAATCAAAACAGTTTAAAAAAATTAAGATAGATCTAGAAACTAGACTCAGAGAGATTTCTAATGAGCTATCATGGAGCTTATTTTGACATCGTAAAGGTTGTCAAAACTAGCTTGCAAAACATGTTACGTTTCCTACTTGGACGTTGCGCGTTTGCTAGAAAATTGCAAATTTTTACAATCTTCAGCAAATCTTCTCCAGTTTGAATTTTCACTTTGGGAAATGTAATTTTACTGATGTAAATGTTCAATATGAATTTATTTATGATGAGGATTAACTTACTATGGGTAAATTCATTAGCTTAATTCCTCTAGAGGTCAAATGAATCAGTTTCCTCTCTTTTAGAGGCAAGTTGTTGGGTCTTCCTAGTCTTCAAATTCTTGTTTAGTATTTGGTGGAAACTGATTCTCATATCATGGATTCGACTCCTTGAGTGTAGGGAGATTGGCTTTGAGGTATATATCTTCTTATTCTTTCTCATTTGTAAGGGTTGGACTCAGTTGTATGTTTGGCTTTTGAAGGGACACACTTTTGTATCAGTTCTGAGCAGGAAAATTTATCAAATTTGCAGCTATTTTTATGGGATCCATGTGGTATGGTGTTTATTTTCAGTTTCTCCTTTTGTGCTTAGTTGTTAGAATGTTTTTTTTTTTATTTCATCCATCATTTCATTGCTATTAAGTGAATTTTTTCAAGTTTGATGAACAAAATCCATAATTTCTGTGCTCTGTTTTGGGTAAATATTCACAGTCTATAATTTCTTCAGTTTAGAAAGAAACCATGATTTCACCATGCTATTTCTAGCTCCTCACCTATCTTGATCATCCCACCATTGAAATCCTAAAGTGTTGAACCACTGTACCTACCTTTCCCCATAGAACAATTTGCAAATTTTGACCTAATTTCCCTTACCCTGACTGTTTTTATCCTTCTGATCCAGCACAACCCTATACAATAAAATCAAAACCCTGGGCTACTATACCTAGCCTATTATCTTATTTCCTCAGTCATCTTGGCTGTGATCTATATGGAGAGATCCATCTCCTTGCCTAGTAGGTCTAGATACTTGGATAAGAATGGTTTGTGGTTACCTCAGAATTTCCTTTTTTAGCCTGAGGTTCAATCTGAGTGATAAAATTTTGGCGACCATACTGGGGAAGAAAAGAGTAAGATCAGATCTACCCCAGTAATATTTCATTTAAATTATTAAACTTGTGGATGATAAGTTTAAAGTTTATTCAAAGGCTGCATTGAAAGTTGTAAAGTGAAAGTTGGTTTTCAAAATTGGACATACTGGCTTCCCGAAGATACACTAGATCTAATCCCGATCCAAATCCTCCCACCATTGTTAGTGATCCTCATAACATAGGAAGAAAAGCCAAAACTATTGTGGAGACATCTGTTTCAGCTGGAGATCAATCAGAGAAAAGTTCTATTCCCAGAGCTAATTCATTCCCTAGAAAGTTAGAAAACTTGCAAGATATTGAATTTGATATACATTTTGAACAAAACTTATTCCGGAGCATATCGTTGAGTTGGGTTGACGAAACTATTGTTGATTCCTCCATTTCCTTTCACAGTCCTGTTGAAGATATATTTTCACATACTCAATTAGGGTCAAATCAGGGTCACAAATTTTACATGTTCTTGATGATCTGTAGAAATTTTCTTCCCAAATAAATGCTTAGGTAATAAACAGACCTCAGATCTCAGCTTCTTCTACCATCACTTCATCTACTGTTCACACTACTCAATCAATGACCAATCCTCCCTTGATTACATCAAGCATCCAAATCCCTGTTATAAATCCTCCACCGTCCAATCATCATGGTTGCAAGATATGCCCCCCTTGTTCTCCCTCAGAACTTGGGTGCTACGCCCCAATATTACCAAACCAAAATACCTTTGTTCGACAATACTCAATCTATGATAGCCCAAAAGCACATAGACAAGATGAATGACTTCTTTGATCTTCATGAAATTGATATTGAGGATGTGAAGATGAGGTTGTTTCACAAAGTTTGGGAGGGGAAGTACGAAAATGGCTCAGAGCTCTACCAGTAGCCACTATTGACACTTAGAAGTTTTGCATCGAAAATTTGTAGTAAGATGGGAAGAAAAGAAAAATCCCCTTCAAATTCTGTCTGAATATGAGAACATCAAAAGAAATGTTGGCGAGATTGTGCAAGATTATTGTGTGAGATTTAATGCAGTGTAAAATGCTCTTCCTGCACATATCAGACCACTGGAAATTTTGGCTTTAGTCAAATTTCTGGATGGATTTGATACTAATATGGCATATCACTTGCGTGAATGTGATCCTACAACTTTAGTAGATATGCAAAAGAATGTTTTAAGTGTGGAAGCGAACTTGCTAGCCAAAAGAGCAAGGACGAGATATGAAAATAGAGTGACCATCAAGGAGGAGACATCTACTTCTGATGCTAAAATGGATTCATTACTCCGAACTATGGAAAGAATGGTTGATCGATTATCTATCTCAGACAGACTTGAACCACAGATCCAAAACCCAAATTTCAGAGGGCAGCATCAGCCACAGTTTAGAATCAAGCAAAGAGAGTAAAAAGAACTTGACCAAATAGTACAACAACAATAGATTCATACCCCGTTGCAGCAGAATTATGTTCAAGGAGTGGAAGAGGAAGAAAATGAAGATCTGGTGGTCGAAAAAAATCATTTCTTTACAGCGGATGGTCTGCCAATGTTTCTGACAGAAGATGAAGGGTATACTGAAAGTTTGGATATTCCAAAAAATGAGGACTATATCTTGATAAATGATGATGATTTGGGAACTCAATCCGATGATTACCAATGTGGGTATATGAATGCTTTGAGTGCACAGCGAAAACAATATTCTTTAAGGAGCATAGATGTACCTGTCAATCCTATTCAGAAAAGAAAAGAGGTCCAATCAAAGAATGATATTCCAAATAATAAGAGAAAGGGTAAAGAGCATGTGGATCAGAATCATAGCAACATGAACATCCATCAACAATCTCAACTATTAAAGAGAAAGACACTCAGAAAAAGGAGAATGTAACAAAAGATCAAAATGATAGAAGCGATACTGTCACCAAATAGGTAGATAAAGTCACAAATTTTAATTTATAAAATGAAATAGATAAATTGAAAGTGTCCATTCCTTTGACATAATTAGTAAATAATAGTCACTATAAACATCAGGTGTCTAAAATTTTGCTACTTGATCCTTTGTTCGATATGGTTAATGTTGAAGATAACCACCTTGAGCTCATTTTCAGTCCAGCTATAGAAGGTCAGTTAGAAGAGAGTGAAGTTCCCCCCTTTTATTTAAGCCTTAGAATACATGAGTACATACTTCATAATGCTATGCTTGATTTTGGGGATTCTCATAATTTAATGCCAAAGGATATTATGGAAAATATGGGCATGGATATCACCCGACCGTATCATGATTTTTATTCGTTTAATTATGGTAGATTTCCCTGCATTGGTCTCAGTAAAGATTTAGTGGTTTCCTTATACCAAATCCCAGCCAAGAATGTCTTAATGGATGTGGTGGTGGCTGATATACCACCTTGATTCAACATGCTGCTGTCTAGATCATGGGGAGCTAAAATCAAAGGTACTTTACAACTTGACTTCTTCTATGCCACTATTATTGTTTCCAGGCAATTGAGGAAATTGTACTGGGAAAAGAAAATGAAGTACATGATAACTAGTAAGGAGAAGCCCATAAATCATCCAATATAGACTGTGCATACAGATTTAGAATCTTTTATTTTGTATAATGATGGTAGTTTGAAAGATGTAAATAGTCAGCTAATAGAGGTAGAAGATGTACCAGAAATTTTAGAGTGTTTTAGAGCAGGTTTTGATCAAGAAAAAATAGTGGTGAATTCTTCTGAAAAACCCTTAGAAGAATAGAAACTCAGTGCATAACATAAAAATGAGGTGATCGAAAAAAGTAAATTAGAACCAACAGTTAAGTTTCAGCATCTAGAAGATGAAGATGGCCTTTGGAGCATGGATTTTGATGGTGCTTTGGGTAAGGAAGGTGTAGGTATTGGTATTTGGATCCGAAATCTTGTTTGTAAGTCAGGTGGAATTCCAAGTAATGTTAGAGAATGCTCTTATAAATTGGCTTTTGATTGTTCTAACAATGAAGCGGGGCATGAAGCATTGATCACAGGTCTCAAAATTTTGAAGAAACTTGGTGCAAAAATAATTTCTATTTATGGTGATTCTAAGCTTGTCATAAAGCAGGTGAAAGGAGAATATCAAGAAAAACATCCACGAATGAGAGCTTATAGGAATTCAGTATTGGATATCTTAAAAATGTGTCCTAAATATACATTAATAGCGGTACCAAGAAGTCAAAATATCATTGCAGATTCGCTTGCTATGGTAGCAAGTAATCTAAAAATTCTGATGAACTCAATTAATAAATTTGAAATTCATGTCAAACATGGACCTAATGTTCCTGATAACTTAAGGTACTGGCAAGTTTTTTGGGATGACAAAGAAATTAATATATTTTTTCAAAATGAAGGAAATTTCAAAGGTGCTTTTATTGATGATGTTTGTGATTCTGATGATCAAAACATAGAGGTCAATCAGATGAATGTTTTGCAACTGAAAGATAATATTATTCCTATAGGTCTAATACCTTTAGAATAATTGTTTGATCAGAATGATGTGGAGATAAAACCAACATTGAATCCTACATAAAAGGGTTTAGAAGACATAAACATCGGGATAGTAGATAAGCCTAATATGGTTAAGTTGTCTAAGACATTATCTCCCAAGGAAAAAGATAAGCACATCAAATTGTTATCTGAATTTTCTGATATTTTTGCATGGGATTATGCAGATTTGAAGGTCTATGAAAAAAATATTATTCAACACATTATTCTTATCAAGCCGGATCAAAAACCTTTCAGACAGAAGTTGAGAAGGATAAATCCAAGACTATTGCCATCCATCGAGAAAGAGGTAAATCGATTGTATAAATCTGGTATCATTGTTCCAATTAGATTTTTTGATTGGATTTCAAATTTGGTTCTGGTAAGGAAAAATATCGGAGAGATAAGGTTGTGCATTGGTTTCCAGAATTTGAAAAAAGTGTCTTTAAAGGACAATTACCCACTTCCTAAGATGGACCATGTTCTGCAAAGGGTAGTTGGAGCACCACGTATGTCGCTACTTGATGGTTATTTAGGTTATAATCAGATTTTGGTACATGAATAAGACCAAGGGAAAACTGCTTTTACAACATCGTGGGGGACCTTTCAGTATGTCAAAATTCCATTTGGACTCAAGAATGCAGGGGTTACTTTTCAGCGCGCGATGGATATAGCCTTTGCTAATGAGAAATATTTTTTCTTAGTGGTTTATTTAGATGATTTGATAGTATTTTTTGGTTATGATGATGAGCATTTACACCATCTAAGAATTTTTTTCAAAAATGAAAGGAGTTCAAAATTTCTCTGAATCTGAAAAAGAGTCTTTTTGCCATGGAGTTAGGCAAAATTCTCGGTCACATAATTTCCAAAGATGGCATTCGCATTGTTCCTTCCAGAGTAGAAGATATTCAACAAATAGATTTTCCGTGCAATAAAAAGGAGATACAAGATTTCAATGGTGAGATGAATTTCTTATGCATATTTGTTCCTAATCTGGCTGAGCATTTGCGTGAATTCACTAATATGTTGAAAAAGGAAAACAATGTAAAATGGACCAATGATGTTATAAAGTCTTTCAACTTGGTAAATCTGGCTTTAACTACAACCCTTGTTTTGGTTAGTCTGGATTATACTAGTGATTTTATAATATTTTCATTTGCATTTGAGCACACCTTGGTTGTGGTTTTGATGCAAAAGAAGGATCAGGTTGAGCAGCCCATTGATTTCTTCAATCGAGCCATTAGAGACTCTGCTCTTCACTATAATATTATTGAGAAGCAAGATTTGGACTTAATCAAAGCCTTGAAGGATTTTCGGGTCTATATTCTACATTCACACACTATAGCTTATGTTCCAAATGCAATTATAAAAGAATTTCTCACGCAGATTGATCCAGAATGAAGGAGAGGTAAATGGATAGCATCAATGTTAGAGTATGATCTCGATATCAAGCCCACCAAGATGACCAAGGGATAGGGGTTAGCCAAACTAATGGCTAAATCCAACTTGCATGCTCTAGACATAAACCTTACCATAGCAATGTCAGATGATGAAGAAGATGGCACTCTAATATAGGTATCGGAAATGTTTCTCACATCACCATGGTATTTAGATATAGTGTATGTTATTTAGCACTTGTGTCCTCCTCCTGTAATGTCAAAAAGTAAGGGTAGGTCTTTGAAAGTAAAATCTGCTAAATTCTGCATTCTAGGTAGTGCCCTTTATTAGAAAGATCTAGGAGGTGTTATTTTAAATTGTCTAGTTGAAGATGAAGCTAAACAGGTAATGAATGACTTCCATGGGGGAGATTGTGGAGGCCACTTGTTTTGGAAAGCAAAAAATAATAAAGTGTTGAGAGAAGGGTATTATTGGCAGACTCTATTTCCATATTTGTACAAAACATTCACAAATTGTCATGAATATCAAGTTTTTCAGGGAAAAAGGAAACTCCTTCCTCTTTCACTGAAGCCTATTGTAGTAAATGCTCCTTTTCAACAGTGGGGACTTGATTTTATTGTGAAATTATTCCTACATCATTATCACATCATAGATTGATTCTAACAACCACCGACTACTTCACCAAGTGTATCAAGGCTATTCCTACAAGGAAAGCTACGAACACGGTAATTATTCAGTTTTTAGAATCCAATATTTTGTCTCGTTTTGGTTGTCGTCAAAAGATTATTACAGATAATGCGACAACATTCAAGTCAAAGAAGATGATTGAGTTTTTTCACAAGTATAACATTAGGTTGGGCTATTCAACCACATATTATCCGCAGGGCAATGGATTAGCTGAGTCCTCTAATAAATACTTGGTTAATATCATTAAGAAAATGTTGGAGGAAAACAAGAAAAAATGGTTTGTGGGTAGACCGAGTGAGCACCAAGAAGTCTATAGGTATGTCACCCTTTGAATTGGTTTATGGTACATATACAACGTTTCCTACATCACTTGCAGTCCCGGTTATGAGATTATTGCAGGAAGCAGATAGTGAGGAAGATGATATTCAACGTCGAATCAATCAAATGATTCACCTTCAGCGAACAAGGGAGGAAGTTTTTGAGACTACTTCTAAACTTCGGG
The DNA here is from genome assembly GCA_034641835.2 of Pinus albicaulis. Taxonomy (NCBI): domain Eukaryota; kingdom Viridiplantae; phylum Streptophyta; class Pinopsida; order Pinales; family Pinaceae; genus Pinus; species Pinus albicaulis. Next base: position 497,198,612 of record CM076574.1, read on the forward strand.
AGAAAATCAAAAAGATTTATGATCACAAATCCAAGGCAGATAATTTTCAACTAGAAAATGTAGTGCTGTGATGGGATGCAATAAATGAAGAGAAAGGAAAGCACAGGAAGTTTGAAAATCTATGGAAAGGACCCTACAAGATCTTATATTATCGAGGAAAAAATGCCTATTTGCTGAAAGATACTAATGGACAAGAATGTTCAAGAGGACCGGTCAATGGTAGGCTCTTGAAAAATTACTATTTCTGATGCAACTTTTGAAAGAATGTTCCACTTTCATTGTAAAAACCAGTTTGTATTTAAAGTAAGGTTTGGAGCGGAAAATAATTTAGGCTTGGGGCCCGAAGTGAAGGCTATAAAGCTTGTTGATTTTCTATTATTTTCAGATTTTCTGAGTTAGTTTTCAGTTAATTTCAAATTCAGTTTTCAAGTCAGTTCTTAGTCACTTTGATTGGTTTTTGAGTCAGTTTTATAGTCTGCAACCTTTTAAATTGTTTGACGATATTGGCCCAAAGGTTAGGCACTTGGTGTATGGTATTATTGACACCTACAAGGAGTTACCATCCCCAATAAGGCCAATGTTAGTATTAGTATTTTCATACTTCCACTAGGGATCAAAACACATTTTGCATGTGCATCTTAGATGTCCCACTCTAAAGAAATTTTTGATCATTCCATTAGGTCATGATATAAAATTGTTCCACTAGTGGTTGTCTTTGTCAATAAAACTTCACTATCTGTTACAAATTCATATTGGATGACTCATTCTCATGTCTCCTTGAGCATAACAACACCTATGAAAATGCTCTTTTCACCAGGAAGTATTTTAAATCAAATCTCATTCATGAAAGTTTGGTCTAAAGAAGTCCCATTAGGTCATTAGTTTTTATTTTATTTTTCAAGGTCACTCCATTTCAGATGAGGTCAGAAAATATATGAGAGGGACTAAATAAGAAATTTTGTTTTCCTATATAGAAGATCAGTATGATGTAATTATCATATTTTCAAGGTTGTAATTTTTGAGTTTAATGACTTCTATATCAAAATGTCATTTTGATATAAAATTCAATATAAAATTTATTTATATTTTTCCAAATGTAATATTATGATTCTCATATGCAATAAATTCATCCCAAGCTGTCAATGAAATCATTTCCAACCTAAATGGAGCAAAGAATGCCAAACTCCATGACTTGATCAAAACTAAAAAATGCCAAAAATTCAGAAAGTTAAAGAGTATCTGTGCTAAAGTCCAAAGGGAGAAGTGAACATAGTGAAAGTGGGTTATTCAAACTAAAATTACAATCCCTAAAGATATAAAGCTATTCAAAGTCTTCAAAAAAATCATTTTCCTCCATTCATCCATCAGGAGTTTCTAGCAGAGGAGAAAATTTCAGAGTTTTTGAATATTTTGAGAAAATTTCATTGGTCGTTGTGCATTTTCCCTAAGCGCTGCATATTTTCCCTAGGCATTGCGCATTTTCCCTAGGTACTGCACGTTTTCCTGGACGCTACGCATTCAGACCAGGTGCTGCGCATTTGACCGATCATTCGTAGAGCAAAAAACAATGGACACTGCACATTTAGCTCCGGACGTTGTACGTTTGAACATGGAGGGTTTCTCAGGGTTCTATCACTCCCAACAAGCTCAGTTTTTTGCACAGACTTATTCATAGATCCTTAAAATAGTAAGTTAACCCTATCAAGCCTTCTCACTGAAATGTCTCGTGATTTAATGCAAATTTGAAGTGTTTATTGCTATGAAACCATAGTTTTCATTTCCTTTTTCCATTTTTCATTCATATTTTCCATACTCATGTCCCTAAACACATATCATTCATAAAGGCTATAAGATCCTAGGGTTTTATTAGACCTAGGTTATCATTTACATTATCACTTCCTCCATTTTTCATAACTTCTCCTTTCAAATCCACATTCCCTTCATCTCATTTCATTTACCCTAGGGTTTCCAAAGCCTTCAAGTCGACAATGTCTGAAGAAGAAAACAGAAATGTCAGTGAGGAGAAAACACCAAAGAATAATACATATAAGAAAGGAGGGAAAATCATTAGATATGAACCAACAAACACATAATAACTCATGGCTTCTCCACTTACTATGTCATGTTTTGAACATGTTGGTTTCTTTGAATTTTGTGAGAAGGTACAAAAGGTCCAATATCACCCTATGTTAACAAGGCTATTCATCTCAGATCTTCATGATAGGCATGTCACTCTTGTTGGGGTTACTTTTACCATGTCTACTAATGCCATTGCAGCTGCTACAGGGATCCCTAATGTGGGAGAGAAATGGTTTAAACAAGGAAACCTTGATCACAGCTACTATGAACGATATCTTAAACCTAGATACAAGGATGAAAAAAATACCATTTTCCCTTTCTCTCATCTTCTTGACCGATATGTTCCTATGATGAAAATCATCATGAAATACGTCACCTGTGAGGGGAGGTTTTCTCGACTCTATTCATATCATATCTGGCTTTGTATGCATTTCACTAGAGTTAGAATGCTTCACATACCCTATTTCCTCTCTCGCAACATTGACAAGATGGGATACATTTCACAAAAGAGGGACTATAATCATCAAACGCAGAGTCTCTTTCAGCACTCCCTTATCAAAATGATATTCATGCTTCAGCTTGAGAAAAAGAACATTCCATGGGACACATTCATAGCAAATGAAATTTTCACTACCCCACCTAGTCAACATGATCAAAATATCCCCTCATCATCTCATCCTCCCATATCCACTCATCCATCTCAATTTTTTGCTCATACATCATCACCAATTCAGTTTCATTCACCTCATGTTGATCCTTCTTCTTCAACTTTCCATAACCCTTCATCATCATCACATCATGATTCTGATTCATCATGCAGTGAGGAGGATATTGGGGCAACTTGGGATAATTTGGCTGATGTTGAGCCATTTCCCAAGACTTATCAGAGAGGCCATAGGCATGTGTTTTATTCACTTGGAGTGAAATGGGCCATGCCTTCTTCATCAACAAAACAGTTGGACAAAGACAAGTAAAAGGCTAAAAAGCCAATCATTGATGATGAGGAGGACAAACATGTAACAGAGCATGAATTTCAGCTGATTGAACTAGGTGAGGAAGATGAGGACAAAATCACCAGTGTAGCAATCAAAGGCAAAGAAGAAAATATTAGTGAACTTCAAGCTAATCTTGAGAGAGAAAAATATGTGATTTCCTTTCTTGAGCAAGAAAATCAGCAGCTGAAAACTAAGAAAATCATCAATGAGGTAAAGACCATCAAAGAAAAAAGAGATCAAGAAAAGGCTAAGGACTTGCTTGAGGAGACCTTGGAAATATTTGGTGAAATTGATGATGAGGAGGATCAGCCTCCAAGACAAAAACCAAATAATATAGGGATGAAGAGAGCTTTAGCTCGGGAAAGACAGAGAGAAGCTAAGTTGGCAGAGCAGCTCACACCAAGTGAGCTGCTTGCCCTAGAGATTAGAAAAGATAGGGAATCACGGCTTGATAGAGTCAATCTACATTTGGAGAGGTTACTTAAGAAGGCCAATAAGGAAAATGACTTGTTGAGGGAAAAAGTTAAACTTCATGCATGGAAAGAGAGAATTTCATTAGCCAAGCTCAAAAGAGCTAATGACAAAATTAAAAGTTTGACCAAGCAAGGGGAGAAAAAAAAGTTGGACATACTTGATGAGGTTTCGATTCATGCCTCAATCACTCCATGAGAAATTACTCCAGCAATTTTGGCACATTTTTACACTCATGTTAATTTCTTCAATTTTTGATAATTTTCAACTTAGAAAGTTTGCTAAAGGTGCAACGGCCTGGACACTGCGCTCTTTTTTGGGGCCTCCAAATGCCAAATGGCCACCACTAGTAGGTTTATAATGATGAGGACGTCAACCCTAGAAATTTTGAGAGTATTTTTAGGAAAACTGGTACCTCAAACATGCACAACACCACCTAAAAATCATGTTTCTGCCTCCTTTTTTACTTGGTCACTGCGTGTTTACCAGTCCTGGGTAATTGGATTTTTCATAGGGAAAATCAAAACAATTTTGAAAAATGAAGATATATATAGAAAATAGACTCACAGGGATTTCCAATGAGCTATTATGGAGCTGATTTGGACATTGGGAAGGCACTCAAAACCATCTTGCAAAACACGCTATTTTTCTTGCTTGGACGATGCGCGTTTGCCAAAAAATTGCAATTTTTTACAATCTTCAACAAATCTTCTCCAGTTTGAATTTTCAATTTGGGAAATGTAATTTTACTGATATAAATGTTCAATATGAATGTAATTATGATGAGGATTAGTTTACTATGGGTAAATTCATTAGCTTAAGTCCTCTAGAGGTCAAATGAATCAGTTTCCTCTCTTTTAGAGGCAGGTTGTTGGGTCTTCCTAGTCTTCAGATTCTTGTTTAGAATTTGGTGGAAACTCATTCTCATCTCATGGATTCAACTCCCTGAGGCTAGGGAGACTGGTTTTGAGGTCTATATCTTCTTCTTCTTTCTCCTTTGTAAGGGCTGGACTCAGTTGGATGTTTGGATTTTGAAGAGACACACTTTTGTATCAGTTTTGAAAAGGAAAATTAATCAAATTTGTAGCTATTTTTATGGGATCCATGTGGTATGGTGTTTAGTTTCAGTTTCTGATTTTGTGCTCAGTTTTTAGGATGTTTTTTTTTTTTTTTTAATTAATTAATTTATTTCATCCATCATTTCATTGCTATTAAGTGAATGTTTTCAAGTTTGATGAACAAAATCCTTAATTTCTATGCTCTGTTTTGGGTAAATATTCATAGTCTGTAATTTCTTTATTTTAGAAAGAAACCATGATTTCACCATGCTCTTTCTAGATCCTCACCTATCTTGATCATCCCACCATCGAAATCCTAAAGTTCTGAACCATTGTACCTACCTTGCCCCATAGAACACCCTACAAATTTTTACCTAATTTCCCTTTCCCTGATTGTTTTTCTCCTTCTGATCCAGCACAACCCTATACAATCAATATCAAAACCTTGAGCTACTATACCTAGCCTAATATCTTCTTTCCTTAGTCAAATTGGTTGTGATATATATGGAGAGAGCCCTCACCTTGCATAGTAGGGCTAGCTACTCTGCTAAGCGTGGTTTGTGGTTACCTCGAAATTGCCTTTTTCAGCCTGAGGTTCAATCCAAGTGATAACAAGTTTGACAAGATTTGTAAAGCATTGCATAAAATTCAAGAAGTTATCTTTGATATAACAAAGGCAATGGTAGAAATAACTTCACCAGAATGGGATGCATAAATGAAGGATATAGTGAATTGCAAAAATCTAATGGCTGAAGAAAATGAATAAGATCCAAGGAATCTTACTATTCTGAAATCTGAGCGACATTGTGCAGTTTTTGGGCCTTCAATCACTTCACTGAATGTGAAAATAACTCTAAATATTTGGCAGGTAAATATTGGATCTGAAGAGAAACCAAATTTGGCGAAGATTGGAGACTATTGGGATGATGACATAGTAGGAAAGGTTGATGACACTGATAGATTATCAGGACTTGTTCCATACAAAGTTTTCATAATTGAATGAATAATTGGAGAAATTTGAGTTATGAACATCACTTGGAAACTTGATGTGCACCCGGTGAAGCAACGCCCATACAGATTGAATCAAAAATATAAGCAAAAGGTAAAGGAAGAGTTGGATAATATGGTTATTGCAGGCATCGTAGAACCAGTAGAAGAGTCAGATTGGGTGAGTACCACGGTAGTGCAAGACAAGAAAGAAAAATGAGAGATCAGGATTTGTATAGATCTGCGCAAGTTTAATGATTCCTGTGTGCATGATCCATTCCCAACTCTTTCTCTGATGAGATCTTGGACAATGTTGAAGGACAAGAAACTTTTTTGTTCAGAGATGGTTTCTAAGGGTATCATTAGATCAAGATTGTGCCAAAAGATCAGAGTAAGACTACCTTTTCAACTGAATGGGGATCTTTCCAGTATACAGTCATGCCCTTTGGCTTGAAGAATGCACCTTCCATCTTCTCGCGCGTAGTAGTAGTTGCCTTCAAGGATTTTATTCATAATTTACTGGAAGTGTACTTTGATGATTGGAATATTTTTGGGTTGTTGAAAAAGCATGTTTCAAATATGTGCTTAATGCTGGATACCTGCAGAAAGTATCAGATCTCACTGAACTTGAAGAAAAGTATATTATGTGAGCCATTCGAGATATTGCTGGGACACATTGTCTGCCAACATGGGTTGATGGTATATCTCGCAAAGATCATAGTAATAGTTAATCTAGAAATACCTAAGATTATCAAGAAATTGCGCTCAATATTGGGGCACACTCAGTATTATTGAAAGTTCATTCAGGGTTATGCACTGATAACTATGCCCATGTAGAAGCTGCTCAAGAAGGATGCGACATTCTACTGGTCTGAGAAATGTAAGAAGAGTTTTGAATTGTTGAAGGAAAATATGGTCACTGCACTCACACTAGTATTTCCAAATTGTTCTAAGGTGTTTCATGTGCATGTTGATGCCTCATGTATCATGCTCAAAGCTATTTTAGTGAATTCAGGAGATGGAGAGATTGATCACCCCATTTCATATGTCATTCGAAAACTCTCAAGCGCAGAACAGAATTATTCAACCAAAGAAAGAGAAGGAATAGAAATGGTGTATGTGCTGCAGAAATTATGCCACTACCTGTTAGGAGGACATTTCAAGATGTTTACTGACCACTCTGCTTTAAAGTACCTAGTCAATAAGCTTGTGTTGGGGGCGAAGATATGCAGGTGGTTGTTACTATTATAGGAGTATGAATTTGAGATCGTTGTGAAACCATGAAGAATGAATGTTGGGCCAGAACATCTGTCAGCACTAAGACTAGTGAAGAACCTATGAAATTGGAGGATGGATTACCAGATGTGAAGTTGTTTGCGATCAAGGTAGTTGATGAGAATTTCCTTGATATTATTTAGTTCTTGAATACTGAACATGTGCCTGCATAATATATAGTAAACCAGAATAAAGAGCTCGTGGCGCACACAATAGAATTCACTATTATTGTTGTCCAGTTGTAAAATATGGGTGCAGAAAAATTTCTGCGAAGATATGTTTTGGAATATGAAAGGCGTGCAATCTTAGATGAATCTCATGGATGGGTTGCCTGTGGTCACTATGAAGGGAAGGAAACAACACAAAATATTTTTTGAGCTAGGTTATGGTGGCCCACATTGCACAATGATACCTATGCGCATTGTCGTGCGTGCAAAGTATGCCAGAGGACCAGAAAGACGTCACGTAGAGATGAGATTCCCCTGCATCCACAGATGGAACTACAAGCATTTGAGAAATGGGCCATAGACTTTTTCGAACCTATTAACCCTCCAGGAAAGAAGAGAGGTGCACATTTCATAATCATTATGGCTGACTATATAACCAGATGAATTGAAGCCAATCATGTGAAGGATTGTATTGCAGATACAACTGCACAGTTCATCTTCGAGAATATTGTGACCCGCTTTGGATGTCCTAAGATTCTAATAAGTGATCAAGGTACACATTTTGTGAATGAAACCATTGAAGCATTGAAAGATGAATTCTGGATGCATCATCATAATAGACCCATGGTGGAGCTCCAGGGGACCATTCTAGAGGAGGAGGAGGATGTGGTTGAAGTGGTCCCATTCTCACGATAGATGACCTATGTCGCACCGCGCAAAGCATCAGTCAGAGTTCCAATATATTTAGACAAAGTGTGGTCAAGCATTAACATAACGTTAATTCTTGAAATTGTCCCGGTTGAAGGCGATATGTTCGCCAAAGTGCCGCAGTTGAAGAGGGAGGATTGGGACATCACAAATGTGGATAATTTTTCTAAGCTTGCACTTGAGTGCTATCTATATCACGTTCCATATGAGGGGTGGCATTTTTCACCTTGAGCCGTAGCGATGGGTGTTGGGCTTGAATAAGGTAGGGCTTTTGAAATTATTACAGGTCTCGCATTTCAGGTGCAACCCGATAAATGATATTTGTGTGTGCCAATTGCTTGTGCTCGTGCCTGATGAAGCACTATGGCTAGGAGAGTGAAAACCTATCGATGTCACGCTGATCCATCGGATCACCAATCTGCCTAATCAAGGTGCAAATCCCATGGCTTATTTTAGAGGAAAGGTGCAAGAAAAGAGGGTGGTCGAAAAAATAAAAGCAACATACCAAGTGTCATGCCATAAAAAAGGATTCGTAGTAAGTGAGATTAATGATCCAACTATTCAATTTGGGATTCTCATTTTGGCTTGCAAGATGATGCACAAATGTAGACCTAAGGAGGTTCCCGCGCAAGTAATTTCACTTGCGAGACAGTGTGAAAAAGGATTAATTTACAATTGGTCTCAGTATTGATGTAAAGAGTTTTTGGAGAATGTGCGTGAAGCAAAAGCACTTTTCTTATGCTTGGATCCTACTTCTGATAGCCCTTATTGGCTGGAAGACCCATGAGGAAATGTAGTCTCCTAAGATAGAGCCACAGATGTGCAAAGCCATGTGGTATGACACTCCATGAAACTCTTCCATCCTCGCACGCACCATGGAGAATAAGATATTTTGGGTATTGTTCAATGCCTCTCTCTTTCATGCAGTGCAATCCAAGCCAAGGCTATCTCCAAATTTGTACGAGCAGTAAAAAATGATCGCATAATTTAAGGTGACTTTCCACAACATGGACATCCGCGCGAAGGGTGCAATCGAAGGAGTGTTGTACAAATTTCCATATTTAGTCATTGAGGATGATTTGTTGTGTTTCACTGCAGTGTGGCCGCCAGTGTAGTTGGAGCCTAGTGCATCAACTTCTATTCCAAATATGCCTACCAAGCTATGCATTGGTACACAGACAACTGAGAATACAATAGAAAAAGAAGCCACGACGACTACAACTGGTGAGATGATTGATTTAGAAATAGACACTGCACCTGAGAAGAATGGTGTTGTGCCAAAAGAGACAGAAGAGAAGGTGGAAGCACAAAATTCCAAGGGAAAAAAGCATGGTTATTAGGTCGCGGGAGGTTTGAGAAAGAAACAAAAAGGTTCCAAATACACTAGAGATGAGATCCTAACGCTGAACAAAGATGACCTCAATGAAATAGCAAACACAGTCATGACCGCCACAGAGGATAGATGGAAAGACATGGAAACGCAGTACATGACTGTGCTCGAGGGGGTGCAAGATGGCATCCAGGAGTTGAAATTTCAATCGAGCTAGATGCAAGCAAGCGTGCATGTAACTAGTGCGTAACCACTCAATATAGTCCTACCTGCGACTGGAGACAGTCGTACGATTTAAATTACTGAGCTGGCCATCCATGTAGAATCATCCAACCATCATGCAAAACTGCAAGGTTGCAAAGATATAAATATTAATTTATCTATTTTTCCTACAGGAAAATTGCATTTGATCCAAGGTATGATTGCAGATGAGCTCTAGTTCCATGAAGCCCATGCCCACACCATTGCAGTAGAATCGTAAAAACAGGCTATCGAAGCACATGAGAAACAAAAACCTGCATAGGAAGCATGTCGAGCAACAGAGGCTCAACAAGCTATACTTGAAGAAAATATCAATCAAGTGTGTAGTGACATGCCAATAGTCCCATCCCCAGCAGCCCTAGCAAAGAAATTAGAAGTCCTGGATGCTACATTAAAGGCCTTGTGCGCTGAAGTTTAAATGGTTTGGGCCAAGTTGGAACACCAGATTGTCGATTTATAGCTAAAATTGTAGCCAAAAACCCCACCAGAAGTCAGATCAAGGAGGGTTTTCGAGGTAAATCAGGCCTTTGATAACATCACTGCCGCAGTCACATAGTGCGGTTAGCTTTTGGATGAGGCCATGGGTGTCTAGACTTTGGTTCAGAATGACCATATGGTATAGGAACTGCGTAATGAGTTTCACGTTGAGGAACAAAAATTCGCTGATATCAGGATGGTGGCGCCCACCCTCGTCATTGCACAGCCCCTCGCCCACCTATAGGATGGTTGGGTAATTCAGAATGAAATCGAGGACTTGCACTGGAGAGAATATTTTCTTGAGGCAAGGATGAAGTCGTGGGCCAAGGAGGCTCTACAACTGTCGCAAACATTGGATGGAATGTTGAAGGCCATTCAACAAACACAATGAAGCATTGATTTGGCCACTGAAGGGCCCACTATAGATAAATTGGTCATTGAAGAGTAGGGAGTTGTTGCACATAGTCTGGAGATGGTGTTGCCACTTAAATTTTATGTCGCTACACTCCAAGCCAAGATAAAGGAGCAGACCCCACAGTGACTAGGGACGAGTCACAGGTTTGTGTTGGGTACCTGTTGGAGTGCAATCCCTTGGGGTACATTTTTGAGTATATTTTTGTATATTTTTGCATATGAGCACTGCACAGAAAGGTAAAGGGGATTTGGGGTGGGTCAAAGTCCCTCTTTTATGTAAATGGTTTGTAGGGTTAAATTTTGGGCCTCAAACCAAGGTTTGATACCATAGTATCTGTGCGCTAATATAGATATAAATAGATAGATCGAGTCTAAGTAAGAAGTAATGAATGTAATGTTTTGGATCTAAGTACGTTTATGTATTTGTGATACAGTTTGTAAGTTTAAGTATGGGTAGAAAGGCTCTGTGTGTGTGTGTAGAAGTTGTATTGTGAAATCTCTTAAGATGACTTGGAATGGATAAAGGTTGTAGAAGTCCCAAGGTCTTAATTGTCTCAACTTTATTCTCTTGGCAAACCAAACATTCTGCCACAAAATTTTGAATATCAGATTTAAGGCCATCCCAAAAAAAATATTTCTTCACCCTGTGGTAAGTTTTTAAAAATCTTGACTATCCTCCTAAAGGAGAAGTGTGCAATTCCAAAAGAATATTTTGTTTTAGTTGGGAATTCTTACAAATATATAAGCGATCTTTGTACCATAAGGAATCATTTTTCCAACTAAATGTACTAGGATCTTGTTGCAAATTTTGAATGAGTGTCCACACTTCTTCGTCCTTCTTCCATTCATCCCTTGCTTCGGTTATCCAATGTGGTCGAATAATAAAATTTCATAATGTAATGCTTCCACCTCTTCATCCTTTCTTGAGGTACATCTACATAATGTCTTTTATTTAGCTTCCCTTTTTTGTAGATTATTTCAAATTCATAACCCAACATCTTTGTGACCCATTTTTGCTTCTCTTCAGAAGATAGTCTTTGTTCCAAAAAGTTTTTAAGACTATCATGATCAATTTTTACCTTGAAGTGTCTTCCCATTAGTTAAGTTCTCCATTTCTTTAGGACATGTAGTATTGCTAACAATTCCTTCTCATAAATAGGTTTCTATAAATACTTTCCTTTGATTTGATGACTTTCGAAAGCAATGGGTCTTCCTTCTTGCATTAACACAACACCAATTCCATTTCCTGAGGCATCACATTCCACAATAAAGGTTTTTGTGAAGTCTGGCGTAGCTAAGACCGGTGCTAGGCACATTTCCTCTTTAAGATGTTCAAAGGCCTTAGTTGCTTCAAGAGTCCATGAAAATGCATATTTCTTCAATAATGTTGCTAGAGGTGCTACTATTCTCCCATAATTCTTAAAAAACTTGCGATAATACCCTGTTAACCCGAGAAATCCTCGCAACTTCTTTATGGTTGTGGGGACTTTCCATTCCTTAATGGCTTTAATTTTGTTAGGGTCTAGCTTAACACCCTCGTGAGATACAATATGACCCAGATATTCCACCTCTTGTACTCCAAAGAAACATTTGGATGTTTTTGCATATAATTGTTTCTCCTGCAATAGTTTGAGCACCCTGTCAACATGTTGAACATGATCCTTCCAAGACCTGTTGTAGATTAGTATATCATCAAAAAATACTAGCACAAATTTTCTTAGGAAGGGTTTGAAAATGGAATTCATCAACCCTTGAAATGTAGAAGGTGCATTTGTAGGGCCAAAAGGCATGACCAAAAATTCATAATGACCCTCATGAGTTTGAAATGCTATTTTCAGAATATCTTCAGTCTTCATTCTAATTTGATGATATCTTGAACGAAGATCCAACTTGGTAAAATAAATTTCTCCATGTAATTCATCCAATAATTCAACAATAACAGGAATGGGAAATTTATCTTTAATGGTGAGCTTATTGAGCTCCCTATAATCGGGACACATGATCCATGATCCATCCTTCTTGTGTACCAATACTACAGGAGCAGAGAAAGAACTTTGACTAGGTTGAATTATACCAGCCTCTAACATTTCTGCAATCATACGTTCAATTTCACTCTTTTGGAAATAAGGATCTCTGTAAGGTTGGATGTTTGGAGGAAAAATTCCTGGAATCAAATGAATAGCATGATCATGATCACAAATAGGTGGGAGTCCTTTGGGAGTATCAAACACATTGGAATGATTGTCCAAGACTCTTTGGAGATCTGAAGAAATAGATGATTTTGATGTTGGAACTTCTAGTGAGCATAATTGTGCAATTATGCCTCGTTGTTATTTCTTTAGAATATTTTTCATGACATTAGAGCTTATTACCTTTCCTAGCTTCCCTGTGATACCACGTAATTCGATTTCCTTTCCTTCTGAATTTTTTTTTAAGAAAAGTTCTTGAAAATTAAAAGCTACCTTCCCCAAATATTGTAACCATTGTACTCCTAGTACGACATCAGCACCTCCCATTGGGATGGAAAGAACTGGACTATTCAATACATATTCCCCCATGGATAGCTTGATATTATGGCATTTTCCAGAGTAATTTATAGTTCCTCCATTTGCAACCATCACTTGACATTCTGGTGTCGGGTATAGGAAACAATTCAATTCCTTGGCTACCTTACAATGAATAAAATTATGGGTACTACTTGAATCAATAAACACTATTACCTTTTTCTTCTTGATATGTCCTTCTATCTTGAGAGTTTGAGGAGTGGTAATTCTTTCCAATTAATTACATGATATGGTCAGACTCATTTCTTCCTCTTCTAGGGTTGGTTCCTGGTGTATATCCTCTTCTTGTTCATTTTCTTCTTCCTCTTCACAATCTATGTAAAGTAATTTCTTCTCAGCACACGTATGACCTTTAGTGTATTTGCTATCACAACTATAGCAAAGCCCTTTTTCTCTTCTTTTTTTCCAATTGTTGTGGTGTCAACCTTGTAGGTTGTTGAAATCTAGGAGTAGCAACACTTCCCTCTTTATAGAAGTGAGTGGTAGGCTTCCTTGTTGCCATAATTTTACATTCAATTTTTCATGCCAACCTGAATGCCTTTTCCAATGAATTAGGTTCCAAAATGCAAACTTCATGTTGGATGTTATCCTTTAAAGTACCTATGAAGAGATCAATTCTGTGTTCCTCTCGAATATCAGTTACCCTTATATTCAATTTTTGGAAGTCCTTAATGTGCTCCCCCACTAAACCCTTTTGTTTGAGATTTATCGATTGGCTAAAGAAGGTGTTGCTCTTTGTATCCTCATAATGTGCTATCATTTCCTCTATAAAAATTGACCAAGTGACAATTTTTTACCAGAGAAAAGCCATCGATACCATACAAATGTATTTTGTTCTAGATGTAAAGTTGCAATGCGTACCTTTTGTGTGTTTTGCACATTATTGAGATCAAAATATTGCTCCATCTGTAGTATCCATGTTACGGGATCCTTGCCATCAATCTTCCTCGTATCCATCATTGGAATATGGTGGTTCTTCCTGCCAACATTAGAGTTTACGAAATCACGATTATCATTTATTTTGTTCTTATCATGAGTTTCCTCTACTATCTTTTCACCATTAGGAAACATTTGTTGTATCAACTTTGTCAAACCTTCCATGTCTGCTTTTAGATCATTCTTCATGTTTTCCATTTTTTCATCGATCTTAGCTTCCATGCCAACTTCCATGCCATCCATATTAGCTTCCAAACATTCATCTTAGCTTCCACGCCTTTCTTCAAACCATCCATTTCCTTTTTTTTTTGCTCTTTGCGATAGCGAAATTTGGTGCACTTGCTCATGGACTTTTGATATCTCATGTTGCATTTCTTCATCTTCATGAGTCATAGTAAAGCTTTATGAAGGATTAATGGGTGTTTAATTCTTTTTAGGAGGAATTTTAGAACCCAATACTGATAGCTATGCTGAATAGGCCTTTGGAATCAACTAGAACTAATTTTTCAAACAAGACTTATGCAATTTGAAAAAAATACACACCTTTTTCTTGATTTTGAGGAGCTCGATATTGAAACTAAATTATCTTTATGATTTCAGATCTTAAATATCTAAAATTTGACCCTGAATTCACCCTCTAAATCTTCTTTCAAATGCCATAGGTCTAACCTTATTTGGATTCTTCAAGGCAAAGTTATGTCTAATCTCCCACAATGACCCAATTATGGACTGGTTTAGTATAGAAAACTTGTATGACTTTCCACGTGTCACTTTTTCCTCCTTTGGCTCTGAAATTGATAAGAAAGAAACTATAGTCTGTGTTCTTGTGGCCACTTTTTACAGCATTCCAATCCGATGCTCAGAGAGAGAGTTATGAAGGTTTTCCCACGATAGCCTCTTTGAGATGAAATTCAGGAGCCTGCAAAAGGCAAAAATTCAACAGATCATATCTCCGAAAATATTGTGAACGAAGCTCTGAAATTTTGTGACTATGTTCCTCAGGATTTCGGCTTCGTTCTTTGAAAATTTCAGCTTCTGAAACTTCGTAGAAACAAAGTTATAGTGAAAATTCCGTGATTACTTGTTTAGGTTAAATTCAAGATCCTGCAAACAACCCTAACTTCCACAGATCATATCTCCAAAAATATTGTGAATCAAGCTTTGAAATATTGTGACAATGTTCCTCAGGATTTTATCTTCGCACTCTCAAAATTTCATCTTCTGATCCTTCGTAGAAAAATAATTATAGCGACAATGCCATGATGACCTGTTTGAGTCAGCGAAACCCTAGAATCCAAAGCTCTAATACCAAATGTTGTGAAACCAACTCCAATAATAGAATAAATGAGATATCAACGTCTTAGAAATAAGCCACTTCGAGGGGGAAACCTCCAATACATTACATGAATGAACAATTCTTGGATGATACAAATTACAAAACCTCCTTTCTATATATAGGAGTCCATAGGGCCACAATGTAATCCTAGTGGGGCCACAATGTAATCCTAGCCGACCTAACAATAATAATTTAAGGGCACAATAATAACAATATGGGGGTTACAAGGGTACAATAATAACAATAAGGGGGTTAGACTAACAACAATAAGGGACTACACTAGAAATATAGGGACCTAACAGACCTAGTCCTGGCTCTGTGCAGACTCCACTGGCTATGTGTGTAGAAGGGTAATTGTAAGGGAAGAGTCTGTATGTACTAAACTGTTGGAATCTAATGAAAAGACCGGTTTGGCGAAGCATTGTGTTATCATTTTATTGTTTCTGCTTTGATATCGTTTACTTCTGTTATGTTTAACTGTATCTATGCGAGTAGATATGATCTTTATGCATGAATATATGTTGATGGTTGAATACATGAATACATATTCTTAAGTAAATGTACATTACATAGATCTAGTTCTGTTATTATATATCTGCAACAAATGTGATTTGTGATCCATCTGTTTATGAATTATCTATGTCTGCGACTAGCCGATATGATAAGTTTTATTCTGTATTTGTGCGCATTTGTTTCCGATTTGTTTAAGTTCTGCAGTAAACTTGTTTAGCGTCACTACATTATTTTCTTCCTCGGGGTGCGGAAACCTGGTTCCAGCACCCCCCATACTGATTTGGGTGAGACTTTGATCTGTGCAAGTAGGTCATTTCCAAAAGGGCTAGTAGTTGGTAGGTTTGTTGGTTGTGCAATAAACTCTGAACCTGGGTCAAAAACCCTTAAGCCAACAAAAATTGTCAATAAATTTTAGTTTGTTCTCAGTAGGTGAGTGATTGGGGGAAAATATAATAGATGTAATGTTATTCTACAAGAATTCGATCTCTAGTTCTTGTTTGCTAAATCCAAGAAATATTTAACATTTGTGGAATTAATCTCAGAGTTTCCTTGTGAAGAAGAAATAGTTTATGAGGAATAATTCCCCGATGAACATATTTTCCTTAGTTCTTTACAAGATCCTTGGTATGGGATATTATTATATATCTTCAGACTTCGAAGTTTCCCCTCTCTTTTTCAAAGGATGAGCGAAGAAAATTGCATCACTTGGCTAAAATTTATGTTATCATTGGTGACACTTTATATCACCAAAGGGTTGATTCAATCCTTAGACGTTGCTTAACCATAGAATAAGTTGAGTTAGTGATGAATGATTGCCACAATGGATCTTGTGGTGGTAATTTGTCAGGGCTTGCTATAGCCCAAAAAATTCTGCGTGTTGTCTATTTTTGGCCTTCGATCTTCAAATATTATGTTGAAGAGGTCAAGAAATTTTATCCTTATCAAGTCTATACCTGGAAGATGCATGTTCATCCAACTCCACTATTTCTTGTTGATACTGTCGGTCTGTTTACAAAGTGGGGAATTTATTTTACAACTTTTAACCCATCTTCAGAAAAGGGTCATAAATATATCATTGTAGTAGTGGACTACATCACTAAGTGGGCCAAGGCTATGCCTATCATTACGAATGATGGTGAAGCAATAGCCCAATCTATTTTGAACCAAGTCATTTCTCGTTTTGGTATTAATAAAGATATTGTCACTAACCAGGACAGTCATTTTTAGAACAACATGATGACTGATTTGGTTCTCAAGTTAAGTTTATGGAAGGAGAATTCATCTCCTTATTATCCTCAAGCCAATGGGAAAGTGGAAGTCATGAATAAATCCTTAAAGGTTATCTTGAAAAGGAAAATTAATAAAACTCAATCTGATTGGCACATTATGTTGTATCTTATGCTTTGGGATAATTGAATGTCAGTTAATACTGCAACTGGTTTCACTCCTTTTCAAATAGTTTACGGGTTGGAATCAATCTTCCCTGTGGAATGTGAAATTCCTTCTCTTAAGCTAGCTGTTGAACTTCTTCCAAACACTACCAGTCTTGAAGAATGCCTTGTTTATTTGGAATGTCTTGATGAGCAGCTTCGAGACATAGCCACAATTAACTAAGCTCATAAGAAGAGGGTGAATGTTTAGTACGATGAGACAATATGCCCTAGAGTTTTTTCTGAAGGTGACCTTGTCTTGGTCTATGATCAAGACAAGGATGCCTTAGGGGCATGTAATTTGAAATCCATGTGGTACAATCCTTTCATCATTAAAGGAGCCTTGGAAAAAGGAGCTTACGAATTGGCTTGTTTTAATGGAAATGAGGCGGCGGAGCCTAGAAATGGGCTCTATTATGCCTAGGCTTGTGCTCAGTATTTATTTTGGTTTTGTACATATTTTATATTTTTGTTCATATCTGTCTATAGATTTCATTGTGACATCAATTTTTTTGATCTGCATTGGCAGGTATCGATGGATGGTATGATCTATCTAGGATTTGCTGATGGTTCTAGTCGACATACCAGGAATTTGGCTTCCACGGCTTGGGTAATTTACTATCTGTCTGGTTAGTTGTTAGTCTCAAGTGGCATATGTATTGGTCCTACTTCGAATAATGTTTCTGAATATACTACTGTTGTTAATCTACTATCTGAAGCAATATCTCTTGGTGTTGGTTCATTAGTAGTATACTTGGATTGAAAAATGGTGGTGTCTCAATTAAGTAACATCTATCATGTCAGAGATCCTTATCTATATTGCCAATTTCGGAGAGTGTGTTTATTATAGAGATCATTTAATTTTATTACATTTATTCATTTTCCACAATCAGAAAAATCATTTGTTGATTCAATAGCTAATAGAGCATTAAATTGACATAAAATTTATTCATCACATTAAAAATAAAAAATAATCAATCATCATTTGTATATATGAGTGTCACATCATGAAACTGTCTGTATATAGATAAGATTCATATGTTAAAAATGATAAAAAAATTGGGACAAATATGTCCTATAAAATTAGGGCTTAAGCCCAATCATGTCTATCACAAAAAAGATGAGGTCATCCTTAATCTATGTATGAGGGCCTTGCCTTAGATGTGCATCCCGGAAAAACACTATGGCAGTTGCCACACGTTAGAAATGTCGCACCCACTAACGTGATACACCAACCATGTGCTTCTTCATAGCCTCTTGTAGATCCTCCACTTCTACCATAAGCACTTGGCAAGTTAAACCCTTCAGGTTCCTCTGTATAATATGAAGTGATCTGATCATGGGTCGAGTACTACTCTAACCATTGTGTAGGGTATGAAGATATTTCAATTTACTATGGCTTATACAGGTTTAACTAAGCATTTTAGTCCATTGATTATAGTGCATAAACACATAAACATAAATAAATTAACTTAACATATCAAGAAGCATAAACATGTAAGTAAGAGAGAGACAACCAATTGGTAACAGAGTTCACCCCTCCATCTCTATGGGCTACATCTCTGGATATGCTTCAATTGGAATGCAGATCTTATATATTCCTTCTTCAACGTAAGATTTCATACATTCAAGCTATATGGTCGAGAATTAGCTAAGCACTATGGCTCTCAATAGATAAGCATTCTCTCCTTTCTTCTCCCCCTTTCTTGTGGCTTACATAAGGAATATATATAGTTTTCCCTCACCCACTCTCCAACAAAGAGAATTAATTACAAGACCCACAATTGTAAGGCCTAATTACAAGGAAGGAAAAACAAGATCCAGGAAAGTAGGATCTCCAACTATCTCAGGCTCATAATTGGGAAAATTCTTAAAACCACCTAAAGAATCTTCAACCATTCCCTTGATTCTCTCAACCTACAATTGAGAAAAAATAGAAAATTGGTGTGAGGTATTTTATCACATAAAAACCAATTTCCCTAATTACATTAAATGAATCACACCTCCCCACAAAGAAAATTTTGGTCTCCAAAAGTATCAGCTTCAATCCATCATCAATTGTATGCAAATGTCTCTGAAAGGAACATCCCCACATGACACCTTCACCTAACGTACTTCGGAATCATAACGCAATTCCAACACTTGCAACTCCTGCAACGCGGATGTTTGGAAAGGCACATCCCTTGAAGAATCCTTCACCCAACATACTTTAGAATCAGGATGCAAGCCAACACTTGCAACTGTTGTAACGTAAATTCCTGAAAAGTCACATCCCTTCAAGACTCCTTCACCTGATGTACTTCGGAATCAGGATGCAAATCCAACATCTGCCTAAAGTTGCAATGCAAACGTCTGAAAATGCACATCCATTCAATATTCATGCACCTCGGTCCTTCAGAATCGGAATGCAAAATCCCAAATCTGCCTAAATCTGCAACCTATAGCTAATCCTACCTGTTTACATATTTTGAAACACTTGCCAAGAGTTCATTGGTCAAGTTTTACATACCAAAATGGCTTAGGAAAATATCCTTATTCAACTTGATTACAAAGAAGCCAGCAAGGCTTAATGTGCAAAAATACGCCTCTCAGTCTCCCTCACATAAGAGTTATATATATAGATATGGCTATGATAAACCATATGACCATTCAAGATATATGTCATGAGTGGTTGTGCGGGCCACCTAATGAGGACCTGACACCCCCCCCCTCCCCATCAAAACTAAAACGTGCCAAAAAAAATTGTGATGCAGATTGTGTGGGGGAGGAGGGATTTGACCACCTGACCTCCCATAAAAAATCACCTATTTTTTACCAAGACACCAACGAGCTGCTTTGTAAACTCAGCCCGAAATTGTATTTTTAAACCAAAATTTTCACAAGTGCACCCAGTAGACCTAGGCATGTAGTTCGAGGCAGAGACTAGAGGAATGGTGCACACAGTTCGAGACAGATTCCAGATTGATGCCAAGGGAATATTTTGATCTCAAGGAGGTAAAATTTTCAGAATGTATTAAAATTTCTATGCATTTTAACCAGAATTCTGCAGGGAATGTGATGGTGTGCCCAGATTTGAATTTTGAGAAGTATTTTTTCAAATTCCCTGTGGAGGAGAATCTTTAGGAATCTTGAAGGAATCTTTCAGATTCCTTGGAAGCCAAAATTCGCCAGTGTCTGAATGAGATCTACTTTATACTCATTCTTCTTGAAATTTTGCAAGGATCTCAATGGTGTGATCATATTTTTGTTTTGAGTTGTAGATTTCAAGATTCCCCGTGGAGCAACATCTTTGAGGAATTTAGGGGGAATCTAAAAGATTCCCAAAGGCCTACATTTTCACTTTTTGAGAATTCAGAAATTCGACAGTCGATTTTTCACTATTCGATGCCATGAATCTGATGGTGTATTCAGATTTTCCATCTGAGCTTTATATTTTTGGTAGTGGAGTTGTAGGTGTTAGCATTCAGTGAGTGAGCAGTCAATTTCACACCTTTCGACGTCATGGTTGTGATGGTGATTTCAGATCCAACAGCGAAGCAACCCATTCTTCAGTCATCTTCAGTGTGAGGTATATGATGCATTGATTTCATGTACTTCTTTGTCTCTTTTCTATGAGGTGTATTGTGTTTTATAGATCCCTATTGATGTTTTTTGTGGGATCTTGTTTTGTTCTTGATGTGAGATGTACTTTTTATCATGGATTTGTATTATGTTTGAGATCCATTTGTTGCCATGTTGGTTGGATACTCATTGTCACATGTATGTTTAATTGAGATCCCTTTGTTTCCATGTTGGTGGGATACTCATAGTCATTATGTGTGAGTTATTGTCATACTAATAGGAGTCTTTTTGTGAATGAGATTTCTGGAAGTGGAACATCTCGTGGAAAGGTCTAGCCACTCCTGCGTGAGGGAATTTTACTTGTATGACAGAGAAAACACCATCCATGTACATCTTCACTCCTTACAACACTTAATGCAGCGACCTACACCATATTAACACCGAGGCCCGGAGGCGTAGTCCCTCCTGGACGAACTCTATTATCAATGTCTTATGTTGCTCATGCTTGTTATGTTCCTCTTCTTTACAACATGTAGTTGTTCATTAATGATTTAATTGAATGCAATTCTAACACATCAGCTGAAGTAAAAGGTATTGGTTAAGGGTATCATAAATTTACCCATATCATGAAGGACTCTCTCAGTATCAACAGTAACATTTTTTGCATCTTTTCTGCGAGGCCTATGCCTAGGAAGACCCTCAAGTCTTATTGGTCCCACATATATGTCATGATCAAAAAAAATTTAGGAGTTTTGTATTATCAAAAAGAATTTGATTTCATATTTTTGAAAAAAAAATAAAAAATGAAATGATATCAAAATCTTAAAAACAATCTTACCAATGGCTCCCCATGCAGCACTAGGTGGAAGCAGAATATTTGGATCTGCTCTGAAGTCCATGCCTATGTAGGGGTAGTCCTCAATGGTGATGACTTGTTCTCCCCATGAAAGGAAAAATTCGTCATCTAAGGTAGTTCTAGGGGCCTTGCCACCACGTAGTATTTTCATAAACTCATCCCACCTTGCTATGCGCGGATATCTTGGTCTGTTGATGGTAGAATCACCTTGGGTCGAATACATGATAATATCTCAAAAAATAAAGTACAAATTATTGTACCATATCCAAAATGTTTGGTCTTTTTCTTCCGAATAGAAGTTAATTGCTTTCTTAGATTGGTCAGTAGAGCTGTGCTTCAGTCATATAATGTGGTTAGGCAATCTGTTGCCAAACTCATTGTAGCATGTGATGCTTGATGAAAATATGTTGATCCAGCTACCCTGGAAATTGTGAAAAGGAGAATTCTCATATGTAGTCCATCTACATCTTTGATCGGGATCTGTGTCCCTACCTTATGGGTATCTACAGAACAGTAAAGGTGAATGTAGTCATCCACATTGAGACCTCTTGGGGCCTTTCCTTGCAAATTAAATGGATATCCTCTTCAGGAAAGTCCACTAATGAAATATATATCCTCTACCTCGATCCATAGGGGCATCTGATTAATCATAAAAGCATCCTCTTCTTGATCGTAGTAATTTACAAGCATTTATCATTAGGGGAATTTTGAGGTCTAAAATGGGCCTCCTAAGAAAAATGTACAACTAAAATAAACTTTATAAGAACCAATAGGATTTAAGATAATAATGTCAACCGTGGGGTATGATTCACCATTTTTTAAGTAAAAGGGTAAAAATATTAAGAAATAGTAAAATAATAAAACTACCTTTTTCAACTTGTATTAATTCATTCTGTCATACTCAATGTGATTTTAATTATTCATGAATACCCATGTTACATACTTTTGATGGATGTTCCTACCCAAAAAATGGGAAATACATGAAAAAAATGTGTTTGCAATCACATTTTTCATTTTTTGTGTAGCGAGATCCATCGAAAGTATGCAAAATAGGTACTCCTTAGATGAGGAATTAAATTTTGCATCCAATGAGTACTCCTACTTGAAATTTGAGTAAAAAATTTGGGAGATAAGTTGAAAAATAGTTTTTTCTTGTTTTCCCTCTAAAATTTAATGATGTAATGAAATCTTATTATTTCCATAGGGTCGATACCATCATGTTATGATTCTTAAACCATTTTCACTCATTGACTTATAAAATCATGACATGATGGTAGAGCCATCCTTTACATGGGATTCTTAGTTACACCCTTGCTAGCATATGTTGCCCATGCTACAAAAATTACGTAGGCTCAGGAGTCCTCTTTAGTCCCGCCATAAATTTTGTGATGAAGCTTCATTCTCCTTCTTCTTCACTATCTTTCTAGCTTTATACCCTAGAGCTCCCTCTTGTTGAGTTGTTCTGCTGTATTGCATGTTGAATATTTATATCCTTTAGCCTTAAGTCAACTTCACTTGGACTCGTGTATAAGCCCCTTTTTGACCATGTCTTTCTGAAAAATCAACCCTGCAATCACTTAGCATCTACAACTTGACACCCTTAGTCTGTGGAGAGAACATTCATTTAAGTGTCATTTTCCAGTTTCGCCACCTTGCATTGAGCATAGGAATGTTTCAATTCCAGGAACTAGTGCATCTATACCCCGACACTCATTCTTTCCACTTGAATATTGGCATTATTTTATTCTTTTTTTCAGGATTTTAATATGAAAAATACAAAAAAAAATGTATTTCAAAAAGGGCAGGAATGAGATATTACTTCCAAAATTGATGGCAGCTAAATTCAGTTGTGATTCCCTTGAAGAAAGCACTCAAAATAAAAGTCTTTTCTCCATTGGGATGGGCTTTAGTTTGAATTAGGAGATCCATAAACTTGTTATTGATTCAGTACTCCCCTGATTGGTTATCTCTTCCAATCATATGGAGGGTTTGATTATGCTTCCTACATGACAAACTTATACAAAGTTATCATATGCTTCCATATAGTCACATTTGAGTCATGCTTTTGTTCAAGGGAAGTAAACATGAGCTAGCCTTTTTGCGGTGTCTCTTGACACATTTTTTTAGTCAGCCATAGTGGTTCTATCATACCTATATTCTATCACATCAGCTATTTTGTCCTTTACTCGTGCTAGTTACGAAGGTCTCCATTGACTTCTTGCTGGCGGGTTTTCTATTATAAACTTCGATAAATTGCTCTGCATTAGGAGAATTTTGAGGTCTATAATGGGCCTCCAAATGAAATTATAAAATAATAGTGGAAATAATAAAATAAGATTTGATTACATCATCAAATTTTAGAGGGAAAAAAGAAAAAAACTACTTTTTAAACTCATATTTTCAACTTATCTCCCAAATTTTTTACTCAAATTTCGAGCGGGAGTATTTGTTGGATGCAAAATTTAATTCCTCATCCAAGGAGTACCCATGTTGCATACTTTCGATGGGTCCTGCTACACGAAAAATTATAAATACATGGAAAACATGATTGCAATCATGTCTTTTTATGTATTTCTCATTTTTCGTGTAGCAGGGTCCATCGAAAGTATGCAACATGGGTACTCCTTGGATGAGGAATTAAATTTTGCGTCCAACGAGTACTCCTGCTCGAAATTTGAGTAAAAAACCTGGGAGATAAGTTGAAAATACGAGTTGAAAAAGTAGTTTTATTATTTTATTATTTTTTAATATTTTTACCCTTTTACTTAAAAAATGGTGAATCATCCCCCCTGGTTGACATGATCATCTTGAATCCTATTTGTTCTTATAAAGTTTATTTTTGTTGTACATTTTTCTTAGGAGGCCCATTTTAGACCTCAAAATTCCCCTAATGAGAGTAGGCATAGACCCACACCCTAGCCCTATTTCCATCATTGATAGGTGACCTTGTGCCCATCATCT